>JABMCL010001460.1:167500-187500 GCA_018857735.1 Alviniconcha marisindica
ATCTCTGTGTCTCTGTCTTTCTGTGTGTCTGTGTCTGTCTGTCTCTCTCTGTCTCTCTGACCAATGTAAACAAATGAATGTAAGATGGTATCTGCTATGTAAGTTCTTCTAATTTTTGTTATACATGTTATTTATGTTCAAGTGTTCGTGTATGTATACCCCCCTCCCCCCACCCCCCGGTCCCTTTTGTGTATGGATCAGTGGCCTTCATAATAAACCGTGAGTCAGTGTCAGTATCAGTCTCTCTCTGTCTCTGTCTCTCTCTTTCTCTGTCTTTCTCCCTCTCTCTGTGCCTCTCTCTCAGTGTTTCCCTCTCCTTCCCCCCCCCCCTCTTCCCCTCCTTCCTCTCTCGCTCTCTCTCTCTCTCTCCCCTCAGACTCTCTCCGTCCTCCCACCTCTCTCTCTACTTCCCTTTCTCTCTCCCCCCTGTCTTTCTCCCTCCCGCAACCCCCTCTCTCTCCCACCCCCCACTGACTCTCCGGCTCCACACGTACTACAGAAAAATCGAAGGTTTGTGGAAGCGAAGGCCTGCGTCACTCGGAAGCTCTGTTCTTTCAGTCCGGAGTGACGTCAGTTCGGGGTCGGGACAACACTGCAAGTTCTTCTGTGTGCCCTTCATTCTTTGACCAAGGGCTGCAGTGCTGTCCCTGTCTACCGGAGTCCCTGAAGTCGCCGTAGTGCAGCTGCCAGAGTGGCGAGTAACACCAAAGATTATAAAATGCTGTATTTATAATCTTTGGTAACACTGCGCGACAGTATACATGTACAGATCCCACACACTGACACACTCCGAGCGAAGGATGTCGTAAACCAGTGCTTGGCGTTTCAAGGGTGTACAGGTATTTGGGAGACGGGTTGCACGTGCTATCTACCACCCAACGTTGGGGTGAACCTCAGGCTTTTAGCTGAGGATCTATCTGCTAACGAACAAGCAAACAAACGAACGTCTTTTCCGCCGACCGTTCACCACTGACGTGGATTCTCAGGGAGAACAAGAGGAATGGGGTGGGGAGGGAGGGGGTGGGGGGAGGGGGCGAGGAGGGTGGGGGGCGGGGTGGGGGGAAGGTTGCATAACATCTGAGCTCAATTTGCTTTCTAAAAGGCCGGAGAATTCAACACCAAGCGGTGAAAAGAAAACGAAGTAAAAGTTCCTTCTGCACTATGAAAATAGCATGCGGTGCAGAGGAGGTCATCGGAGTCTGTTCACGTCTGCAAATACAGCTAACAGGTGACGGTAATAGGCTCGTTACGATGCAACCACAGATAAAAGGGGGACGGTGGGGAGAGGGGGCGGGTGGGGGGGGGGCACGGTGCGCATGTGTGCGTGTGTGTGCGAACGCGTTTGTGTGTGTGTGTGTGTGTCCGTGGATGTGTGTGCATGCGTGAGAGTTTGTTTGTGTGTGCGCGAGTGCGTGTGTATGGGTGTGGTGGGTGTGGGTGTGTGCGCGCGTGAGTGCGTGTGCATGTGTGTGGTGTTTGTGGTGTGTGTGTGCGTGTGTGTGGGGGGGGGGGATAGGGGAGGGGGTGCGTGGAGGGACACACAAAGACATCGAGAGAGAGAGAGAGAGAGAGAGAGAGAGAGAGAGAGAGAGAGAGAGAGAGAGAGAGAGAGTAAGTAAGTTGGTGCTTTACGTCCAGTCAACTGGTACGGTTATATCACGGCGAGAGAGAGAGAGAGAGAGAGAGAGAGAGAGAGAGAGAGAGAGAGAGAGAGAGAGAGAGAGAGAGAGACAGACAGACAGACAGACAGACAGACAGACAGACAGACAGACAGACAGACAGACAGACAGAGACAGACAGACACAGACAGAGACACAGACAGAGACGGGGAGAGACAGAGATAGAGACAGAGACAGACTGACACAGACAGACAGACAGACTGACAGAGATGTTCGTCACCTCCTGGTTGGCAATTTAAGTATGTTCTGCATACGGCTGCTGCATCTTTTCAGCGCTTTTGTTCAGTCATACAAAGGCAACACCCGTGACTGAGTACAGAGATGACATCATCGTCAGACCGCGGAACTGAATGACACGTCTTGTCACCAGTACCCGGCCAGCGATGCTGACGTTGGTTTCATTGCTTCTTCGCCCTCATTTAACCCTCATGGAGGAAGGGAAGAATAAAAAATTAAAAAATTGGCATTCATCCTGAGGAAAGGAAACGCTGTTGTGCGGTTGACGAGACATACACATCCAAGAACTCCGTATCAGTATCAGACTCTCTCTCTCTCTCTCTCTCTCTCTCTCTCTCTCTCTCTCTCTCTCTCTCTCTCTCTGCCTGCCTGTCTGTCTCTCTCCCTTCCTCCCCCCCCCCCCAAAAAAAAAAGAAAAACAAAAAAAAGAAGAAGGAATACAAGCGGCAGGACTAGAACGCTACAGGGAAAACGCTACTTGCAAAAACCTCAAGCACGTCTGTCAGCACAACACATTTATATTCATAAAGCGTTGCAACAAGACAGGGAAGTGCTCAGAAGCTGATGAATGGCTGCCGTCAGCAGGCGAGAGAGAGAGACGAGAAACAAAACAAAAAACAAACAAACAAAAAACTAAACAAAACAAAAGAGAAAGATTTTCAGATCACGAAAAGACAGCCATTAAGCCGTGTGTCTTAAATGCACGTTCACCGCGAACTTCATTAACCTTTTCCCTGTCCCTATGACATATGACGTGTTTCCCTGTCTATAAGACGTCATGAGATGTCTTATCATGCAAACTCAACAAAAGCAAAGTTGAAGAAGAAAAAAAGAGAGAAAAAAAGCAAAAGAAAAAAGCGAATGTTTGTGGTGGGCTGAATCCTCTGTCTCGACTCTCCTTTGCAGGAATCGCACCAGTAACACAAAATCTTCAAAAGGAAAAGGGTTAACTTCTTGTACTCAAAAACGGTGCACAAATCTGGGTCAACATTTCCCGAACTCCGTCATGTTCTAAGGCTAGACAGATAGATACACAGCTGATTGATCTGAGAACGAGAAAACTAGCTTCCTGACTGGTCAGTCGGGTGACCTCATCTTTTATGCATGTGAACCGCCAGGTCAGCCGACGACATGTTAGTGTCTTAGGTTTTGAATCGAAGGTGTTGGCTCATTTTGTTTGGGGAATTTATCACATGTAATTGATGTACGTGCGTGCGAGTGTGGTGTGGTGTGGGGTGTGGGGTGTGGTGTGTGTGTGTGTGTGTGTGCGTGCGTGCGTGCGTGTGTGTGTGTGTGTGTGTGTGCGTGTGTGTGTGTTGGGGAGAGGGCCACGTGCAGTAAGAGCAGAGCGGAACAGTGGAGGAGGATCGAGGGTTTGCCGACGTCATAAATGCCAGGTACGCCCCAAGGACACTCACATTTGTATCCACAGGTATGCAACATGTTTAAAACATGTAGCATGTAGTCACTTGATTCTTTTCCCTTCATAGCTTTCCCGTAGTTACCCCCCTCCCCCCCATCTCTTTGTGTGTGCTCTCTCCTGTGTAATAAAATATCATCATCATCATCGTTCTGTCTGTCTCTGTCCGTCACACACACACACACACACACACACACACACACACACACACACAACCCCCACACACTCACACCACACACACACCACACACACACACACACCACACACACACACACACACACACACACACACACACGCCACACACACGCCACACACACACACACACACACACACACACACACACACACACACACACACACACACACACACACACACCACGCACCACGCAACACACACACACAACCTTCACAGTCATTCACACACACACACACACACACACACACACACACACACACACACACACACACACACACACACACAACCTTCACAGTCATTCACAGTAAACGTGATACATGTCAGTATTCAGCAAACAACAAACCATTACGTGAAAATACAAGTCATATCATTACCGTTATCGCCTAATACGTGATACTTCGCATTCAAAATGCAATGAAGACCCCGACCTGGAATACGACGAGAACGCAACACACCATCGTGAGTTTGCACCACTTCTAGTTCAGTGGTTTGCACCCTCCCCCCCTTTCTCCTCCCGCGCAACCCCCCCTCCCAACCTCCCCCTGCCATTCAAATTGCCCCTGGGATCAAAACTGACGCATGTTACAAGTGGAGTGCCAGACTATCAGCAGGCGTTGCGTCCCACGACGTAACCTCACACAGGTGCCGTCAGTTCAACTGTTCATCAGTAAACCACCCGCCCATTTCGGTCCATTTTTTCCCCCTTCTTCCTCTTCAGTTTCGGCCTTTCTCAGTCTAGTGCGAGCGAGCCAGCCGCGTGCAGAACTGATCTCTCTAACGATTTGATATGGCAGCGGCAATTGAAGCTCCGACAGATGTTTCAAGTGGCAAGCTAATACACTCACCTCACTGACGAGTCTGCTTTCTTTCTTTTTTTTTTTTGTGTGTGTGTGGGGGTGGGTGGGGGGGGTGGGTGGGTGGAGTAACAACGCTCACTTTACCTAGGGTAATTTTTGTGTGTGAAACTGGCGGTAACGCGCCGGAAGTTCTGGCACTTTCTACACCACCCGACACGCTTGATTTGCATAAGCAGACGCCCGCGCATTAGTGGCTGGTCCGGTCGGAACGGCGGCAGGTAAATTAGTGCCAACAACTTGCCACCTCCGAGCGCGAGTCCGCACTGCCACTTAGGCTACTTATTGATTGATCGCCATGCGCTGCAGTTCTGACTGCGGCTGCTCACCGGTGGTAGCAGTGGTTTGGGCAAATCCTCCCACCGTGTCTCCGGCCTTGTCGCACTTTAATGATCGAGTTTAAAAACCACAATCAGAACTGACAAGAACAATAATAACAACAACAAACCCAAAACTACACACCCAAAACAAACAAACAAACAAACCCTGTGTGTGTGTGTGTGTGTGTGTGTGTGTGTGTGTGTGTGTGTGTGTGTGTGTGTGTGTGTTTTGGGGGGTGGGACGGGGTGGGGGTTTCTCAACGGCCGACAGCCTCATCTCAGATACTTATTATTAAACGACTGCTCATTATGAACAGCAAAATAAGACGTCTGTATAAAGACTGTAAAAACGAGACGTCGCTTTCAGAACATAAGGCATGAATAATCAAGTTACAAAGCAACAGCCACGCGCTGCGCCGTAAACTGTTTGTTTATCTTCAGCACATGTTCCCCCCGCAAAGCAAACAAAACCGAGACTGCTAACACTGAAGAGGAAAACTTAAGCCTGCTTCTAAGCTGACTGCGAGCTCCGTCAGTTGTCAACACCTTTGGCCAACCAGTCCTGACAACGGCTGTTTCCAGAGGCGGCTTCAACAACGTGGCAATTATTAAGAGAACAGCAGCGCAGCTCAGTTCTGCTGACAGTTTCAGAGAGTTGCTCGAGGGCTTACAGGGAATAACGATGCTTAACGTCCACAGAAACCTCTTACGGCTTATTAGGGATAGGGCCGTGGGGGGGGGGGGGGGGGGTGCCTATGTCAACGTGCTCGCTCCAAGTCCAACCGTGATCTGTACCCGGACTCGAAAGCGTGTTGCCGGCTACCACCCGCAGCCTGAATGATCCAAGACAATGAGGTCGTAGCTAAACTCACGGACCTGTGGTCCGTGGCTAAACTAGCTCTCTTGTGAGCCGGTTTGGCCTAGCGGTAAGGCGTTAGGCTGGTAAGCGGAGGGACCTCGGTTCGAATCCGCTTCGGCTCTCCTTTCTCTTCAAAAGTTGTGGTCTGTGGACAGTGCCTTGTGACTTTGTCTCTGCAATTAATGAAACATTAAAAAGGCTCCATCGCTGCCCATCTTAATGCAGGTCATTCTGGTGGTGACAATGAGCGATAGGTATATACCCCTTCTCCCCGTCCGGCCTAATAAACCTTATGGTTTCTCTGTGGGCGTTAAGCACCATGTTTACTTTCAACTCTCCCGCGGCGCCTGGAAAGCAACTCGCGTGCTTCGCTGCTTACTGTTTCAACCGTTACAGCTTACTGTTTCAACCGTTACAGCGTACTGTTTCAACCGTTACAGCTTACTGTTTCAACCGTTACAGCGTACTGTTTCAACGGTTACAGCTTACTGTTTCAACCGTTACAGCGTACTGTTTCAACCGTTACAGCGTACTGTTTCAACCGTTGTAGGAAGTAAGTAAGTAAGTAAGTAAGTAAGTAAGTAAGTAAGTAACTGGGCGTTGAAGCAAAGGAAGCAAAACCTTAAAGATCGTGTCAATCCACGGGGGGAAAAACAACGGGCACTGTCTGTACAAGTTCGTCCAACCAACTCATTGCTACCGACGAGAGCTCAGCACCATCTCCGTGTCACGTTCACACAGCTTCAGAGCCGATAATTACCGGGCTTAAATTAAGCGGCCGAGAAGGCAACAACACTCTCGCCGAGGAGCTTCACGTGGATCACAGCAAGCGACTGGCGGTGTTTGGCGCGCTTCCCGGAGCTTGCTGAGGTAACGGATCTGCCGTCGTGGGGTTTTCTTTCACAGCCAACCGCTCGCCCTGCAGTCAGCGGTGTGTCAGAAAAAGCCGGTACCCGCTGAGAAGCTATTCCCAGCAAATTCGTAGGATCTGAGAACTGAGAGTGTTTCGTAGTGACACGCAAGACGACCTAATCCGTCCCAGCTCTAACATTTTCTGCCTAGGTTGCAAAACCTTGCAAAATGAAGGAAAGAGAGCGAGTAAGGCAGACGGTTGGGGGGGGGGGGGGGGGGGGGGTATGAACAATGATCTGACTCTTCAAATAAGAACTCATGACATCAGCTTTAGTGGAACTGGCACCACCTTCTGTTGGAGGATTGAGGGCAAATATTTATGAATACGAACAACTGAATTACAACAACAACAACAACAACAACAACAACAACAAACGCTACATGACACAAGCGTTCGTTCAGCTTACCTGTCATAAATACTGAAAATTATTAGAAACAGGGCGTCAAACACTGTCTGTCTGTCCGTCCGTCCGTCCGTCCGTCTGTCTGTCTGTCTGTCTGTCTGCTGTGGATCCACTTTGCAACGTTGAATGTGCTCTCAAAACATATATTGTCTACTTCGAACAGTGTGGCTTTTTTTGTGAGAGAGAGAGAGAGAGAGAGAGAGAGGTGTGTGTGTGTGTGTGTGTGTGTGTGTGTGTGTGTGTGTGTGTGTGTGTGTGTGTGTGTGTGTGTGTGTGTGGCCCTGATATAACCGTAATGGTTGACTTTGGGCGTATATATATATATATATTAATTTTTTCCTGTGCACAGTGCACCCCCGCCCCTTTCCCCTATGTTCCTTACAAAGCGCACATAGCTGCTTTACAGTTGACGCTCTAAAAATGATCGTTCTTCATCTTCTTAAAGCAGATTATGGGACAAAATATATCAGTATGGTCAAAAAAATTTTTTACAGATGGAAAGAAAACAAGTACAACAACAACAAAACCCAAACACAATTATTCATCACTGTGCCACGTAAACCTTAAAGCAGATTGTGGGACAAAAAAAATATCAGTATGGTCAAAAATCGGTTACAGATGGAAAGAACACAACAACAACAAAACCCAAACACAATTATTCACCACGGCGTAAACCGGAAGCTCGCCACGGAACAACGCACACAGAGTAGACCGACATTGCAATCAACGGAAACAGTTTCGACAACTTGGCAACCTACGGTGCAAAAAAACGATACTTTCACTAGAAAGGAAACAGAAGCTGCCGCACCTGTCAGTGCCCAAAACAAACACAAAACGGTGAAGCCAACGTTAGCGTCGTTACACACCCATGCGAGAGCACAGCAGACACGATTTAGGTGAAGAGGGTGCACGGGGATTACCTCAGCACGAAGATGCAGAAGAGGTAATAATACATAATGCAGATGCTGAGATATGAGTTCTTAATGAACAAACCTGAATATCTGGACTAGTCATTAGCCGGGTTTGGCCGCTCAGCGATCAAACTCTACGACCGGCAGACCTGGTATTGAACTGCTTCCCAATAACTGCCCGGAGTGAGCTTGTGTATCGTAACAGTCAATCAGACATGTATTTCTGATGTTATAGGACTCTGTACAGTGCGAGTTGTTTGGTGATATATGTATCTGTGTTGAAACTATGGTGCTTATAGACAGTGTGTGTGTGTGTGTGTGTGTGTGTGTGTGTGTGTGTGTGGTGTATGTGTGAGGGGGGAAGGGGGGGGGGGGGGCTGGAGCATTAGTGAGGAACTGATCTTACTCAGTTGTGATTCTGTGACTTACTCCCCCCCCTCCCAACCACCACAACCACCCTGATATCGAACGGTTTACGAATGCGTGCCATGTTTTAATGGAGGATGTACCTCTGGTGGAGTTTATGTACCTGGTATTTTACTCGCGCCGCAGTGGCTTAGCAAGTACTAGTTGCTAGACAGGTTTCCGACTGAACCTAAACTACAATCCTTGTAAAAAATTAATAATGTTTTCGAGTTCAAGTTCGCATGCCAGGTGAGAGTTACCGTGGCCGGTGCCTCACGTCTTTGTTGCTGTGTTAGTGTGACGTCCTTCAAGCGCTAATTAACTCCCTTGTATGTTCATTACTAATACGTGATCTAAACTTAATAGTGCTGGCGCGTCCTGAGATGACCCTGCTGTGCAGTCTGGGCCTCGTTCTGATTCAGATCGTGACTGATACTGTTTTAGCTGAAAAGCTTTACGGGGCAACGGCGAAAAGCCAGAAGACAAAAAAGGCAGGCAAAGCTGTGTGCTGACCGTCTGGCTTTTGGCCGGCCTTGACAACGCCAGAGCCGGATACAGAACGCGAGAACAAAGCTGACCGTCTGGCTTTTGACCAAGCTGACCGTCTGGCTTTTGGCCGGCCTTGATCCCGCCGGCCAGAGCCGGACAGAGAACGCGAGAACCAAACTGACCGTCTGGCTTTGGCCGGCTTTAACCCCGCTAGAACCGGACACAGAACGCAAGAACAAGGCCGACCGCAGTGATGCAGCCTTAACCCGGCAAAGGCCATCTGGCTTCTGGCCGGCCATAACCCCGACAGAACCGGACACAGAACGCGAGACTGACCAAGCTGGCCAGTCTGGCTGTTGGTCAGCCTTAACCCCGCCAGAACCGGACACACAACGCGTGAGCCGGTTTGGCCTAGCGGTAAGGCGTTAGGTTGGTAAGCGGAAGGACCTCGCTTCGATACCGCTTCGGCTCTCCTTTCTCTTCAAAAAGGTTGTCGTTTGTGGACACTGTCCTGTGGCTTTGTCCATCACTTCCTGCTGAAACATTAAAATGGCTCTCATCGCTGCCCATCTTAATGCAGGAATAACTTCGGTGGTGACAGTGTAGTGATAGGTATATAATCACCCTCTCCCCCCACCTCCATAACCCCCCCCCCCCCCCCCCTTCTCCCCGTCCCTAATAAGCCTTATGGTTTCTGTGGACGTTAAGCACCACGTTTACTTACTTACTTACTTACTTGTTTGACACACAACGCGAGAACCAGGCTGACCGCAGTCAGATGGCTTTTGGTCGGCCTTGACCCCAGCAGAGCGGCCAGACACATTCCTCCTTGGTGTGTCCGCACTCTTCCGGCCCCTGCGCTGCTGCAGCAGAAATTAATGCGGTGTTTCGGCACGGTCACCATTCACGTGTGCTGAGTTGGAAAGTCCTTTGTTCGCGGATGCCTGAGCAGGGTACCATGTTTTGGTCCCTAACTTCTTTCCACCCGTGTACATTTCCCGCCGCCGTCTGATCCCCGGTGCGGCAGGGCGAGGGATGCTGGGTCAGTGGGGGGTGGGGGTGGGGAAGGGGGGGGGGGGGCGTGGTGGGGAGGGGACAGGAGGGGGGGGGGGGACTCTGCTAATACTCTGTTGCTACACACACACACACACACACACACACACCATCTCACACACATAGACTCTCTCTCTCTCTCTCTCTCTCTCTCTCTCTCTCTCTCTCTCTCTCTCTCTCTCTCTCTCTCTCTCATACACACACACACACACCCGTCTGTCTTCTCCCTCCCTCCTCTCTCTCTCTTACACACACACACACACACACACACACACACACACACACACACACACACACACACACACACACACACACACACACACACCGTCTCTCTCACACACACACGCACACACTATCTCCTCTCTCTCTCTCACACACACACACACACACACACACACACACACACACACACACACACACACACGCGCGCGCGCGCGCGCGCGCGCGCATAGCTTAAAATGAATAAATTGACAAAGCACTTTCTTTCCCACGACTATTATCACTAAACCAAAAGCGACTGATATTGACAATGCATTGATGATGAAGCAAGAGAGAAGAGCATAGTCCCGCCGATGGACAACACACAGCCGCCCGGCGTCAGTTCCGGAGGCCGGCGAATGACTCCCAGAGGTGGAACGTACCCAGCACTTCCCTCCAGGACACTGTCCTCTCACGCCTCTCGGCCCACCAGCACGTGGAACACACAAGGTTCTATTTTGTCGAGAATAAAACGCTTCCGCGTATCCTCACAAATCCCGCTGTCCTTTGGCACAGCAGCTGAATATGATATAATAGTTTTGTTTGTGCAGAGAGGGGCGCAGGAAAATGGGTTGGATGGTTAGCCGTAGGCGGCATGTGTTGAAACAAGCAAGAAGAGGCAGCGAGGGAATTCGCACCGTCGCCGTGAAAATAGCAAAGGTGAGACCCCTTGCAAAGACAGCGCCTGGTGTGGTTCACAGATCGACCGAACGCAGATCGACCGAACGCCGCTTTCATCTGGCACCATACAATGTTTTTCTCTCGTCCTCAATGTTGCTTTGCCTCCACAGAGACCGTACGGACTATTAGACTGAGACGGGGAGCCCCACACTCCGAGCATCGCTTTCCGGCACCATCCTCCAAACTCTGCCAGAATTGGTTACACTACTGAAGGGGCACTCTTTCGTGATCTCCGCGCGGCAGCTGTCCACAGACGCTGTCCGCACGCTCCGAAAGGTTTGGCTACTAACAAAGATTATAAATACATATTTATAATCTTTGGTACTGATAAGACTGGAAGCAGCATAGCGTCCAAGCACGCACGTAAACGTGAGGCGCGTACGCCCCGGTTAGAAAAAAAAAGGTTCCGTCTCGATTCAAACGATTTTGGTTTTATTTGTGTTGGCGTAAGCAACTTGGGCGGTTATAAAAGAAACGCTTGATGTAATCTGAGTTGTCTGTTACAAACCTACTACTGACTACTCAACAAAAAAACTGTCCGTTAGCTGACAGTTTTTCGAGACCTACGGCGCAGTCAACTATGGCAGTGGTTGGAGGAAGGACTTTATGTCGTAAACCAGTGCTTGGAGTTTGAGGGGAGCCCAGGACGTCCACCGCGTCTTTCACACAGCTCTGACTGACGTCTGACCCTCCTCCTCTTCTGCTGGGAAAACGCCCGTAACCAGCCGTCGCCAGAAACCATCACTGTTACTACAGTAAGTAAGTAAGTAACTTGGTGTTTTACGCCCAGTCAACCATTGCGGTTTTATCACGGCGATCGTTATTACAAACCACCCGTCACAATTGACCACCCAGAGCTGCAACGAGTCACTCAGATCTCAGGAGCGGTGTGAAAGTCGAGGTGGACGTCCTGAGCTCCCCGTCCCTAACAGTCCGTATAGTCTCTATGGACGCAAAGCAACACTGAGCTCGAACTCGAACACTCGACCCATTGCCATGTTGGCCTCCACAACGCCTGCACCCAACCACTACGTCACTCTACACCACCCACACCACCCACAGCAGTGCACACCAGCCGACTCCTTGCCCCTTTGCCCTCCCGCTGTGTGAGGTTAATGTTGGAAGAGCGCGGCGCCTGATGCCTGGTCAACACCTTGCTGACAATGCAGTGCACGTGCAGCGCGCCGTTCTTTGAGGCCGTGCCCAGCTGGACACACGTAGCGAGGCGGAAGTCGGCGGAACGACTTGGAGCCAAAGGGGCCCAGGGGCACACGCTGTGCGGAAATCCTCCTTGACTACAACATGCAGCAACGCTGTCGTCGTAGCGTGTTATCCCGTCCCTAACAAGCCCTACGGTTTCTGTGGACGTAAAGCACCAGGAAAGAAGAAGAAGAAGAAAAAAGAAGAAGAAGTTTCAGTTTTCCGTCCCTAATAAGCCTTACGGTTTCTGTGGGCGCAAAGCACCATGAAGGAAGAAAACGAAGTTTCAGTCTTCCGTCCCTAATAAGCCTTACGGCTTCTGTGGACGTAAAGCACCATGAAAGAAGAAGAAAAAGTTTCAGTCTTTCCTCCCTAATAAGCATCAAAATCACAAGAAAAAAAACAAAGAAAAAACACACAAATAAATGAACAAACAAACAACAACAAAACTAGCTCACAGTTCCGGACACAACACAGTGTAAATACACACACACACACACACACACACACACACACACACACACACACACACACACACACACACACACACACACACACACACACACACACACACACACACACACACGCACGCACGCGTGATTTTATTTTTTTACAACTGTGGTAAGACACGGTCTCCTTCAGGAATGCAACAATATCTTCCACAGAGGTGTTCTTGTAACCAATTATGGCAGTGTTTGGAAGAAGGCTGTCGCAAACCGATGCTTGGAGCTTGACGTCATCCACCAAGCTCCCACTGACTCTCTGTTGAAGTGTTGCTTTACGGCCACTAGGGACGGGAACCACTGACTCTTGCGCCACTCTGCTCTTTAAGCCACGGGCGAGCTCGCGTAATCCTCTTGTGCTAAAAGGCTGGGAATCGCTGCACTGATGCTCTTACGAGTCGTCACAAGAGTGTCCTGCCCTTTGTCGTTATCTCCTCGTGCCGCTGAGTCGGTTTTCTGACTAATGAACTAATAATAATTTATGTCTGGAGGAGAGGAGAGAGAGAAGATGGAGGGTGAGGGTTGGGGGGGGGGAACTGTTGGGGGGGGGGGGGGGGGGGGAGACAGCCATACAAAGACCCGTAATAGCATCACTGCAGTAGTGAAGAGTGCCGAATGCTGTGTCGTTATCTCGTTATCTCCTCGTGCCACTGAGTAGCTTTTCTGGCTAATCATAATATCTGTAATTTCTGTCTGGAGGAAAAGATGGAGTGGTGGGGGGTGGAAGGAGGGGGGGTAGAAGGGGGAGGGAGGCAGGATAGCCAGAACAGACGTTATTACGGGTCGTAAGAAGAGTGTCCCTCGCTGTGTCATTTATTATCTCTTCGTGTCTTTAAGTCGGTTTTCTGACTAATGAACTAATCATAACTTCCATCTGGCGGAAAGGAGAGAGAGAAGGAGTGGTGGAGCCATACAAAGATAGACAGTCACAGAGACAGAGAGTTCTGGCTCGATTGTCAGATATGGAACCAGTTGCTAAGTGACAGCCAGAATGCCATCTGGGAATATATATGCGCTAGATGTCTTTTTCCCCCGAGACTGATCGATGACCATCGGTACCCAAAAAAAGCGATTTACAAGACAGAAAAGTATCTTTTGCACGATATTCACAAACTGAGCATTGCGCAAGTGAACAGAAGCCAATAAATTCCAATCAGGCAATAGCCAAAATACAAGTTAACGCCATTCCGGTCGTGATGTTTGACAATCTTTGTCCTACAGAACGATACACGCGTAAGTGAAACAAAATTAACAGTAATGAAGCTTATCTGCAATGTGCATAATGGGCAGATAGGTTATATCAATATACATATAGCGTTTACTATACACACATCGGTCTCCCACTCAGTTCACTCTGAAGTGAAACCCTGCGCGGTTGCATTGAGTACATCAGAGTTCGAGTTCAGTGTTGCTTTACATCCACAGAGAACTTAAGGACTATTAGGGACGGGGAGCCCAGGACGGCCACCTCGACTTTCACACAGCTCCTGAGCTCTGGACGTCAGAGGCAGAGTCAGTCGTCAAGCCCCGATAGCTGTTTATTACACACGGAGGCAACTTCAAGGTTAGTTAGCTACTTAACATTTCACGACCAAGGTAGTACACGAACAGAAAACAGGTGAGATCAAGGTCAATGATTGGAATGACAGAGGCCAGGTAGGGGGGCCCTATCTTCGTCCACCACCTACTACGAAGCCCAACAAGGATGTTGCTGGGTCAAGGCTCAATGACCTAGGTCAAGTGCGCTGTGACTGCTGTACGTGACCGGTCGACGAGGACTTGTCCGTTCCCTAATGGTACCCTCGGGTCTCCTCAACAGTCGCCGCCATCGTCTAATGACCACTTGGCCTTCGCGGCTAACCACTTGCTTGCTTGTACACCTGTGGGGCAATTACTGACTCACTGCCTTTGTCTGCCCTGGGCGCACAGGCAGAGTAAAGTAAACATGGTGCTTAACGTCCACAGAAACCATAAGGCTTATTAGGGACGGGCCGGGCAGAGAAAATACCATGGACCTATATATATATATAGCCGGTTTGGCGTGCGCCGGTTGCTTCTCATCGCTGCCCATCTTAATGCAGAAATCATTCTGGTGGTGACAGTGTAGCGATAGGTATATAATCTCCCTCTTCCCCCCCCCTACCCCACCCCCCCCCCCCCCCCTTGTCCTCGTCCCTAATAAGCCTTATGGTTTCTGTGGACGTTCAGCACCATGTTTACTTACTTACGTGAGTCGGTCTGGCCTAGCGGTAAGGCGTTAGGCTGGTAAGCGGAAGGACCTCGGTTCGATACCGCTTCGGCTCTCCTTTCTCTTCAAAAAGGTTGTGGTTTGTGGACACTGTCTTGTGACTTTGTCCATCACTTCCTACTGAAACATTAAAATGGCTCTCATCGCTGCCCACTTAATGCAGGAATCATTCTGGTGGTGACAGTGTAGCGATAGGTATATATCTCTCCGCTCCCCCCCCCCCCCCCCCACCTCCAAAAACCCTTCCCCCATTTCTCCCCGTCCCTAATAAGCCTTATGGTTTCTGAGGACGTTAAGCTGGACCATGTTTATGGTTTGTAATACTGTCAGATTCCTGTGCAAAATTGTCCGTCTGCTCAGCAGATTATGATCATTTCTGATGCTCCCTTGTGTACACAGAATGAGTGAAAAGGGCCAACAGAAAATGTAACGAAGAATGATAAGCAGCTGGAGCGTCAGAATTAACACCTGACTGGGCGGGGGGGGGGGCAGAAACAAAACAACAACAAAAACAGGTTTACAGGGGTGCGATTAGAACAAAAGAGGAGAAGAGAGGAGGTGGGTTTTCAGTTTTGACACTTGAAAGGACAAAGTGATGAGAACAGCCAAACTGACACTGTGTAACAGACAGAAGGAAGAGAGAGAGAGAGAGAGAGAGAGAGAGAGAGAGAGAGAGAGAGAGAGAGAGAGAGAGAGAGAGAGAGAGAGAGAGAGATGACAACTCCGATGCACTGAAAGGCTGTCCTCCATGGTCCTCCTGCCCACCCTACAGTGAAGTGAAGTTGTTACCCCTTGGCCATCAAACCAGTGGCCGAAAGCAAGACCAGCCTGCAGCAAAATGTCCACAAGAGTGCAGCGCGTTGTTTTCATACGTTTTCCGGACACATGTCCTCAGCTCGTCCGCTTGTTCTCCACATTTGTTTCCGCCTCTGTTTTTGTTTCTTCCCTCCCTCCAGCTCCAAACCCTTACCCTTGTTGGTCCACCCTCTGTTTTTGTTTCTTCCCTCCCTCCTGCTCCAACCCCTTGCTGGTCCACCCCTGTTTTTGTTTCTTCCCTCCCTCCGGCTCCAAACCCTTGTTGGTCCACCCTCTGTTTTTATTTCTTCCCTCCAACTCCAAGCTCTTGTTGGTCCATTTGCTGATGGCTTGCAGCTTGTTCCGGCGGCGACACAGTGGCCTTTCTGACTGCTAGACAAGGTGGACACGGACCTGCAGAAGTTCGTGGTCAGCTTGTCGAGTTCTACAACGCTCTCTCTCTCTTACCCCCACCCCCCCGCAATGCACCGTGTGTGTGTGTGTGTGTGGGGTGTGTGTGAGGGGGGGGTGGTGGTGCGTGCGTGCGTGCGTGCGGGTGTGTGTGTGTGTGTGTGTGTGTGTGTGTGTGTGTGTGTGTGTGTGTGTATACAATCATGCATCAGTTGGACCACCAGTTGGACACTGTAGTGTGTTCGAAGCCACTATACGTAGCGGCATGCGTGTTCAGCTGTAACCTACCACCTATACGTTTGGCAGAATGACCGGGATCTTTAACGTGCTTATGCGGTAACACGGCGGTGGAACGGATACCGAAATAAGAGTCAGCACAGAAAGCTCCTGCAGGGACTCGAACCTGAGACCGTTTCGACTTATCACGAGCCCGGCCCGGCGCTCTACCGCTAAGCCAGCTCCGCTCCGCCAAGATCTTGAGCAAACGTCCACGAATGAACATTTCTGGCTCACACACACAACACACGCACACACACACACACACACACACACACACACACACACACAACACAAAGACACATTTGATTTCTTCGAAGAATTGTCAAAAGAGAGAGAAGAGAGAGAGAGAGAGAGAGAGAGAGAGAGAGAGAGAGAGAGAGAGAGAGAGAGAGAGTTCTCCGAAGGAGTCAGATGCAGAACCAGCGATATAAACAAGCTCCAAACCGCACTGGTTTACGACATCCTTCCCCTAGGAGTAAGGGCGCTAGAGAGCGAAGCCTTCACAGTGGAGCGTGCGGCGGTATAAACTCAGTCTTTGGAAGAGAAGAAGGCAAGAGAATTTATTGACTGAGCAACAAAACAACGTGGCGTAAAGTATTATTTCAAGCTGCCTCTCTGCAATCTCTACGGGACGAGACTCCCGGGAGCAGAAAGGCCGACTGATTGCCAGAACCGCGACGGAAGAGCCTGCTGCGGGACCTCGCCCTTGCCCAACAAACCCTGACCGCAAGAACGGTGCGGTAATTGTTTTGTTTTCGATCCGGATTCCACTGTCGGTTGGCCCCCACACTGAGACAGAAGAAAGCCCCGTGAAGACAATCGCTCAACAAACAGCTCCTTGCTCACGTAGCACTAGCAGCGAGCGTTCGGCCAGTGTACGCCCCACGCCCCCGCCCCTTGCCCAACCCACCCCTGAGCACAACGAGCGTTCGGCCAGTGACGCCCCCCCGCCCCTCACCCCCCCCGCACCACCGCCGCACCCCCGTGAGAGAGAGAGAGAGAGACAGACACAGAGACAGAGAAGACACAGACAGACAGAGACAGAGAGAAGAAGAAGAAGAAAAACCGGCTGGCCCTGCTCGAAAAGAAAACGATTCCATTTCAGTTTTGCTGAGAGAGAGAGAGAGAGAGAGAGAGAGAGAGAGAGAGAGAGAGAGAGAGAGAGAACAAAACCAAAAAAGCACGACTCCCTGCTGGAAAAGAAAACGATTCCAATTGTTGCTGCAAAGCGTAGAGAGGCGCAGCGAAAGACGAGTTTCGCAATCTGTTCATCTGTGAGCCGGGACACGCCAAAGGACAAGGAGGAAAATAAACACGGGCACGTGCTGCGCCTTCCGTCCTGGATGAAGCGGCTTACCTCACGGCGACACGGCGGCTAGCGTACGTTTTCACGTTCTGTCTGCTTGCCTGTTTAAGCGTGACCCAGGTCACTGCACTGTTCACTGCATGTCTGTCACACAGACACAGGCACACAGACAGACACACGCACGCACGCACACAATCACGCACGCACACACACACGTCACCATACCATTCATTGCATATCTATTACACGCGCACATGCGCGTACACATTCACACTAAACACGTGCATGCACACACACACACACACACACACACACACACACACACACACACACACACACACACACACACACACACACACACGTAACGGTGAGCAGAAAAACTCAAAATGGAACGCGAGAAAAAAAATCCATGCATCCTCTGAGGGCCCTTTGAAGACAGTACTCTCTCTCTCTCTCTGTCTCATCCATCATTATCACGCCGGCACAGACACCGGCACACACACACACACACACACACACACACACACACACACACACACACACACACACACACACATATATATATATACATGGCGAGTAACACTGACTGCACTTGTAACCTACAACAGTAAGTACAGGTGTGGGGGGGGGGGGGGGGGGGGGGGGAACGGCTGCACACGATACCTTCTCACCATGGGCCTTGAACCACATGGTTTTAGGTTTTAGCCGAGGACGGCTAACAAAGAACAACAACAAACATCGCGGCCCCGCCGCCTGAAGTCCACCGGGGAAGGACGTCAGATGACGATGATGATGGTGACGACGACGACGACGACGATGATGATGATTATATCGATTTCTAGAGCGCATGATTCCGTTCATTAACTTGAATGCTCAATGTATTGAGGATATACTTTGTTCTCCTTTAAAAAAAAAAAAAATAAAAAGAGAGAGAGAACCAAACAGAGAAAGTCTGAGTAATTTATTAAGATAAAGAAAAGACATAGAGGTCAAAGGTAAGACCGTTCTGCTCCTCACTGGTTTTCCCGTGCCGCACTGAGAAGAGCTGGCGGACATCTTTCTTCTTCTTCTTTTTCTTTTGTGGTGCTTTACGTCCACAGAGACCGTCAGGACTATTAGCGACGGGAAGCCCAGGACGTCCACCTCGACTTTCACACAGCTCTTCCTGAGTTCTTGTGGACCACAAACTGGGCGTCCCGAGAAGACACAAAGCAGCCGCAGGGGAGTCGAGGAAGAACAAACAGTAAGTAAGTAAGTAAGTAAACATGGTGCTTAACGTCCACAGAAACCATAAGGCTTATTAGGGACGGGGAGAAGGGGGGGGGGGGGGGGGTATGGTGGTGGGGGGAGAGGGAGATTATATACCTATCGATACACTGTCATCACCAGAATGATTCCTGCATTAAGATGGGCAGCGATGAGAGCCCTTTAATGTTTCAGTAGGAAGTGATGGACAAAGTCACAAGACAGTGTCCACAAACCACAACCTTTTCGAAGAGAAAGGAGAGCCGAAGCGGTATCGATCCGAGGTCCTTCCGTTACCAACCTAACGCCTTACCGCTTGGCCAAACCGGCTCACGAAGAACAAACACCCGGGCCGTGGCCTTATGGTCTAACCCGCTGCTCTGTAATCCAGTTAGTTACAGCAACTGGCGTGGATAGGTTCGACCCCAGGTCGGTCGTGGCGGCTGCATAAAAGAAGGGAGGTGGCGGGGCGGGGGGGGGGGCGGGGGGGGATTGGGGGGGGGGGGGGGGGGCGGGGGGTCGGTTTGGCCTAGCGTAAGGCGTTAGGCTGGTAAACAGAGGGACCTCGGTTCACGTCGCTGCTCATCTTAAAGCAGGAGTCATTCTGGTGGTGAGAGTGTAGCGATAGGTGTATAATCTCCCCCCCCCCCATACACACACTCCCTTCCCCACACCTCCCCCCTTCTCAACGTCCCTAATATTAGTAATAAACCTTATGGGTTTTGTGGACGTTAAGCACAATGTTTACTTACTTTTAGGAGGGACGATTTTCCAGCTCTTCTTCTGTGTCAACGCTTGCCCAGGTTCCTTCGTCATTGCCTGCCTGTCTCGGCATGTGTGTGTGTGTGTGTGTGTGTGTGTGTGTGTGTGTGTGTGTGTGTGTGTGTGTGTGTGTGTGTGTGTGTGTGTGTGTGTGAGAGAGAGGAAAACCTTTCTTCAATTCAGTGTGTGTGTGTGTGTGTGGGGTGACCTTTCTTCAATTCAGTGTTTTTTGTACCTTTCTGTCAATTCAGTGTGTGTGTGTGTGTGTGTGTGTGTGTGTGTGTGTGTGTGGGTGTGTGTGTGGGGTGTGTTGTGTGTGTGTGTGTGTGTGTGTGTGTGTGTGAGACCTTTCTTCAATTCAGTGTGTGTGTGTGTGTGTGTGTGTGTGTGTGAGTGTGACCTGTCTTCAATTCAGTGTGTGTGTTTGTGACCTTTCTTCAATTCAGTGTGTGTGTGTGTGTGTGTGTGTGTGTGTGTGTGTGTGTGTGTGTGTGTGTGTGTGTGTGTGTGTGTGTGTGTGACCCTTCTTCGGTTCCATGACGAGATGATGTCACCCTTCTTTAATACCATCGCC
>JABMCL010001460.1:192500-202500 GCA_018857735.1 Alviniconcha marisindica
GGCCAGACCGGCTCACGGGGAAAAAATAAAACAACAACAACGGTTAAAGTATGAGGAACTGTCCATTCTGCAGCGTCGTGGCTTGGTTGTTGCAGATCCATTTCTTGTAGCCGACCATTACGGCGCCGTGGAACTCGACTACACCAAATACTTCCAGTTTCTGTTCTGACAAATGGGATTTTCCCCCTTAAGGCTTTCGCTTTAAGGATTCAGTGCCGACCATGGCCTTTTTCTTATTCTGTTTTCTCCGTGAATCTCAGGACAGCATTTCTTTGCATCTTCCAGAACCCTTTCGCTGATTTCCATCCTAGATAGTAAGCAGGTCACACACCGTGCATCGCTTTCCGACACCTTGGAGGACGGATGTCGTAAACCAGTGCTTGGAGCTTGTAGGCACACATACCACTGTGCGCCAGGCGACCCAAGACGGGGAAAGGAAAGACCACAAAGATCCCGCCGGTTCAAGGTGTACGTTCATGACGCTGTATATAATGGGAAAGGGAGACTGGTTTCTTTCCGTCTGACACCTCGCTGTCTCGTGGACGTGTCTGCAGTCTCAGCGCTGCAGCCGTGCCCCGATCCCATCGAGAACACACCGACCACAGCAGTTCGGTTCAGTTCAGTTCAAGAGTTACATGAACGTAAATAAACTTTGCTTAAACCAGTTCAAGATGGCTTCTATGCGCTCGATAAAGCCCATCTTTTTTTATGCGCTCAGCCCCATCTCTCCGGTCAGAAGTTCCCCCAGCGTTCCAGTGTTCGTGCTGACTGACTGACACTGGCTGTTCCTCGTCCTTTCCAGGAAGATCATCGAACGCTTCATGCCAGCTTTCTACGCCTCTCTCCTCCTGGGGATCGATGGCGTGATGTCAGTCTTGGCTTTGTGTGTTGGTTTAAACAAAATTTATTTCATATATAACAATACTTTAAGAACATAACAGTTGGGCCGTGCATGATGATGATGAAGTGATGCTTAATGTCCTCAGATGTCAGTTGACATACTAGGGACAAGCTGTGACCAATGCCGAAGCATGGTTAAATAAATTGTATCCAAAAGCTCGTTAGAAAGCCCAGGACGGCCACTTCGACTCTCACAGCCTGAACTGGGTGACAAGCAAATATTTATAAGTACGGCACGAATCTTACATAAACTGATGACGTCACAGACATCTATCTAATCAACGACATGGCGAACATAAACTTGTAATAAAGATGATATTAATATTTTAGCGGTTGCTCGTGCGTGCGTGCGCGTGTGTGTGTGTGCCGGCTTTGTGTGTTCACAGGTTGTCCTTCAAGTTCCACAACATTTCAAACCTTTTGAACTCAAGCCACTCCCCCTGGTCATTTCACTTGATTCCAGCAAGTCCAGGGCAGTGCATCCACGCAGGAGTTTCCGAGGGTGACCACAGCAACACAACTTTATGCACACAGTCTTAAGACCATTTATGCGCCACCTACTTAACTGACTGTTTGCTCGATGCATTCTGAGCTCCTGTTACGCACTGACTCTCTATTAGAATTAGCCTGTAGAGAACAACGCCTCCATTGTCCTGATGTGAACCTGTGCGACTGACGAAAATATTAAAATCCAATTACTAACTAACTCCACTGTTGTCAGCAGACTATGCTATGCCAAGTTTATTCACCGGACAGACTGATTATAAGTGAGGTAGAGTAATAAGCGTCGATCTAGTTAAACCCAAAAGAGCCATCCAAACGATTCAGAGAAACTTGAGTTCCCTGAAGCAGTAATAATCAAATCTTACCCAACAACTCTGACTACTCTTCGCCGGCCCCCAAATCGGATCGAAACTAAAACTAATCACAAACTTTGGATGATTTTATTACCGCCCACCGCCTACACCCCCTCTCCCCCTTGCCCTTTCCCAACCGTCACTTCGTTATTTCTTTCACGCTGATGCGTCAGCATCGACGTTGGCCGAGCTTCGTCTGGAGTCCCGTACTGATCGAATCGACGTGTCTGCCCAATCCCCAAAGCTCCCTTCCGCCTTTTCGCCTGCTGAAGCACTGACGTCTCGCCGAGCGAAAAAGCTGTACGACTGTTGGTAGACACAAGGGGCCAAAGGCCAGTAATGAAAAGAAGTCACATCGTGACTTGTGTTTGTTCGACCGCTAGGCCTACAGACCTGCTGAAATGTAAGGTCAGACACAGAGCAAGGGACTGGAGGTGTTGGGTGGGGGTAGGGGGTGTGGTGGGGGGTGGGGTAAAGTCCAGCCAGTGCCAGGAATCGGTTCTCACAAGTTTTTTTCCAAGAAGTAATTCCATAACTCAAAAGAAAAGTGAAGAACTTTAAAAACCACGTGGTTTCTAAAGTTCTGCGATTTTCTTTTGAGCTATGGAATTACTTCTTTGGGAAAAAAACTTGTGAGGACAGATTCCTGGCACTGGCAGAACTTTACCCCCCGTGCGATGGCTTCAATGCCAATTTAACGTATGAGTTAGTCCCATGACAAACCCCAATATTTTCCATTACCCCGAAGAAGTGCCTGTCTGACTCCCTGACCTGTGTGTATTTGGATGCACGAGAACAATGTGATAAATATAGAACTTTTGGAGTTCCACTGCCAGCGGGCATGTCGCCATTGTATCAGTTAAAAAATAGTCTTTTAGTCATAAGGCGTCGTTAGATTTACGGATGTTTAGCTTTGCATGTTTCGAGACTGATCAAAAATAGAAGAGAGAGACAGACAGAGAGAGAGAGAGAGAGAGAGAGAGAGAGAGAGAGAGAGAGAGAGAGAGAGAGAGAGAGAGAGAGAGGTGTGTGTGTGTGTGTGTGTGTGTGTGTGTGTGTGTGTGTGTGGTGTGCGCGTGCGTGCGTGCGTGCGTGCGTGCGTGTGTGTGTGTGTGTGTGTGTGCGTGTGTGAGTGTGTGTGTGTGTGTGTGAGTGTGTGTGTGTGTGTGTGTGTGTGTGTGTGTGTGTGTGGAGAGAGAGAGAGACAGAGAGACAGAGACAGAGAGAGACACAGACACAGACGCAGACACAGACACAGACACATACAAACAGACTGAGACAAACAGACGAAGGGAAAATACTCCACTGGATAGCAACCAGACCTTCAGCAGCTGTGCACGTGGATGACCTGCAACTAACGCACGACTGTTGAAGTTTTAAACACATGCAGTCATAGTAAACGGCACCTCACACCGCCAAAGTAAGAGGAGCCCAACGACTGTTTTCCTTTCATTTTCTCCTGCTCCTCTTGTGACACCAGCACGGCAAAACCAGCGGCGTACCTGAGTGGTACACCCGAGTGGTACACCACCACTCAAGTTCAATGTTGTCACCGTACCTGCCTCCAAAACACAAAGGTGTTTATTTCTGGCTCGGATCGGCTGCTCTCCTGAACCTGTTGTTTCCCGAGCCTTCACCTTGCGGAGGTTTGGGCAACACCGGTGTCGTGTAACAACAGCAAACAAGCGAGGAGATGAGCCAAGAACAATTCGCATTAAATCTGCATCCTTGTCTCGATTTACACCCCATAAGCCCTGGAAAGCCAGAGTCCCCATTTGTCTAGAGGAATGGGTTGCAGCGTTCGTGCTACTGAAAGGAATGAGGACCTTTGCTCTGAGCTTGTCGAACCCGGTGTGGTTTAATTCTGCAACCGGAAACGTGGGGGCCTTGTGTGCTGCTGGCATGCGTCTGAAGCCAAGTAAGTAAGTAAACATGGTGCTTAACGTCCACAGAAACCGTACGGCTTATTAGGGACGGGGAGAAGGGAGGAAGGGGGTATGGAGGTGGGGGGAGAGGGAGATTATATACCTATCGCTACACTGTCACCACCAGAATGACTTCTGCATTAAGATGGGCAGCGATGAGAGCCATTTTAATGTTTCAGTAGGAAGTGAGGACAAAGTCACAAGACAGTGTCCACAAACCACAACCTTTTTTGAAGAGAAAGGAGAGCCGAAGCGGTATCGAACCGAGGTCCTTCCGCTTACCAGCCTAACGCCTTACCGCTAGGCCAAACTACGGACTTACATAATTTTATATAGGTCCAAGCCTGAAGCAGACAACCCCAGAGTCCAGGCGAGGTCAAGAGGAGGGAGGTGGGCCTGGATTTTCACAGAGAGTTGGACAATCCTTTGCTTCAGCTGTTTAACTGTTGTTTAAGTGCCGTTTTGTAGCTTGATAGGGGATCACCCCGAAAATTCGCATGTTGTGTTTTGTCCGAGTAAATAAGCGTTCTTTTGAACCTTTCCTGTGTTTGGATCTTGTTTTAGAACGCTAGCAGTCATTCTTGTTTCAGGTTTCTGTGGACGTTAAGCACCACTACTTTACAGTAATGTAGAGAGAGAGAGAGAGAGAGAGAGAGAGAGAGAGAGAGAGAGAGAGAGACAGAGAGACAGAGACAGAGACAGAGACACACAGACAGACAGACACAGACAGACACAGACAGAGAGAGCGGGAGACAGAAAGAGAGGTAGACAGAGAGAGAAGTGCGTGTGTGTGTGTGTGTGTGTGTGTGTGTGTGTGTGTGTGTGTGTGTGTGTGTGTGTGTGTGTGTGTGTGCGTGCGTGCGTGTGTGCGTGCGTGTGTACGTGCGTGCGTGTGTGTGTGTGTGTGTGTGTGTGTGTGTGTGTGTGTGTGTGTGAGTGAGTGAGTGAGTGTGTGTGTGCGTACGTGTGTGTGTGTGCTGCAGTACGTGTCGGGTCTAGACCATGTGAGTGGGTGGGCAAATGAACCTCGCAGCGTTGATCAAAGCATGCCTTCACGACAAGGACCGGGCTTATAACCTGCCGACCAATTTGTCTCGTCTCTTCTAAGCACAAACTACGTCTCGTCTCCACTGGTGCGTGTAATGGCAAGGCCGTTGCCATGGAACGTCGAATAGCGTCGGGTCATTGGCCTTTGCAGTCGATTTTCCGACGCGTATCGCACTGAAGACAGTTGGTTTTTTAATAGCTGGACCAAGCCAAAGTTGAGTCGTGCCAGAGAGACAGCAAGCAGATCACAAAACGGTTTGAAGGCAATCAAAACGTTTCTCTCTCTCTCTCTCTCTCTCTCTCTCTCTCTCTCTCTCTCTCTCTCTCTCTCTCTCTCTCAGTTCAACCTCTCTCTCTCTCTCTCTCTCTCTCTCTCAGTTCAACCTCTCTCTCTCTCTCTCTCTCTCTCTCTCTCTCTGCTTAAATCTTTATCCCTGTGTAATAAAGTATTATCTTCTCTTCTCTCTCTCTCTCTCTCTCTCTCTCTCTCTCTCTCTCTCTCTCTCTCTCTCTCTCTCTCTGCTTAAATCTTTATCCCTGTGTAATAAAGTATTATCTTATCTTATCTCTCTCTCTCTCTCTCTCTCTCTCTCTCTCTCTCCTCTCTCTCTCTCAGTTCAACCTCTCTCTCTCTCTCTCTCTCTCTCTCTCTCTCTCTCCTCTTCTCTCTCTCTCAGTTCAACCTCTCTCTCTCTCGTTCACCTCTCTCTCTCTCTCTCTCTCTCTTCTCTCTCTCTCTCTCTCTCTCTCTCTAATTCCATTTTTATCGACAGATTCGCTTCGGTTTCCCCATTACTGATTTCGAGCGTCCACGACACCCACTGCACGATCGAGGAACCCTGAAACACTCCTGGGGCACAGAAGGGCCAAGATTGGAAAGAAATCAAGAAGTGTAACAAAGAGCGGGGATGCTGGAGACCTGGCCCACTAGTCTAGTTACACGTTGTTGTCACTGGTTCATCTGCCTGGTCTGAAACGTCCCTGGGCAAAGCCGCATGAAGCCATTTGTGTGGGCGCGGTCATTCTGCGCTGGATGCCGATGAGCGAAAGAGACATTCTCTGGAGACCATAGGACGTTTGGCAAAGTCAAAGCGATAGGGCTGACGTCGCGCGCGCGCGCGTGTGTGTGTGTGTGTGTGTGTGTGTGTGTGTGTGTGTGTGTGTGTGTGTGAGAGAGAGAGAGAGAGAGAGAGAGAGAGAGAGAGAGAGAGAGGAGAGAGAGAGAAGAAGAGAGAGAGAGAGAGAGAGAGAGAGAGAGAGAGAGAGAGAGAGAGAGAGAGAGAGAGAGAGAGAGTAATAAACTCCAGCCAGAGATACGAACAAGAAAGGCATAAAAATCCCATTCTGCCATTTGCAAGCCCAAGTATGACCTTTCTCTTTTCCTTTTATTGCTCTACCCCGAGGTTTTGTTGCTGGAGAGTGAAGAGGGTGGGGGGGGGGGGTAGAGGGGGAAGAGACAGAGTGTGTGTGTGGGGGGGAGGGGCTCAGAAGACTGTGTGAGAGAGCGCACATGAGAGAGAGACACTGAGACAGGCAGACACATGCAGAGAGAGTTATTAAATTTATTCTAACGTCCGGTCGACCGTACAGGGTCACCACAGGAAGAGAGAGACAGAGACAGAGACAAAGCGTTGAGACAGAGGCAGAGAGAATGAGAGACAGAGACAAGAGACAAAGCGATGAGACGGAGGCAGAGAGGATGAGAGACAGAGACAAGAGACAAAGCGGTGAGACGGAGGCAGAGAGGATGAGAGACAGAGACAAGAGACAAAGCGGTGAGACGGAGGCAGAGAGGATGAGAGACAGAGACAAGAGACAAAGCGGTGAGACGGAGGCAGAGAGGATGAGAGACGGAGACAAAGCGGTGAGACAGAGGCAGAGAAGATGAGAGACAGAGACAGACAGTGCGGCGAGACAGAGGCACAGAGGATAAGAGACAGACAAAGACACAGGGATAGAGCCAACGACAGACAGACAGAAAGAGACAAACAGGCAGACAGAGAAACAGAGACAGAGCAAGGGGGCGGGGGGTGGGCGTTACCCAACTGACATTTCAGCCGCAGCATCGCTCGCTCTACAACCCCCATTCACTGCTGGTCGTTTCTCTGCCCGCGGACTGGCTGCCAGCTCCATTGTACAGGTAAATGGCAGAGCGGTAATCCCACACCAGCCTTTGATGGACCTTTGAAAGACGGCGACGCTGTTCACGTAGATCCACTTAAGATCCTGAAATCGCAGCAGCGCCATGCCAGGAGGGCCCTATCCTATGTATGCCACGCTCGTGGAGTGCCGCTGTTCTGTTGCTGTGCCCCTACCATCCATACAAAACGGCAACGGAGATTTCAAAGCGCGGATGATTGATGCTACAAAGCAACCACCTTGCAAAATGGATGGAATGGAAAACCTTTGCAAAGCAGACCGACCCCCGACCCCCATCCCCTACCCACCCCTACCCACTCACCACCCACTCTGGCTGACTGGGTGCAAAACATCAAGTTACTTACTTACTTACTTACTTGCTTACCCTCCTCCCCTGTCCCTATTTTATGATTCCGAGGACACTACGATGTCTCTATCTCGTGTGCTGACTGCAGCAATCTACTAGGATGACACGGAGTCAGCTAAGATGTCCTTCTCAACACACCTGCGGTCTTTATACCTGCGAGCCGGGCCTAGTCGTCTTTCTACTGCAGCTTACAGGGGTCCGGTCTAAGCAATGAAACATCGTATCGTTTTACCCATTTCGGTGAATAAACATCACAGGCTGGACGATAAAACCTAATGCTGTCCATTTTCTGATATTCAACTGAAACGTCCGTATTCTGACAATCGCTGAAATGGGTAAAAATTTCAAGTCCAGAGGACACCAATAACACGAGAAGGCCATTTTTCCTGTGATCGTTGCTCGTACGTAACACTTACAACAAGAACGTTGACTTCCTTCTTGTTCATCTGCTCCAGTTGTTAGGAGACAAGGAGTTTGGTTTCACACACACTGCGTGCGTGCGTGTGCGTGTGTGTGCGTGTGTGTGTGTGTGTGTGTGTGTGTGTGTGTGTGTGTGTTTTACCAGTTATGTCACTTGCAAAGAGCGTTCCGTCTGGCAATGCGCCAGATGTGTGCTTGCGGTCAACATACGGATTACGTCAACTTCACAGCTTTTGCATCAAAGACAAAGACAACCGCCCAGCCAACAGCAAAAGCAAGCGGTTCTTTGGTAAATGTTATTCACCGGAAGCTTTGATTCTTTGAGGCTCCAAAGATGGAAGTTGGCATAGGACCTAATCATAGTGAACAACGTCGAAAATGGCAGACGTCTCTCTCTCTCCTACCACTTCCCTCCCCCTTTGTTCTCTCTTTTTTCTTTGCTACGACATTCGAGACTTGTTTCTCAATTTAGTTGGTCGCATGCCAGGTGAGCTACCGTAGGTGACTCGGGTCTTTTATTTGTTGTTGTATTCGTGTGACTTCTTTCAAGCGCTAATCAACTTTTTGTTGTTGTTGTTGATTCTACGACACTCGTGATTTGACACTCTTTCGGTGGTACAGCTGCAGAGAATACCATAAACCCAAACAAAAATCCAGAGAGTTACAGTCTTTCGATAAACGTTACAGGTGTAGTACACAAAAGCAGATTCTTAAGCTGACAATGACAAGGACACAACGAACGACTCGCCGCACCACTGGCCGACTGTCTCAGTCGGAAACCTGCCGATGCTGCAGATAACCGCTGGGCCAAAGGCACCCAGTGTCATGCCACTACCATACCATCTACATGTCGGGCAGTTGAAAAGGAAGTATGGTGACTGGCAATAAGGGTGGATCACTTTCCCCGCATTAACCACCTGCCTGCCCGCTGTCTTAGCGAAGAGACGTTGATTTATTGAGGTACTGAGCTGAATGGCAGGTAGACAGACCTTTGGAGGTGTGTAATCTGCTACATCAGCAAGTCCTTTTCACCTGAAGTAGTAAGGGACTGACGTGTCTAATGTCCGGTTTATCCTTTAACCAGCAGGCTGCGCCGTGTAAAATGCCCAGCTGCCCTTTATGCGGGGCTGTCGCTGCTGTTGCTGCTGTCGCTGTTGCCACTGTTACTGTTAGTTATACCACTTTTGGTACTGCTCGTACTGCTTGCTACATGGACGCGATAGCTCAGTTGGTAGAGCGTCGGACCGCGATAGTTCAGTTGGTAGAGCGTCGGACCGCGATAGCTCAGTTGGTAGAGCGTCGGACCGCGATAGCTCAGTTGGTAGAGCGTCGGACCGCGATAGCTCAGTTGGTACAGCGTCGGAGCGCGATAGCCCGGTTGGTACCATCACGCCAACAGATACGAAGTGATCCATTACCCCCATTTCGTGATTACTGTACTGATTACACTGTTGCTGCATTATCTGGCGAATCCATGTAGATGGTGCTAACACAACAGGCACGTTTGCTGTACACTGACAGACACACAGACAGACAGACAGGCTGCAGACAGACCTGCAGACAGACAGGCCGGCAGACAAGTAGGCCTGCAGGCAGACAGACAAATACGCTGTCAGACAGACAGGTCGACAGACATAAAGGCCGGCAGATAAACAGATAGGACTGCAGACAGACCGGTAGATAGACGGACAGACAGGCAGACAGACATAGGCAGGCCTGCAGAAAGACCGGCCTACAGACCGGCCTACAGGCCTGTAAACAGACAGACATGCCGGGACACAAACTGCATGCAGACAGACAGACAGACAGACCGGCAGGCAGGCAGACCGGCAGGCAGACAGACAGGCATCTATGGAGGTGCCGGTTAGGTCTCTGTTGGTACGCTCGGTCCAAAGATTCGCCTCAGTTGCTGCACAAGCTGGCTGTCATTTCCACCGCATCAGTCTTTGATACCATGCATGCCCAGGCTGTAGCCGGCCACATTTCTTCCAGCCTTCGTATTTCCCATCAAAGATTTTCTCCGTACGAAAGTCTCTGAACATTCCTATTATGGAAGTGTGCACGTGCTGACCGTACTTTGCCATTCACGTGTGGCTTTGACATCGAAACGCATCCTAACTCAAATACGTAATCCCTCGGCTGCCTCCGCTATTGTTTCTACGAAATTACAGTCTGCATTCTTGACCTGCGAGGTGTCGGGTGAACATTGTTGGAGCGTGACACTGCGGTGGGGGCTGTCGGGCACAGCACGGTGATTTGTGGCCTGGCCACTCTCCTACGATGTGCCCGGCTCTTTATGAATGGAGAAGTCGGCATTCTGGACCCCTTCATTCAGTGGACGGTTT
>JABMCL010001460.1:207500-227500 GCA_018857735.1 Alviniconcha marisindica
TTTCGTAGTTAAACATTTTCACTTTTCACTGTCGTGAAAAAATGAAAATGCACATATTTCGTTTGAATTGTGGTGTGTTCAGTTTTTATATTAAACGGGCGATCCTGTGCTTGGCAAAAACAAAACTGGCGTTCCTTAACCACCCCCCCCCCCCCAAAAAAAAACAAAAAAACGAAAAAACAAAACAAACGAAAAAACACCAAAAAAACACACGACAGTTTTCGCTTGTTTCCTCACTCCCAAGAGTACGATAAGGTGTGTATGTCTACAACACTGACTGCACTTGTAATGTGCGACAGTATGTACAGGTGTGTATGTCTACAACACTGACTGCACTTGTAATGTGCGACAGTACGATAAGGTGTGTATGTCTACAACACTGACTGCACTTGTAATGTGCGACAGTATGTACAGGTGTGTATGTCTACAACACTGACTGCACTTGTAATGTGCGACAGTATGTACAGGTGTGTTTGTCTACAACACTGACTGCACTTGTAATGTGCGACAGTATGTACAGGTGTGTTTGTCTACAACACTGACTGCACTTGTAATGTGCGACAGTATGTACAGGTGTGTATGTCTACAACACTGACTGCACTTGTAATGTGCGACAGTATGTACAGGTGTGTTTGTCTACAACACTGACTGCACTTGTAATGTGCGACAGTATGTACAGGTGTGTTTGTCTACAACACTGACTGCACTTGTAATGTGCGACAGTATGTACAGGTGTGTTTGTCTACAACACTGACTGCACTTGTAATGTGCAACAGTATGTACAGGTGTGTTTATCTAAATATCACCTTGTTGTGAACTTTGATTGACTGATTGATTTTTATTGATTGATTGATTGGTTGATTGACTGACTGACTGATTGATTGATTGATTGATTCTACAGGTGCGTGGAAACGGTTGCACGCGCCTGATTGACTGTACAGGTGCGTGGAAACGGTAGCACGCGCTGCCTTCTCACCCAACTCTGGGTGAACCTCAGGAGGAACGCTAAAAAAACAAAAACACAACTAAGCAGACTGTGTGCTACATTGAAATGCACTCACCGTGTCTCGCTCATGCGTTACTTGGTTTGGTTGGCTAAACTTGTTTAACGCCTAGTTAACGCCGAGTTGTCTCCGAAGAGGTACTGGCGGGGACCCAGATTCCAGGAGGGGGGGAGGGCGAATGGGGGGGGGGGGAGGGGGCAGAAGGACACTATACCTAACGCTACACAGTCAGTCACCATCAGCGATGAGAGACATTATAACATTTAATTGATAGTGCAGGACAAAGTCACAAGGTGTCCACAAACCACAACTTTGCAACAGAGTGGAGAGCCGAAGCGGAATCGAACCGAGGTGCTTCAGTGCCAACCACAACGCCTTACCGCTAGGCCAAACCGGCTCACGGGTATTGCGCTACCGCCCCGAAAGGAGGAATTTATTGCGCAGTTCGCAGCTCAAGGCTCCGACAGCTGAAGGAGCACAAACGGGCCGACACAAGTGGACCAGGAGAGTCTTAAAAACAGCCACCTTGATTTACAGTGAACGGTTCCACAGGCCCAACGGTCCCAACGGTCTATCTGAGTCAGGAAATAGCTTTCATGCTGGCGTCAATCTTCCCTCGAATGGGCAACAAATTGTTTAGTTTATTCGTTTATCGCGCTACTGTTGTTCGCGCAGTTTATGGCAATAGCGAAAGAGAGCCACATACTTTGGACCCATGCGTGTTTAGCTTGAACCTGCCACCTGCACTCTTTGGCAGAATGACCGGGATCTTTTTCGTGCTACTCCGGCAACACTCCCTCTTCCCCCACCTCCACACTCCCTTCCCCTCCTTCTCCCCGTCCCTAATGAGCCTTGTGGTTTCTGTGGACGTTAAGCACCGTGTTTACTTACTTACTTACTAACACGGGGGTGGAACGGATACCAAAATAAGAGTCAGCACAGAAAGCTGACCCTGGAGAAGAAAATTCTCCCGCCGCTCCTGTCGGGACTCGAACCCGCGACCTTTCAATCACGAGTCCGGCGCTCTAACCATTGAGCTATTCTCGAGAAGAGTAAATACAGCATTTAATTCATTTGAATTTCAACGCCCAGCCAATCGCGATCATAAAGTCAGTCCAGTCATAAAAGTCATAAAAGTCTCATTCGCTGCACATGACAACTTTATGAAAACACACAAAAGATTTCAAAAGAACGGTTATTTTATTCATGCAATACAAAAATGTGCAAATGTTTCAGTGAAAACACCCTTTCTCAAGCAGCAATACACTAACTACACAGAACGTGCGCCGAGACGGCAGCAGTTTCACGTGGCACTAGCCATGCAACAACCAACCAAATGGTGCTGTAATTTGCTGTCAGTGCTATAAGTAAACCCAGCCGAACTTTAAACGAAGAATAACAATTTAGTTTAATTAAACCCAGCCAGGCGCCCATAACGCAAAGTTTAAAAGAAGAATAAAATCTTAGTTTAATCCCAGCCAAAGCACGCATAATGCAAAGTTTAAACGAAGAATAACAATTTGGTTTAAACCAAACCGAACCAAGCGCGCATAATGCAAAGTTTAAGCGAAGAATAACAATTTGGCTTGAACCCAGCCAAGCGTGCACAATGCAAATTTCTACAACTACACGGCGCTTTTATGGGGGAGTTGCTTGCCTTGACCCCGTCCGGCCGCTGCACGCACAAACCACCCGTGGATCAATAACACGGGGATATTTCACACGCTGGTGCGCTCAACTGAACACCTCGGGGGACCGTCGCCCACAAAGGGCTGGCCATTTTGGTGCCGGTGCTAATCTCAGGCTATATAATGCACAGCGGCTGATCAACTCATACTCCTATTCTCCTCCCTCCCTCCTTCCACCATTCCCCCCTCTCCGCTTGGTCCCATTCAAGACAGAACCGGCCATGTTCCAGGGACTTTAATTGGTTTATTTCAGCTCTCTCTCTCTCTCTCTCTCTCTCTCTCTCTCTCTCTCTCTCTCTCTCTCTCTCTCTCAGCTCCCCCTCTGTCTCTCTGCCCCCCACCCCACCCCCTCTCCCCCTCCGTCCCTCTCTCTCCTGGGGTGGACAGATAATTGATTTTTAACGCCCAGTCAACCATGAAGGTTGTATCACGGATGACCCTGTGCGGTCGGTTAACGGGATGTTAAAATCCAAGAACTACCCCCCCCCCCCCCCCGCCCCCCACCGCCCCCCTCTAGTTCAGTAGATTCGCAAGGACTAGTTGTTAGGTTTTTCACTGAACCTAAACTATAATCCTTGTAAAATAACGTTTTCCAGTTCTCTCTCTCTCTCTCTCTCTCCTCTCTCTCTCTCTCTCTCTCTCTCTCTCTCTCTCTCGTGTTCGGTTGATGGGACACTGAACTAATTTACCCCCTCCCCCACCCCACCGCACCCCCACCCTCTCTCTCTCTTTATAGGTGGCTGACAATTGGTATTGTGATTGAAATGTGCTCAACACTTAATCTCCGACCTCATTTCAGTCTCATGATTTCAACGCTGAATTTACGTTGAGACTGACATTGACAGAGGGTGGGGAGGTTGGAGTCGGAGTGGGGATGCTGGGAGGGGGGAACAAAGAGCCCTGACTGAAAAGCAGAACTGCCAGCTATGAGGTCAGGCTCACAGCCTGTCGCTGCGTAGATGTATACAGACAGACCGTAGCTATTAAAACACCCAGTCAACCGTGAAGGCCCTCGGTACGTCTAGGCAGAGAGGAGCTCCATTTCTGTGAGAGCTCAGGAGTTGTGTGAAAGTCGAGGTGGCCGTCCTGGGCTCCTGTCCCTAATAAGCCTACGGTTTCTGCGGACATAAAGCTATATTGAACCATGCTTCGGCACTGGTCTCAGCTTGTCCCTAATATGTCAACTGACATCTGAGGACATTAAGCAACACTACCTACCTACCTAAAAATCCATTTCTGTGTTCACGGTGCCTCCTCTGTGGTAGTGCGATTGTCGTGCAGAAACTATGGACTTATATCTACTGGATATATAGGTCCATGGCAGAAACTGTACGGTCTCGTACCTAAGACTTGTCCAACGCCGAGGTACGCCTCCGCAGAGGGGAGCTCCGTTCCTGTGTTCACGGTGCCTCCGCTGTGGCAGCGGGACTGTCGTGCAGAAAGACTGAGTACGGTTCGTTCCTCAGACTTGTCCGGCAGCGCCGAGCTGTCTCCAGTCTAATATCAACCTAACGTTCGCGACTAACGCCACTCTCTGAGTCGCATCCTGCGGCCAAAACTGTTAGAACAGTGACTAAAGAGAGATAAGGAGGAAGGGGGACGCGCGCGCGCGCGCGCGCGCACGCACGCACGCACACACACACACACACACACACACACACACACACACACACACACACACACATTCTCTCTCTCTCTTTCTCACTCACTCACTCACACACCACACACACACACACACACACACACACACACACACACACACACTCACTCACTCACTCACTCACTCACTCACACACACACACACACACACACACACACACACACACACACACACACACACACACACACACACAAAGATAATTATACATAATCCTAACGAATATTCGCCCTGATATAACGCAATGGCTGACTGGGCGTAAAACACCAAGTTACTTGCTTACTTACTTACTCCTAACGAATAGTAAGCGTGTTTTCTATTGTCTCCGGCGCTGTCGCGACCACTGCGGAAGGCGGCGAGTTGTTGCCCTTTTTATCAGCCGCTGTAACAATGGTGTGCACGGGACACCGAGATGGCCGCGCGCCAAAATAAATGCCACAACGTGACCGTTTATCTGGCCTTGCAGAAGGTACGGGAACAACAGGACCACGTTCCACACGCCCACATGGTGACCCCTGCTTCACCTCTTCTGTATTCTGCGGCTGGCTCTTTCTCTGGTCTACGTCATCAAAGACCTCAGACATATCCGCGGCGGCGGAGAACGCGTCAGTTGGACACGTTAGGTTCATCCCTGGTCTGAGCACGTGCTATGCCCAGGTTTATCCCGCCTCTGTAACCATACAAGTGTTAACAGGACCTGTGAGGACCTGTGACATTTTTTTGTGAATGGTCCTATGATGTAAGAGAGAGGAGAGGATGGGAGCGGAGGGAGGGTGGGGCAAACCAGAGTACCCAAAGAAAAACACCCTGACAGCCAGCCCGAAAATCGGTATCACATATTATCAGAGGTGAAAATGCCGGACTGCTCAGTCCTTCTTTTGAATAGTGTCTTTCTTCTTCCGCATGGTGTCAGTGCATGCAGGGTTATTTTGGCGTTTCTATAATCTTTAACTCTGACATGGACTACAGCATCTTTAAATTGCCTAAGTGGTCTTTTTGCATGCTGTATACACACGAGGTATAGTCACGCTGATAGTCTCATCCGAAGGACTTTTAATCTTATTGAAAGATCGAACCGTCACCCTCCAACACTCTGGTGACCTTCAGAACAAGCGGCAGCTGCTAGCTGATTACTGACTACGTGTCCCCGAACTTGAGTGACAGACGCGATTAGCCTATCAGCACGCGCAGCACGCGACATGCCACTCTTTTGACCATGGACCTATATACATGTATATATATATATAGGTCCATGCTTTTGACCGCCCGCCAGTTTCCCACTCCGACAGTTCAAATTTATATATATATTATATATATATATATATATATATATATATATATATATATATATATATTTAGAATGACTTCCGGTGAATTCTCGCTCGCCGGAGTGGAGCCAGTTTGATCGTAAGTGGATGAGTGAGAAATCTACATCCGCTAAATCTTTTGCGGAAAAGCGTGGGCGCCGCCATTTTTCTGTCGGCCCTTGCGTTAGTGGGCGGAGGTTTTAATCTCTCTCTCTCTCTCCCCCTCTCTCTCTCCCCCTCCCTCTCTCTCTCTCCGCCTCCCTCCCTCTCTCTCCCCCCTCTCTCCCTCCCTGCATCTCTCTCTCTCTCTCCCACCCTCCCTTTCTCTCTCTCCCTCCCTCCCTCCCTCTCTCCCCCCTCTCTCTCTCTCTCCTGGCGACACGTCAGTTAATATTCAGAAACCTTCACAGCGACGTCGCGTTACGTGTGTTTATAAAACCCAGGGGCGAGCCACTCCATGTATCATGCAACAGAAAACCGCCACTCGGTGCTGCGTGTGATGAGTTACTGCAGTGAGGCGGCAGCTTGGGGTTACAGTACCATGAACCCTAGGGACCCCTTACACAGAGCTCAGGAGTTGTGAGAGAAAGTCCAAGTGCCTGTCTTAGGGCTCCGCGTCCCCTAATAGTTCTTACGGTCTCTGTTGACGTAAAGCAACATTAAAATTCCTCTCTCTCTCTCTCTCTCTCTCTCTCTCTCTCTCTCTCTCTCTCTCTCTCTCTCTCAGAGTTCAGGAGCTGAGCGAAAGTCGACGTGGCCGTCCTGGGCTCCCGGTCCCTTATAGTCCGTAGGATCTCTGTTATTGAAACGAGTCTCTCTCTCTCTCTCTCTCTCTCTCTCTCTCTCTCTCTCTCTCTCTCTCTCTCTCTCACACACACACACACACACACACACACACACACACACACACACACACACACACACACAGAAGCTGTGTGAAAGTCGACATGGCCGTCCTGAGCTCCCCGTCCCTAATAGTTCGTTCTGTCTCTGTGGACGTAAAGCAAAATGAACTCGAACAAGCAAACCCCTAACTGTTCGGGCATTATGTCGCCAGCTGTCAGCCAGTAATCAAACACTATCGTGTAGGTCCCGCTAAGTTCCCTCCTTTCCGCGGTGAAACATTGATCAGACCGCAACGTGCGTGCTTCCCATGCCTGTGCAAATCATCACCGCACGTGCGTGTGCCAAACTTGTTCCATCAAAAAAGGAACATCAATAATGGATCCGCGATGCCATGCGTGGGTCCTGTTTCCCCTTCAGGTGCCGCATGCCTGTTTGCTATTAGCTGGACATTGGTTCAAGGACAGCATACTACTAATTAATATTTTCCAGCAACGGCACCAAGAGACCGGGGGATGGGGCGGGGGAGGGAGGGGGTGCTGGGAAGGGTGCTGGGGGGGTGGAGTTGCTGGGGGGAGGGGGGGGGTGCAGAATTACACTGAACTCAGAACTTTATTACACAAGGATTCTGATTTTAGGCAGTTTTCTATTCTTACAATCTGTCCCTGCTAATCTACATGCCAATAGGCTACACATAAAACAATAGTAACAACATTGACTACCGCAGTAACGGTGAAAAAGATGATAATGCCGGGGGGGGGGGGGGGGGGGGGGGGGGGGGGGGGAGTACGTAAGAGGGAGAAGGGGGGTGGATGGTTCGAGGCAAGTATGCGAAACAGCAGAATGGCGTGTCGTGAAACTGAAGTTTTCCTTAAGGATTAACTTGAAACATTAAGTGGAGAAAGAATTTAAATGTTCACGACTACTTTCACGTGTTTTGTTCGTTCGACTTGTTTAACGCCAAGGTCTCTTCGGAAAGGTACAGGACGGGACCGAGACTATGATCCTGGGAGATGGTGGGGGGTGGGGGGGGGGGGTGGGGGGTATGTCTAGCGCTACACTATCACACCACCAGAATGATTTCTGCATCACGATGGGCAACGATGAAGCCATTTTAATGCTTCATTCATTGGGCAAACGGCAAAGATACAACTAAAAACGGCGTCCACAAATCGCAATAGTTTCGAAGAGAAAGAAAAGCCGAAGCGGGGAATCGAACCGACGTCCGCCCGCTTACGGCCAGCCGCTTTAACGTTTAACCGCTAGGCCACACCGGCTCAATTGAAGTGTTTTTATGGCGACAAGACTGGAGTTTATTTCCGACTATGACCGCTACTTCAGCACACGGATGGAGGAGGTGAAAGTAATTGCTTGCTCTGCCTCTGACCCCCGAGTGGTCAGTGCAAGACGTGCAGTTCGCACGGTACGTTGCCACGCGCTGACAGAAGCGAAAAGGCGGTAAATCAAACCTAACGGCGTTTCTCCCAGTATTTATGACGTTTCCTCCGAGAATATAACTGACTCTACGAACCGCTTTCACTTTCACTAAGGATGTCAGACCCTGCTTCATTGCCTTGCAAATATCTCGGCTGCGATGAATAACAAACACACTTGGATGAGTGGGCCCCGCTACTTCTTATGGGGCTTAATTAATGTCCCGAAATGTCGTGCTGACATAATTATTACGGACACGCTGGACCTTCACTGCTGACTCCAGCCCGTGTTATTGTACGATCCGTAACTAGCGTCGGAGCGTTTTGACCTTGTTGACGGTGTAAGCTTCGGCTTGAAAGACCGACTGACCGTCCAGCCGAGACTGTTGGCCTCTGATGGTCACCACAAAAGGTAAGTCCAGTGTCACTGTTGGGTCTCAGTGTGACCAGCGTAGACTCCCTGCTGGGCCTGCTTTGCCTTCGGCCTCCACGACGACTTTTCGCTTCAGCTGAGCTTCACGTGTCACTGACCAAAGTCCGTCAGTGTGAATCGGAGCGTGGTTTCTAATTAATTACCTTTTGGTCAGTCATGTGAGTCATGGTTAAAGACGCTTCACGCTACCATTGCTCAGTCCGAGCCGGCAGACAGACCGGCGGGCGGGCAAAGCAGGTACCACAAGTGGCTTGCGTCTCGGAAGATCTGAAGTGTTGAGGAGCTTACGGCACAACTTAGCCAAAGACATCACACCATCGATAGCCTGGAGGAGAGAGGCGTAGAAGGAAGAAGCGCTCGACAATCTTCCTCCAAAGAACGAGAGAGGACCATGGCCAGTCACTGAGACCAAGACTGGAAATGTTTCAACGGCAACGTTGGGGGAAACTTCTAAGAAACGGGGTCAAGAGCGCATATGGGCTTTTCTGAGCGCATAGATACCATCTTGAAATGAACTGATAGCTCAGTTAGTAGCAAACATAAAATCTGTGCGAGTATGACCGACTGTTCAGAGTTCCCAGCTGCAGTTCACTTCGTACAGTCCCGCCGACACGCTAGTTCCAGCGGCATTGTATGCAACCTAATGGGCACCACGTACTATCCAATCACACCGTCTTCGCTTTCCCTGCCGCCCAAAGTTCCACCAGTAGGGCCAGTTTCCGTGTAATTGTTCAGACCCCAGGCATTGACTGAGCCGTGTTGCACGTGCATTCGTTATTGGTCAGCTCACTGACTCAGCGGTCGGCTTCAGTTTCTGAGGAGGGTCAGCAGATGGGTACGGTCACTACAAAGGCTCCTGTGGTCAGCATTTGGCGGCACACATTAAAAGCTGCCTTTGCCCATTGGTCAGGTGCTAATACGACTGAAGGACTGTAATCAGGAGCGAGAAATTGATTTATGGTTCTTTTACACAGTGGACTCTGGGACTGCAATAACCAATGAGACAATTGATTTACGGCTTTCGATTGTGGACCGTGGCATGAAATCCATCCAGTTCTCATGCGATATGGAACCCAAAACGAGCACGTGTAAAACGCCTTGGCTGTATCGAATCGAGACCACTTAAGGACGAAAAAGAATCCTCTATAAACCATTTAAACAATTTATTTTGTTGGTCTGATCTTGATGAGCTAGCTAGTAATAGCCCTGGTCTTTACAAATCGTAGTCCAATGTTTTTAGTTTTTTTGGTTTTGGGGTATTTTGGGGTTTTTTTAGAACAGGAAATTCCCGTTCCAAAATATAAAGTACAACAATTTTGTGACAAAACCTTTTATTCGCATGTTTCAATTAACAATGATCGGTGTAGGTTGTGTTCTGACAACACGTGTTTCGCCATGATATAACCGTCATGGTTGACTGGGCGTTAAAAAATCAACAAAATGATCCCTTTTGTATTCAGTCTCTGTTCTCCTATGCATCGATCCGAGTTTGGGGGCTAAAATTATGTACTATCGAGGAAATTAAGAGCAAGCCTTTTGCCCTGAGCAATGGATGACCTCGTAGACTTTGTCGTCATCTTCCGGCCAATTGGATGTCTGCGGAAATTTTGTCGACCCTCTTCCGGTCCGACTTGGATGTCTTCGTGGACATTGTCAATCATCTCTCGGCCAATCAACATAACTAATGAACACCTTCGCCGCCAGAGACCGCTAGGCAGGAAATGAGGAAGAGCCGCCTGACTGAGATGGCTGGAACACATGCGCCGTATGTAAACCCCCCCCCCCCCCCCCCCCCCCCCCCCCCCCCCCCCCCCCCCCCCCCCCCCCCTCCCCCTCACCACCTCCCCTTCCCCCTACACACACATGGAGATGGATAGATGGACTCTTCAAGGAAAGAAGACGGTGATGGCTCCAGCCTTTGCGAAACAAAAAACCCTAAGAAAAGGGAAGCCAAGCCAGGTCCAAGACGACCTAGTGACGTTACTGAACGGGTGGTGGTCGGCCTGCTGGAGGAGATGGACCTGTCCTTGGGAAGAGGCGGAGCTGGCAACTAAGTAAGTAAGTAAACGAGGTGCTTAACGTCCACAGAAACCGTAAGGCTTATTAGGGACGGGGAGAAGGGGGTGACGGGGTTACGGAGGTGGGGGGAGAGGTGGATGATTATATACCTATCGCAACACTGTCACCACCATCACATAGTTTAGGAGCTGTGTGAGAGACGAGGTGGCCGTCCTGGGCTGTCCGTCCTAACGAGCTTTCTGGTTTCCGTGGACGTAAAGCTATATTGAACCATGCTTCGGCATTGGTCTCAGCTTGTCCCTAATATGTCAACTGACATCTGAGGACATTAAGCAACACTACCTACCTACCTGTCACCACCAGAATGACTCCTGCGTTATTAAGATGGGCAGCGATGAGAGCCATTTTAATGTTTCATTCACTGTGACGGAGAGTCACAAGACAGTGTCCACAGACCACAACTTTTAAAGAGAAAGGAGAGCCGAAGCGGAGCCGAACCGAGGTCCCTCTGCTTACCAGCCTAACGCCTTACTGCTAGGCCAAACCGACTCACTGTTGGCAACTAAAAACCATGGACCTGTATAGGTCGACGCTAAAAACCGAACAGGACAGACGGGAGGCGGGGAAAGGGAGGGTGAGGGGGGGGTGAGGGAGGAGACTGTGGCTTTGTCTTTCAGAGGGAACGAAGAAGACCAGGTAACAAAGTATGGCAACACCACCACGTCTGCTGATGCAGCTCTTGCCTGGAACACTAACCCTCTCCACATGGAGGTGTGTGTGGAACGGCAAAAATATGATAATAACATGATAATAGATTATTTATGGAGCCCCATCTCGTTAGAGCCTGAAGCGCTTACAAAGGCCAGCCAGCACAACTGCATGCATGCGCGCGTAACTCCGCCCCCCCCCCCTCCCCTCCCCACACACACATGCATTCTAATTATACAAATTATGCCAGGTTGGTAGAAAAGAGAACAAACAAAAAACGACAAACCAGCATGTAGAAGAGAAGAGGTGGGTTTTGAGCACTGAAAAAAAGAAGAGAGTAAAGAGCCATGCCTTGACAGTGAGCCGGGCGGGGGGTGGTGGGGTGGGGTGGGGGGAGGCGGCGGGGGGCAAAAAAAAAGAAAAAAAAAAGGAACGACAAAACGAACGTGCAACGATTGTTCCGAAACCACACACAAACATTCCACCAGGTCCATCATCACCTACCTCACCCCACAACTGAGAGGTTTCACAAGCACACAACTGAATGCTGAAACCAAAACGTAGCCTAAAGAAAAAACAAAAAGACACGCAGCCAAACAAAAACCCAAAACACCGCTCTCTGCCAGCTAATTTGACCCGACAGGCAACAAAGAACGGTGGCGATACCCCCCGTCAGATAAGCCTGGGCTGAGTGTAAAACATAACCCAAAATGTTTGCGAACGAAACAGAGATATTGTCTTGGCGGGCGAGGAAAGCAGCGGGCATGTATCTCACAGGATCTACCGGGCGGGCTGTGAGGTAAAAATGGTGTTTTTAACCCCTCTCTCTCTCTCTCTCTCTCTCTGAGTCTTTCTCTCTCGCTCTCTGCAACTGTCCTCCGCACCAGCAATCTTTGTGATAGTCCTCCCCCCCCCCCCTTTTGCATGTGATGTGTGTGTGTGTGTGTGTGTGTGTGTGTGTGTGTGTGTGTCGCGCGCGCGCGCGTGTGTGTGTGTTTCAATTTTTTTTTTTTTTTTTTTAGTATTGTCATTATGCTGCTGTAATTTGGACATGTTCTTTATTTTTCCGTTTGGGGGAGGTGGAGGGGTGTGGTGGGGGGGGTGCAGATTAGCAATGCCAGATTGTAAGTATAAGTATTCGCCTAAAATCTTTTCCTTGTAACTGTATAATACACTTTGTACTTTTCCACTCTCTCTCTCTCTCTCTCTCTCTCTCTCTCTCTCTCTCTCTCTCCCCCCCCCCCCTCTCCCCCCTCCCCCTCTCTCTCCGTCCTTTCCTCTCTCTCACACACACAAGCTGGCGCGCACGTGCGCACACACACACACACACACACACACAGATACATTGGCACACACACACAGACAGATACATTGGCTACACACACCACACACACACACACACACACACACACACAACACACACACACACACACACACCACACAGATACATTGGCACACACACACAGACAGATACATTGGTACACACACCACACACACACACACACACACACACACACACACACACACACACACACACAGATACATTGGCACACACACACAGACAGATACATTGGTACACACACACACACACACACACACACACACACACACACACACACACACACAAGATACATTGGCACACACACACAGACAGAAACATTGTACCACACACACACACACACACACACACACACACACACACACACACACACACACACAGATACATTGGCACACACACACACACACAGATACATTGGTACACACACACACACACACACACACACACACACACACACACACACACACACACACACACACACTGACGGAACGAAGCCTCACAGGAAACCCACTGTTGGGGCCACGATGCGCGTCACAAGCCGGTGAGTGGCTGTGTGGTGGGAGACTCACAGTAGGCTGCCACCACTACTACATCATGGTTCACCACGAGTACACGAATGCATGCACTGCGCTGAGACAGCTTGTCGTAATGTACATTGTTACGGGTCGTGCCTGGCTGCCTTTCTGTTACACGTATGCATCTCTGTTGCCTGAATCATTGTTACATACACTCTTACAAATCCCCACATCTCTCGCCTCTCTCTTCTCCTCGGCTACGAGGCATAGAGAGGAATGCTGTCCCTTTAATCCTTGTCTGCCAGCAGTTCGTTGGTTAGCTTGTTCTTTGAGCCCAGTCAGCCACATAGGGTTGCATCAGGGGCTAAATCTGCCAACAGTTCCTTGGTTAGCTTGTTCTTTGAGCCCAGTCAGCCACATAAGGTTGCATCGGGACTAAATCTGCCAACAGTTCGTTGGTTAGCTTGTTCTTTGAGCCCAGTCAGCCACACAGGGTTGCATCAGGGGCTAAATCTGCCAACAGTTCCTTGGTTAGCTTGTTCTTTGAGCCCAGTCAGCCACACAGGGTTGCATCAGGGGCTAAATCTGCCAACAGTTTGCACACAAGCTCTGCAAGTACAAGTACAAATCAGGACTTTCTGATCGTGGGTTCGTTTATTCTCAGTTGGAATAGCTCAGTGTGGGAAACGGGGTGGGGGGGTAGGGGTGGGGTAAAATCTTTTCTTTTTCTAAATAACAACAAACAAAAACAACAACAACAACATACATACAGAGAATAAATCAGAAGGGGAAAAAATCGTACTTTCAGTCACTACTTTCGGACGAATAATTCACCATGTCGTTGGGTACCGGTGTTTAATAATAATAATAATAATGAAATATTTACAAAGCGCAAACCTCTACCGCTATAAATGTGGAATTCTGCGCGCTGTACATAATTCTAATATAAAATAAATACACATCAGTTGAGGCACCTCATGCTGGCAACGACAATAACAACGACTACAAGCAATTAAAATCACAACAAACTAAACAGCAAGACCTACTTCACACACACACGCACGCACATAGGCACGCACGCGCGCGCGCACGCACGAACATACATACAGACACACTGGCACACACACACACACACACGCGCGCGCACGCACGCACGCACGCACGCACGCACGCACGCGTATATAATCGGACAGAAAATGTTCATGTCGCCAACGAACATTACCGTAGTCCGCCCCCACTATCCCCATCCATCGTTCTAGCTTGTTATAATAAGTCGCAGGAGCAAAGTGACATTACACGGTGGGAATGGTGGTGGTGGTGGTGGTAGAAGAGGGTGGGTGGGGGGGGGGGATGTTTGACCAATTCATGGCCAAACAGCGTCGACCCTCAGCTTGAACCCGCAAACTCTTCGTAAGTTTGCAAAAGGCGAGCCGTAGACCGCTATCTAATGTCAACCTCGCCTTCGTGACTAACGCCACTCGGAAGGTCCCATCCTTTTCAGACTCAGAAACTGTTGGAACAGTGACTACGGAGAGATAAGGAGGAGCAGAAACCCAGAGTATCGATGACGGCCGGGATTCATGCTGCAGTCCACGGCCCACCAGCCTCCGGCCGGGGCCGCACCTCTTCCAGTTCCACCTCTTCCAGTTCCACAAGTTCCTGCTCTTCCTCTCCCCGACGTGTGTGCCTTATCGGCACGCCTTGGTCACAGCGTGTGTTAGTCAGGAACCAACCGCACCCTACGTGCTCTTCTAGGAGTGAATCACAAAAAGGCAGTGAACACACACATGTAGACGCGCGCGCGCACACACGCGCGCACACACAAGCACGCACGCACGCACGCATTCACATGCACGCACGCGCGCGCGCTCACACACACACACACGCACACACGCATGCACGCACGCATTCACACGCACGCACACACACACACACGCACATGTACGCACGCATTCACACGCACGCACGCGCACGCACACACACATGCACGCACGCACGCACACACACACACACACGCACGCATGCTACAACGGCGTGCTACCTGACTGTTTTTATTTTTTGTTTCTTCTTTTCTTTCTGGAACGCTTCGCCCCCCCCCCCCCCCCATCACCCCAACAACTCCCCCCCCCACCCCACCCCCACCCCCACTCCCCATCAGCTGCCCGATTCATCTATCCCCACCCCACCCCACCCCCGACCCAATGAAGTGTCACAGCCTTCAGAATGTTGAAGCTGGATACCATATGGTAGAAGAAGACCCTGCGGTGTGGGTGGTGGTTCTCGGCGTCCACCGCCAAAGTCGTTTAGGATGAAGTGGAAAATCACGAACACCCGTAATGTAGGAACTGGTTGACTCGATTCCAGCGTCAAAGCTACAGACAGGCAGGCTGGGAGAACAGGCAGGAAGAACAGACGAACCGGCTGGGAGAACAGGCTGGGAGAACAGACGAACAGGCTGGGAGAACAGGCAGAAAGAACAGACCGACAGGCTGGGAGAACAGGCAGGAAGAACAGACGAACCGGCTGGGAGAACAGGCAGGAAGAACAGACGAACCGGCTGGGAGAACAGGCAGAAAGAACAGACCGACAGGCTGGGAGAACAGGCAGGAAGAACAGACGAACCGGCTGGGAGAACAGCCAGAAAGAACAGACCGACAGGCTGGGAGAAAGACAGGAAGAACAGACGAACAGTTAGTTTGTTTGTTTCTTTCTTCTTTCTTTGTTTTCTCTTGTTTTTCGTTTTTATTGTTGTTATTTTTTGTTACGTCTCACTTTTTGTTAGTGAAATGAAATTGTTCGTCCGCCTTACATTGTTTTCTTTTTCAACTGTATGAGCTCATCGCCTATAAACTATAGCTTGTTGATGAGCACATAACGATTCTTTGTATCTTTATTTTGTCTTGAATAAATTTTTGTTTAAACCAACAGACGAACAGGTTGGGAGAACAGAGAGGAAGAACAGACCGACAGGTTGGGAGAACAGAAAAGGAAGAACAGACGAACAGGCTGGGAGAACAGACCGGAAGAACAGATGAACAGGCTGGGAGAACAGACCGAAAGAACAGACGAACAGACGCACGTGCACAATTCAAGCACCCCTGCACCGTTTTTACATAGACATGATCACCCAGGCCACGTTGTTCAGAGAAGTGTTGGGGAGCCCTATATAATTATTATGAACTCCGCACCACCTAACCCAGGGAAGCTTAGAATCTATTTCAAGCCCAGTCGGCTGCGCTTAAACCAACATATCTGTGTCAGTCACAGCAAGCTGGATGTCAAACCCATCGACTGTTGGTTTCGGGTTCAGCAGGCCAAATATAGTTGAGTGACATGTGGAGTCAGGCATGAAACAAGTGTTTGCATACGTGAACAGGGATGACGTATTTACCGTGTCACAGCTTTCGCCGCCATTCTTTAGAAGATGGTGGTTAAAGTGTTAAAACAGCAGAGTGTAAAAAAGATTGAACTTGGCCACTCTTTAGAAGATGGTAGTTAAAAGTGTTAAAACGGCAGCGTGTAAAAAAGACAGAAGTAAACTTGTAAGTAAACATGGTGCTTAACGTCCACAGAAACCATAAGGCTTATTAGGGACGGGAAAAGATAGATTGATGATGATGTACAGCTTCATGTCCTCGGATGTTGGCTGACATATTAGGGACAAACTGTGACCAATGCCTAAGCATGGTTCAATGTTGCTTTACGTCCACCTAAACCGTAAGGCTCATTAGGACGTAAAGCCCAGGACGGCCACCTCCACTTTCACACGGCAGCTCCTGAACTCTGACAAAAGATAGAACTTGGCCATTCTTTAGAAGACGGTATATTTTACAGTCAAAGATAAAGGATATTTCAACAATAAAAGCCGTTCTTTACACAATTTCACCACTACGAGTATTTACAGCAAGAGAGAGAGAGAGATACGTTTTTAAGGGGTTGTTCGTTTGCCTGCTTGAACTGCTTTCTTGTCCGCCGGGTAGCCTGTGCTTATAAGAAAGCTAGCCATTTCATGCAACAGGGTGTATTTCAAGCACGTTAACTGTACGAATTAGCGAGAGGGGGTTGGGGTGGATATAGGAGGTAAGTTTGGCAAGCTGAGTATGACACCTCTGCGTCATCGAGGTTTCATTAAAATTAAAGAGACCACCTCGTTGCCAAGGCAGCCAAGACGATGTCATCAACTATTCAGTATCTGGCAGCTAAGAGGGTGCAAGAGTTTACTGCAAGTGCTTCCCTTGGAGAAGGGTTTGGGTTTATGGGAAAAGGTCTGCTGCCGGGAAAAACATAGCCTTTTGTTTTGAGAGGGTGGTGAAAAATGGGGGGATTTTTTTTTTTGGGGGTTTGAGTGGGGATTTGGGGCCCGAATAAAGACGGTAGTGGATAAAGGTGATAGTGTTTTTTTTATGTGTGGGGTGTGGTTTTTTTTGTGTTCTTCTCTTTTCCCTTTTTGGGGGTGTGTGTGGGGTGTGTGTTGTGTGTGGGGGTGTGTGTGTGTGTGTTTTTTTTTTGTGTGTGTGTGTGCAGGGTGTGGTGTGTGTTTGGTGTGTTTTTTTTCGCCCTTTTCTTTCCCACAAAAAAGGGAAGGGGGAAAAAAATTGCGTTTGGGGGTTGGGGGGCCTGGGGGTGGTTGGTGTGTGGGGGTGTGGGGTGTGTTTTGTGGGGGTGTTTGTGTGGGGTGTGTTTGTGTGTGTGTGGTACTGTTTTGTGTACATGAAATTGGGGTGGGTGGGTGTGTGTGATGAACTGCAGTCTGTTTCGCGACTTAATTTCTCCCTAGCCTGTACCAGAGACTCGGTAGACAAAGCATTGTCTCTGATAGTGGAGTCGTTTATTACCCATTGGTCACGAGCAGGCCGGCGGTTCCCGCTGTCTTTGGCAGACAAAGTGCAGAATGACGACCGTTATCGATGCGTTCAGTACGGCTATCAGCCGTTATTGAATCCCGGCCAGCCACTGCTTTGTCCGGACGGACCTTTCCTTGAGGAACTCGCTTTCCACAGAACCCAGCAACGGTCGCCGACAGAGAGTAAAGTTGTCTCCGCAACCACGAAGCATAAGCCGTCTGGGTCCAGAACGTCTAGCCAATGGCGATTTGGATTGGTTTACTTGCTGTGTAAACCTTCCAGGCTCTTTCGGTCATCCCGAGAAAAGTCAATAGCAACTTGTCTGTTTTCTGTGGTAATCGGAACCAAGATAGAAACTCTAGAACAACGACGGAAAAAGAAAAATAATAAGAGAGAGAGAGAGAGAGAGAGAGAGAGAGAGAGAGAGAGAGAGAGAGAGAGAGAGACAGACAGACAGACAGACAGACAGACAGACAGACAGACAGACAGACAGACAGACAGACAGACAGGCAGGCAGGCTGGCTGGCAGGCAGGCAGGCAGGCAGACAGAAAGAGAGAGACAGAGAGAGAGAGAGATCAGAGGCAGACAACGAAAGAGAGGCAGAGACAGGTAGGCAGGCAGACATTCAGACAGAATGTGTTTGAGATTTTCTCTAGAATACTGGTTTAGCTATGTAGTTTTTTTTTAAATTCCTCATTTAAAACATCCACATCTCTCTATCTCTCTCTCTCTGTTTTTTTTCTTTTTCTTCTCGTCCGCGTTGCCTGGGTGACTCAAAGTTGCGGGCAAGCATAAAGTGGGGCTTCCCCCAGATAGAAATGAACTGGCACACAGATGGGAAATGGAAGCCTTCCAGGTTTACTTCTATCCACACCAAAAACACACACACAAAACACACAAAAACACACACACACACACACAAAACACGTGCGGGAAGGGGGGAAAAAGAAGACAGAAGAGACAGACAGAAGCGGGGGAGAGAGAAAAAAGAAGGGAGAAAAGAAGGAGGAGGAGGGAAGGAAGGGAGAGAGAGAGACGGTTATAAATCCAGGTCAACAACATAATTGACCTGACGTAATGAAAATCCACTGACATATTTTTCCACTCCAGCACAAGTTGCTACGGACAGAGACACACGACAGACATCACGACCGTAGCTCATCGTGGAACTTTCAGGGCATCTTAAATGCCAACCTCGGCCATCCCGCTCGGCTTTTAACCAGTCTTTCCATGTCACGTGTGAGAGGCGGACGCTGACCGTACACCGCTGACGTTTCCTGTTTCACCTTCTTTTTTCTTCCTCTTCTTCTTCCTCTTCTTCTTCTGCTTCTTATTCTTCTTCTCCTCCTTTTTCTCCTTCTTTCCTGTTTCACCTTCTTCTTCTTCGTTCCTCTTCTGCTTCTTCTTCTTCTCCTCCTTATTCTCCTTCTTTCCTGTTTCACCTTCTTCTTCTTCTCCTCCTTTTTCTCCTTCTTTCCTGTTTCGCCTTCTTCTTCTTCCTCTTCTTCTTCTTCCTCTTCTTCTTCTTCTGCTTCTTTTTCTTCTTCTCCTCTTTATTCTCCTTCTTTCCTGTTTCACCTTCTTCTTCTGCTTCTTCTTCTTCTTCTGTTTCTTCTTCTTCTTCTTCTTCTTCTTCTCCTCCTTCTTCTCCTTCTCCTCCTCCTCCTCTTCTTCTTCTTCTTCTTCTTCTTCTTCTTCTTCTTCTTCTTCTTCTTCTTTGTTTGAGTATGGTTCTGCCTCAAATGGTCAGCCCGGTGGTTTGGATGAAGCAAAGCTGGACTTCTTTCGCTTCGGGTTGTTCCTCAACAGCAGTGCAACGGACATTGTCTTTGTGACTCTGTCCAAGCACGGCAGTTGAAACAGCAATTGCGCGGTGCACTAGTCGCTGCGCAATGGCGAGGGGACCACCGCCTTAACACTTCCATTGTTCTGGTGGCGGTCCACGGTCTCTCCGGTCTTTTTCGGGCGGTATCCGCGGTCGAGCCGTAATCACTTCTCTCCCCCCCCCCCCCCCCCCCCCCGACCCTAATAAGCAGTCTCGCTTCTGTGGACGTAAAGCAATATGGTCATGGTCTTTGGGTGAAGGCTGTGGTCTTTAGAAGGTCCTCCACGTTGCCCCACAGCTGTTCTTACTGCTTTGCTCCATTGGACCACTGCAGCGTTCTTAGGGGAAGAACCGTAGAGAACGTGTTCGGGGCGGGGGCGGGGG
>JABMCL010001460.1:237500-242500 GCA_018857735.1 Alviniconcha marisindica
GTTAACAATAATATCTGTTACATTTTGTGGACAGGGCGCCCTCTCTTTCATAGATCCTTCTGTCTGGAACAAAATCTCGCTTCCTCTGTGCAACATGCTCAAAATCTGTCTGCTTTCTTGTCAGGTCAGCTTTCCTCTGTCTCCTGTTCCTAACATGTTCAGTTAATTGTCTCGACTGACTGTTCGTTGTGTGTAATGTGGTGTGTGTGTGTGTGTGTGTGTGTGTGTGTGTGTTGTGTGTGTGTTGTGTGTTGTGTGTGTGAGCGCGCGCGGCGCGTGTCTGTGTGCGTGCGCTATGCATGTCTGTCGTGCGTGCGATGGTGCGCAGTCGATGCAACACACACACACACACACACACACACACACACACACACACACACACACGACGCGCAGCGCGCGCGAGCACACACACACACACACACACACACACAAACAAACACACACGCAACACACACACACACACACACACACACACACACACACACACACAACAATCAACAACATCAACACAACAACACACACACACACACACACACACACACACACACACACACACACACACACACTGTAACACACACACACACATGTATACACATCACACACACACACACACTACACACACACACACACACACACACACACACACACACACACACACACACACACACGCACGCACGCACGTACACACACATTCAGCGACACGACGACCACCAGTAGGTCAAAAGGATCAACCCCGCCTCGGGCCATACCTGACTGCATGATCAACTTTCATGTCTCAATGCCACCGCCGCGAATCAATAACAACCCTCCCATTGCGAGTCAGCCCTGCTCCGTCATGACCCCCCCCCCCCCCCCCCCCCCCCCCCGTAAGCCGCGGGGATTCCCCTTGCTGCACATACCATGACCAAGCAACATCAAAGACAGGACAGGACACCTCCCATCGGTCAACTAGTTTCACGTCAGTAAACTATCATCTAAATTGAAATGTGTGCCATGCCACCACTGCCCATCTTTCCCAACACAGCCCTGAGGTCAGTAATATTAAACGAGTTAGTGAATGTGTCTGGTTTAAAAGTTTGCGAGAGATTTCTGTGACTCTTGAAATCAATGACCTTTTTTTCTTTTTCTTTTTCTCGGTGAAACTGTTGTGTGAATTGTTGTGCTGTTTTGTTGTTGTTGTTTTGTTGTTGTTGTGTTGTGTGTGTGTGTGTGTGTGTGTGTGTGTGTGTGTGTGTGTGTGTGTGTGTGTTTGTTGCTTTGTTTTGTTTTATTTTTCGATGGGGACCATTCGTATTTTCACCAAAACAGTGACGCGAGAGAGACACAAACTCTTCAAGAGTCAGCTTTTCAATTTCTGGTCCACTGTAACCTCTCTCTCTCTCTCCCTCTCCCTCTCTCCCCCTCCCCTCTCACGCACACACACACACACACACACACACACACAACACACACACACACACACACACACACACACACACACGCTGCACACCGCATCATCCTGTATTAATAATACACAGCATCAGCACGCGCGTCTATAACGTTCAGTAAGTAATAACACGTCCATTAACAGCCCTTTTGACCATTTCGGCCGACGATTAATCCGCAGCGGCCACACGCACGACACTGCGGCACATTAGTAGATAAGCAGAGATTAATACAGTGACTGAGGCGCGTGTGGTGCAGTTTACACGGTCACGAATCCATCCGGCAGAGGGACACAGCTGTGTAAAGGCTGTACGCCAGGTACCAAGGGTATGATGAATCCATCCGGCACAGGGACACAGCTGTATAAAGGCTGTACGCCAGGTACCAAGGGTATGATGAATCCATCCGGTACAGGGACACAGCTGTATAAAGGCTACACGCCAGGTACCAAGGGTATGATGAATCCATCCGGCACAGGGACACAGCTGTATAAAGGCTGTACGCCAGGTACCAAGGGTATGATGAATCCATCCGGTACAGGGACACAGCTGCGTAAAGGCTGTTCGCCAGGTAACAAAGGTACGGTGAATCCATCCGGTACTGGGACATAGCTGTGTAAAGGCTGTACGCCAGGTAACAAGGGTAAAGCTGTGTAAAGGCTGTTCGCCAGGTAACAAGGGTATAGCTATGTAAAGGCTGTTCGCCAGGTAACAAGGGTATAGCTGTGTAAAAGCTGTACGCCGGGTAACAAAGGTACGATGAATCCATCCGGCACTGGAACACAGCTGTGTAAAGGCTGTTCGCCAGGTAACAAAGGTACGATGAATCCATCCGGCACTGGGACATAGCTGTGTAAAGGCTGTTCGCCAGGTATTAAGGGTATAGCTGTGTAAAGGCTGTTCGCCAGGTAACAAGGGTATAGCTGTGTAAAGGCTGTTCACCAGGAAACAAGGGTAAAGCTGTGTAAAGGCTGTTCGCCAGGTAACAAGGGTATAGCTGTGTAAAGGCTGTTCGCCAGGTAACATGGGTATAGCTGTGTAAAGGCTGTCCGCAACAAGGTATAGCTGGTAAAGGCTGTTCGCCAGGTAACAAGGGTATAGCTGTGTAAAGGCTGTTCGCCAGGTAACATGGGTATAGCTGTGTAAAGGCTGTCCGCCAGGTAACAAGGGTATAGCTGCGTAAAGGCTGTTCGCCAGGTAACAAGGGTATAGCTGCGTAAAGGCTGTTCGTCAGGTAACAAGGGTATAGCTGCGTAAAGGCTGTTCGTCAGGTAACAAGGGTATAGCTGTGTAAAGGCTGTTCGCCAGGTATGGCTGTGTAAAGGCTGTTCGCCAGGTAACAAGGGTACGAACGACAGCACGTCCTGGCCGTAGCATGGCTAGCACAACATGGCGGACTCGTTTCCTGAAGCTGACGGAAAGCTGTGGTAGCACTACAGCACAATATTATTGATCACGGCAGTGTTTTGCGCTTCAAAGACACGAACAATTACTCTTTTTTTTTAAAGCAACAAACACACACACACACACACACACACACACACACACACACACACACACACACACACCTAAAAAAAAAACTCACAAAAAACAAAAAACAAAAACAAAACAAAAACAAACAACAAACCCACTTCACTAAAACTGAGTTCACACGCGTCAAACCCGTTTTCTTTGTTGTTTTCTGGTGCGAGGTGGTGTTGTGTGTGTGTGTGTGTGTGTGTGTGTGTGTGTGTGTGTGTGTGTGTGTGTGTGTGTGTGTGTGTGTGTGTGTGTGTGTTTAAAATCCTGTCTGGTTTGGGTTCGGTTTCTCAGAGGGTGAGAAGTATGTTTTAAACTGTCCTATATTATCAGAAAAATGCAGCAATGTTATCCAGTATACCTAACTATACGGGCACTTATATCGTCTATGTCTGATCGAAGTTGTAATAAACGCACACTTCACATGGATGGGTAAAACTGAACGGAAGAACGAAAACAGTCACAGGTTGTAACAACTCTAAAAATAAAAAAAATACATGAAAAAGAAGGGCAAAATTAAAATGAAGGCAACGTAAACAAGGCAAATAGTAATATGTTTTGACGGTTCACAGAGGACGAAAAGACGACAGAAAATACAAAGCATGTCTCACAATGCGCAACGAACTACATAAAACCAAAACCATGACGATTAAAAATACAAACATGAACCACAAAGTGCAACGAACTACATAAAACCAAAACCATGACGATTAAAAATACAAAGCATGTCTCACAACGCGCAACGAACTACATAAAACCAAAACCATGTTGATTAAAAATACAAACATGAACCACAAAGCGCAACGAACTACATAAAACCAAAACCATGACGATTAAAAATACAAACGTGAACCACAAAGCCCGACGAGCTACATAAAACCAAAACCATGACGACTAAAAATACAAACGTGAACCACAAAGCGCGACGAGCTACATAAAACCAAAATCATGACGATTAAAAATACAAACGTGAACCACAAAGCCCGACGAGCTACATAAAACCAAAACCATGACGACTAAAAATACAAACGTGAACCACAAAGCGCGACGAGCTACATAAAACCAAAATCATGACGATTAAAAATACAAACGTGAACCACAAAGCGCGACGAGCTACATAAAACCAAAACCATGACGAGTAAAAATACAAACGTGAACCACAAAGCGCGACGAGCTACATAAAACCAAACTACAAAGCGCGACGAGCTACATAAAACCAAAACCATGACGATTAAAAATACAAACGTGAACCACAATGCGCGACGAGCTACATAAAACCAAAACCATGACGATTAAAAATACAAACATGAACCGAAAGGCTGAAATAAAACTGAAAACATCCAAACAGACAGCAGCGAGAACCTCTCAGTCTTACCTGTTTTGACAGCTACGAGCGTGCAGACAAACAGGAGAAGAGCATGGTAGGTCCACATGGCACACGTACACACCGCCCGACACACTGACAGGTTGAATAAGGCAGACTTGCAGGTTTGGCAGCTAGGTACTCCACGCCCGGGTTTTCTGAGCTGATCACACACAACTTGATGTCGACACTAAACACATACCGGACACACTGTGTAGCACAAGCACTGTGTAGCACAATCACTCCAGTGACGATAAGACACTTCGTGCTGTTTTGTTTGTTGTCTCTACCTCCTTATTTCGATGACAAGTTTTCTTCGTTGATGTGTCAGTGGATTCACGCAATCCCAGCACAAGAAGAAGACGAAGACGAAGACGAACAAACCGTGGAAGCGCCGGTTTTTCTGAAATTCGGCACACATTAATTTTATGGGCACCACACTTCAGAGATTTAAACTGTCGCTGGTGTTAACGCCGCACCTGTTACACACCTATATGTCCCATCGCAGCATCACAGCCGGCAGCGGTTCCGAGACTGTCCAGTTCAGAGAACCGCACCTGTCCGTGCCTGTGTTCCAGTGTAGGCAGACAGAACTTCAGTCGTGTCGGTGGCGGCGTCTCTCACGACCACTGTATTGCTACTACCGCGCTCCTCAGTGCGGCCTCAGTGAATGACAGTCGGTCACACACACACAC
>JABMCL010001460.1:245000-247500 GCA_018857735.1 Alviniconcha marisindica
GCTCCCCCCCCCCCCCCCCCCCCCCCACAACCACACACACTCCTCCCGCCCACTCACCGGCGACACAGATGGACGAAGTAGACGACACTTTAGGCGGGGACGTTGAAAAAAACAAGCAGACGATACTTCAGGGCATGACCCGTCTGTCCGGCCGCTGTCAAATGTCGGTCGTCGTCTGGTCCGAGGAATGGACAAGAGAAGCTAATGCTGGCTGCTGTGCCGGGACAGTAATGGATCTCGGGCCGAGACTGACAACAAATGCCGTAACTCACCCCACCCACCCACCGTGCCGCATAACTGAGGAAATTGTCGTCTGCTAACAGACGTCGGTATGCCGCGCAGCCGCTTGTGTGTCCTCGGCGGCACAGTTCAAGGTGAAGATATCAACGGGAAATTCAAGGTCTCTTTCTCTGGATCGTGCAAACGTTAATTTACGTTTACTGACGGCTCGCAGTTATAACGGAAGTCCTTGCACAGAATTTTGCCGACTCAGTCCGGCAGCATTGTCGTCTGTCTGTCTGTCTCTCTCTCTCAAGTTTCCCTTTCCGCTGATTTCCTCTTTTGCTAGAGAGTTTCGATCGCACCGCGAATTCAGCTTTCTGCTATCAAGTCCATCGCATTGGGCTTTCTTCACCCCACAGCGGCATTTCCATCTCTACTTACCGTGGGCAGCAAGCAGAATTTACGCCCGACAGTCCGACAAAGCGTAGCCCTTTTTCCATGCCGGTAGGGGGTTTGTCGTGTTCATCACCATAATCGTGCACACACACATACACACCGCACCACCACCGCACTCATTTTTTCCTCTCACCCAACATTGCGCGTGTTTGTCTCGGCATCGTACGTAACTATATACACACACACAGCGGTTCAACGGACCACTGACGGTTTCCCCGATGCAGTCTTTCCAATTCACTCCACTTTTCTCGCCTCTTAACCTTTCTCGCTGCTTCTCTCTCTCTCTGTCCCTCCCTCCGTGAGACGCTGCTGCTACGTTCTGCTCGCCGTTTCGTTGATACGGACGCTGCAAGTGGGAGAAGCAGTCAGGGATTTTCGGTTTCTAGCTAGGCCTTATTGAACGTCGGTTTTTCGCTTTGAATCCCAGCACGCTTGTCACGTCGTGGCGGGTTGCGACGCCCGCGTGCAACTGCGGGGGCTGAGGGTGTGGGAGGGGGAGGGGCGGTGCAATCTATTAACGAAAAGCACACGGCTCCGTCCTCGCGTGCCTAGTCACCATGGTTAAAGAATGTCTGAGACAGCCGGCATTGTCGGACTTGTTGGTATCAACGGCGGTCCAGAGACGGAAGGTTTGGGGCGGGGGGGTGGGGGAAAGGGGGGAGGGAAGGAAGGGGGGTCAGTCAAATTTTCGGGGGGGGGGAGAGGATTTGGTCTGTTTTGCTCAAAAACTGATAGAGACGTTGCGGGGGTGTTGGGGGGGAGGAAAAAACTCAGAAAGAACAGACCTGTGCGTATTGATTCGCTTTCAACAGTCCATCAGTTGTAGCTAAGCAGGCCGACTTCACTGTTCCAGACATGTTCCAGCAGTCAATGTCACCGACGTAACGGTTCACCACTAGTCGTACTAAGCGGAATAACTTCACAGTTCCACACATTTTCCAGTATGACCTAACGGTTCACCAGTTGTAGCTAAGTAGACTGATTTCATTGTTCCAGTCATTTTCCAGTTCAACTGTCGCCACTAGTGACGGAGCGCTTGAGTCAGCTCCAGTTCATCCGTTGTAGCTAAACGGAGTTTACTGCTCCAGACAGCTTCCAACAGTCCATCAGTTGTAGCTAATCAGAGATTGCTGCTCCAGACAGCTTCCAACAGTTCATCAGTTGTAGCTATGCGCAGTTTACTGCTCCAGACAGCTTCCAACAGTTCATCAGTTGTAGCTAAATAGCGGTTTACTCCTCCATTTCATCTTCTAACAGTTCATCCGTTCTAAGCAGAATTTACTGCTCAAGACAGCACCCAACTGACAGTCCATCAGTTGTAGCTTGGAAGAGCTTACTTCTCCAAACAGCTGCCAACAGTCCATCAGTTGTAGCTAATCAGAGATTGCTGCTCCAGACAGCTTCCAACAGTCCATCAGTTGTAGCTAATCAGAGATTGCTGCTCCAGACAGCTTCCAACAGTCCATCAGTTGTAGCTTGGAAGAGCTTACTTCTCCAAACAGCTACCAACAGTCCATCAGTTGTAGCTAAACAGAGTTTGCTGCTCCAGACAGCTGCCAACAGTCCATCAGTTGCAGCTAAACAGAGTTTGCTGCTCTAGACAGCTGCCAACAGTCCATCAGTTGTAGCTAATCATAGATTGCTGCTCCAGACAGCTTCCAACAGTCCATCAGTTGTAGCTAAACAGAGTTTGCTTCTCCAGACAGTTTCCAACAGTCCATCAGTTGTAGCTAATCAGAGATTGCTGCTCCAGACAGCTTCCAACAGTCCATCAGTTATAGCTAATCAGAGATTGCTGCTCCAGACAGTTTCCAACAGTCCA
>JABMCL010001460.1:252500-417500 GCA_018857735.1 Alviniconcha marisindica
TCGAGTACTCCTTCTCCACGGTCATATTCCACCCCCCCCCCCCCCCCAGCCGGTACTCCTTCTCCATCGTCTCACCCCACCCCCCTCCTCTCTCACCCCACCCCCGCCTGCTTCACCCCACCCCCGCCTGCTTCAAGGGCGTCCTAGCTCTGGCCGCACGTGCGCCCTCCCCTCCCCCCCCCCCCCCCACGTCCCCAGACGGAAATGTGTGTGTCTGAAAGCGATAACGCGATTATCACCAATGACTGTTGTTCCCAATGGAGGGCGCATCGCATTGGTATTGATCTGATCACTGGGTGAACAACCGGTGGAGTTAGAGGCACATTCCAACGTTGTTGGCGGGGCAAGGTCGGGGGAGGGGCGGGGGGGGGGGTTGCTGAATACGTTCAGGCCACCCTTAAATCATTTCAAGATCTGCTTTTGCCGCCTAAGGTTGGTTGGTGATGGTGAGCTTTTAGTCATGCGAGACAGCGTGCTTTCTTCGGACCAAACTGGTATACCGGCGCTTACTATCGATTTTCTTGAAGGCCAATATTGACGCGACGCCAATTTAGGACTGACTGACAGAACGTCAGTCAGCAGACAGTCAGCATGCGCAGACGAGAGAGGTACTCCTCACTTGCGACCTCCGACACCTCAGAATCATTTGCTCTGTCATCGATGACCACATTACGTGGCTTGACAGACCATTCTGCGGAAAACCAAGGCTGTCGCGTGTCTTAAAAAGTTAAATAATGCAATGAATAGTAATCAATAACTGCAATTTGTTCCGCCAAAGCAATCGATTTACCGAGTCAATGACAAAACCTACCCAGCTTTGCAAGGGCAAAAACCACGCAACAGTCTTTTTCATAAAATGTATCGCGATGCGGACTGTCCGGCAGCTCTGTCAGTTTTAATTGAATATCTTGGTGTTTTACGCCCAGTCGTTCTCAGTTTTAAACTGGCTGCAATAAACACTGCCCCTCCAAACAAAAAAGCATATATATATATATATAATCTATATATATATATATACAGAGAGAGATGACCGCTGTTATATACAATAATAGTAATAATAAAAATATTTATAAAGTGCAAAATCGTGTCCGTAGACTATTTTAAGTGCACCCGCACACACGAGTATATTAATTATACAAGACTAAATTTACACACAACACACGAGTATATTTGACTATACAAAACTTAATTTACACACAACTTAAACAGAAAAACAGACTTGAGGCGGAGGAAGATAGCAACGTGGAACAGAAAACATGGCATGTTTGGAAAAAAGGTCATTCCGACCTTGACTGTATAGGGTGTAATTTTTAATGTTTCATTGGTGCTGCTAACTGTGACCTTCGCGGTTGACCGTGCGTAAAATACCAAGTAAACTGTCGTCTCTCGATGAGTCACACATTTCACGATGGTAATTAAGTTTCACCACATTGCCCGCTCTCTCTCTCTCTGTCTGGATCGCACGACCCGGCTCCTGGGGATGGCAACCAAGACTGTGGCCTCTTGGCCGCAGCCACATTCGTTTGTGGCGAACCCACTTTCGCCCAAGTCAGTCATTCATTCCTGCCAACCAAGAACAATCAAAGACCGGAATGCCCTCCGCATGGAAGCCATGGAGGCTACTACTCTCGACACATTGGTGTCAAGAGCATCCATGACTCCCCTCTCTCTCTCTCTCCTTTTTTTTTTTTTTTAGCCGATCACCCTAAAAGCGACAGAATAATCAAGCAACTGATTGCTGTCGCTAAAAAGGAAGAAGAAGCGGAAGAACCCTTGCTGGCGATCACTATAAATTGCCATATCCCTAACAGCGGGGCTGGTCGAGATGAGCGGAATTAAGCACTTCGGATGTCCAATCAGAGGCATTCTACGTGATCGCTGGCGATTTTTGTTCCAATCAAGCTATCTTCGTCTGCTTTCTGCGGATACTGACGAGCTTCTGACGTCCGGGGTCGGCAGTCATTCCGTGCCCAAAGCATCCAGGCCGTCTTCCGGAAATTATACAATTCCATCAGGAAGCTTCCTTTTACTCTGGTAAAAAGCGAGCGGCGTTGTCGAGACTGGCCGCTGTAACATTAGAATGTTTGATCCGGTGCGTCGGGAATATTTCAGCTCAGGACTCTGTAGCCTATGTTCCTGGAGGTTTTCGGCTGCAAAAATGTTACAGAGCATCATTCTTCGCCCCGGATGTAGTACATGGATGACAGAATATTAATTGGATGATTTTCGATTGTCATCAGTTCTATCATATCGGCATGGATGTCACAGAATATTCATTGGTGATTTCCGTTTGTCACCAGTTCTGTCAGATCGGCACAGTACGTCAGTGAATCTCACAGAATATCAATTTGGTGATTTCTGTTTGTTGTAAGTTCTATCAGATCAGCAGCACATATGGATGTCACAGAATATTGATCTGGTGATTTTCGACTGTCACCAGTTCTGTCAGATCAGCACAGCGACCGCCGTTGCAGTACATGGATATCAAAGAATTTTAACTGGTGATTTCCGACTCTCGCCAGTTCCGAGTATAGTAATTAGTATCGGATCAGCAGTGCAAAGGCAAGGAACAGTTTTTTTCTTAAAGTGGCAGCTTTTGCAACTGTGCACCACCCTTCCGTCCACCCCCTCTCAGCATTGGTGGATTTACTTTCTTCCTTGCCATCATCTGCCAACGAAGACGAAATGGCTGAAACTGATCTGTGGGAATTGACCCACTCCGACCAACAACAACAATAACAACAACAGAAAGACTAAAAGAATCTGCATACTGAAAGCATCAGACTCGACCCTGCCAGTGATCATTTGCAAGTAAGGATATCAGGGCATTAACCCCTTCACTGCCCCAGCCTGTAAAATTTCCGGGCTGAAAAGTGCAAACATACACTCCTGCAAACAGTATAGTTGATTGTCCTGTAACGGATCTACTTTCCATACTGTGCAGTTTCATAGAAGTCCTTTCACTTGCTCATGCAATGGAGGAAAAAAGCCGTAACGGTTTCAAGTTTGGCACTTTTACTGGTCGTTTCCCGAGTGACGGCGCGGCAAGCATGGCAGTGAAAGGGTTAATGGGGGGGGGGGAGAGTTGGTGTGTATTAACTCGCGTCCCTGCCTTTCAGCCAGCGGCATAAGCGGCTGGACGGATCCAGGCCCGGAGAAAGATGTGGAAGCATTGCCGCCTGTTCCATTCAACACTCGCTTCCGTCTGCTAAGTAATTATGCACAGCCATCAAGTGACATCGATCGTGACTGACTCTCTCTCTCTCTCTTAGCGAGGAATTAGACAGTGGTTCCATATCTTCACAGCTGCATCTCTGTTGTGAGTGGGTGGGTGTCAGTGTGTGCGTGCGTGCGTGCGTGTGTTGTGTTGTGGTGTGTGTGTGTGTGTGTGTGTGTGTAAGGGGGGATTTATACAGCGCCTATCTACCACAAGGTAGGACACCATAGCACTTTATAATAACACTAACCACACACACACACACACACACACACACACACACACACACACACACACACACACACACACACACAGTGTAAAACTACCATATCCAACTTTATTATGAAAGTATCTTGTCATAAATACAAAAGGAATGCGGTTTGTGGACACTGTCTTGTGACTTTGTCCTTCACAGTTAATGAAACATTAAAACGGTTCTCATCGCTGCCCATCTTAATGCAAGAGTCATTCTGGTAGTGACAGTGTAGCATTAGGTATAGTCTCCGCGGCACCTGCTGCGTAGAATAGTTGCTGTCATTTCAGTGTGGCAGCCAACGCCAAGTAAGTGAACGTGGTGCTTAACGTCCACAGAAGCCACAAGGCTTATTAGGGACGGGGAGAAGGGGGGGAAGGGGGTATCGGTGGTGGAAGAGGGAGATTATAAGCGTATTGCTACATTGTCACCACCAGAATGATTCCTGCATTAAGATGGGCAGCGATGAGAGCCACTTTAACGTTCCATGAATAATTTTATTGTGAGGGACAAAGTCACAATTAAGACAGTCTCCACAAACCACAACCTTTCTAAAAAGAAAGGAGAGCCGAAGCGGTATCGAACCGAGGTCCTTCTGCTTACCGGCCTGACCTAACGCATTACCGCTAGGCCAAACCGGCTCACAACGCTAACTGGTGTAGCTGCACTGAGTATTATTTGTATGCAGTTCCAGTGGGAATCAAGCAGCTTCACGCTGAGTAACCACGGTCAGCGACATGTAGGTTTTGCACTTACTGATAAGCTGGGTGTATCACGAGGAAAGCCAGAGATAAGGGATAGCCCGTCCCGTTTATTTTACGGGCGTTAGAAGAAGGCTTATGTAAGAAAAAAGAGCCCTAAAAGAAGCACGCAAAAAAGAAAAGCAGCCCTTCGAAGTGCTAAAAGGAACACAACCATAAACAAGAGGACCAGAAAGATCAGCTCGACGGATGAAGGCCTTAAAGGAACTCTCCTTCGGCGGCTAAACTTCTCGTGTGCTTAGAGGAGGTTAAACGAACATGATCAGCGTTAAAAGTTTTGTGATTGAACGTGCCGTTGATTTTATAACGATTTTAGAAGAGGACTTTCCCAGACAGTGTTACTAACATTGTTTTCACGAGCTCTTTCCCGCGTTTCAGTATGACATCATTGATAGGATACCGGAACTTCTCAGTTTGTGTACATGTCATGTATACATTATTTTTGTCAATGTTTATTTTTTAGATCTGGACAGTCTGTGTAAAATAGTTTCATTTTCCTAACGTTTTCATAGGGAACAGCACACAAAAATCGGATATAAATTGATAGTGTTTGAAACTGCCAAGACGAATAAAGAAATGATGTCTAGCGTTCTTTCGAACATTTTAGGGTGGCCTGGGGGAAATTTATCCAAACAGGTACGTTTGATTCACATGCACGCTACGCACGATTCGGTCACACTGGCTCAACCAACACAAGCTCACTGTGGTTTGTAGACACCTTCGACAAATCGCAAACTAGTATACAACACAACTACCCGTGCGATTTCATGAATGTGAAAGAAAACGTTCTTTTTCTGAGGAATGAGTGAACAACTACTGGTGAGGATGACAAAACTGATAGAACTGATCTAGGGAAATGTATTCACCTATATGACGAAACACAAGGAAACACAAGCGCTTTCGACAAAAAATTGTCTTCGTCAGGTGCAACAAAAATAGATAATAATAAAAGAAGAAGGAAGCAAAGAAGACAAGACAAGAAGAAGCTGATGTAAAACATTTTTGTTAAGAATGGATACGCAGATTTAAAACGACGGCATCAAAATGACGAAAATTAGGAAGATTTTTAAGTGGGCAAATCGTGGCAAACACTGAACTTCCAAGATCTGCCAACAGTATGTCGGTCCTTGCTTTTCGTACAAACCACACTATGGGTTTGCCAAGCGAATAGCAAGGCTCCCAAAGTAGAACAGGTTTTCCCATACGCTACTTGTAACAATTACTCGTTTGTTATTTTGTTTATGGACTGATCCATTATAAAGCTGATGTTACAGTTTGGAAAAGTTCAATTGTAGGGGTTGATGCGTAGTATTGAGTACAGTTCACAAGGTGTTTGGGTGGCCGAAGTTCCCCAACCAAGCGAGTGGGCGAATTTCCCCCATGCCACCCTATGTGTTTGGCTCAGTAAAATGATGGCAAATCATTTTGACGTCATTACGATATCAATAATTGACTCAAGATTATAGAAAGGAGAAGGAAGATTCGAAGGAAACAATGGCTCTAGAAGTAGTTACTGATGGCAAGGATGACAAAACTGAACAGAATGACTAGGAATATGGACACAACAAGAGAACACGGGACGCGACATGTGTTTGTTTTGTGTGCCGCCTTCTTTTGTGTTAATAGATAATAAATACATTCTTTCATGTGCTATTATAAGGAGCAAATAGCAGTTGAACGAAAGCAACGAAGAACTGAGAATGAAACAGTGGTGTTTATATCTTCATAGTTCTTTTCCATTTTTTTCAAGATTATGCAATCAAACAGAGATAATTTGGAGTTACTACCATTTATCTCGGAGGACCAAAAGAAGAAGAAAAGAACGTTTAGCTCGACTGGCAAGAGACCGACAACGTAGATACAGGTCGTGGCTGGTAAACCTGGGTGAAGAGGTGGAGAGAGCGGTGCACAAGGTTGGACGTCTGCAATAGGAAACTGGTTTTACTGGACAAATAAAAGAAAAGGTTCCTCATACTTCTTTTATGATTGATAGGAGTAGTCTACCGGAACCATACGTTTAAATATTCTACTAAGTACTACCTGTTTGCGTAAGTGTGTGTTTCTGGCGTTCCCCGCCGGTAGGTTTTTCTTTTGTTTTCATTTTTATTATTATGGTGTTTAAAATATGTCCCGTAGTAGCATCCGGTCAACAAGCTGAGAAAGAATTGTCACCCAACACTCTGCACCTCGGTCCATCGCCGAGCATTATTAGTAAACGACAGCTACAGGTGAGTGAAGTACACATAGCACGATTAGAAGATTTATTCAAAGAAAGACATAACATTATTCACACAATCATCAGTTAAGTCGCCCGACAAATTATTAGGCCTGAGAAGATTACGTGCATGAGACAACGCCATTGTCAATTGTTTGTAGGCCGAGTCTACAAAACCTTATGTAAAACAACATAATGTAATTACGTAATAGCATTCCGTAAATAGCTGCACTCGGGGGAGATCCCCAATCTATTTTTAGACCACTACAGTTATTCTTAAATTGCCGGATTTCAACAGGACCAAAGCAGAAATTAATGCTGCATAATAATCGCACATAAAACAATAAAAATTCATGCAAAAAAATAGTTTTTTAGCCAAATCTGCGTGGGTCAGTCCCTTTAAAAACAAATTTAAAGTAAATGAATAATAATAGCGGCTGAAAAAGCACTCAGGACAGTAAGTAAATTGTTTTTTTTACGCCCAGTCAACCAGTGCGGTTATATCAGGGCGACACTCAGGACAGATGAAGGAGCCACACTGAGTGCTGACAAGAACAGAACCGCTAAGAAGAGAGACTCAGAGGACGAGGCCGTAACACAGACAAGCGGCGTCTTTGCAAAACGGGTCGTTTTTCTTACGGGGAACCACCACGGACCCCTCCCCTTGAGGGAAGTAATTCACTCCACCGACGAATTACACCACCGACGAAACAATAGTGTGGGGAGACACTTGGGGGATCTCGAGTCTGTTTACGATTACGAGTGAAATCACACTACCACAGGCTGACACGTGTGACCTACTCCCAGAAAACCACCAGAAGACAGGAGCCATGGGAGATGTCAAAAAGAATAAAAACCACACAGAAGCAGAGCTTGATGGAAGAAGACGTCAGAAAACTCGTGAAAAAGAAGCACTGAGAACATAATGGAGGAGCCATACTAAGTACCAAAATGAACAGTACTACTAAGAAATACTTCTTACAAAAGTTTTATACCTGCTGGCAGCGGGACCTCATTTTGCAAGACTTTTCAGTGCAAGTGAAGAAAACCTCTGTAGTTGTGCACTGGATCACATCCAAGGGCCCAGATTTTTTTTAACATTTTTATTTTATTTTTTATAAACATGGATTTCTCTGGTTTTTGCCAGTGGAAGAGACCTTTAAATCTAAAACTGAACTAACATTCCGTCTGTGGTACCCGGCACCTCAGTTTTATAGTCTCAGTCATAGTCCGGAACTGACTCCTTTCTGTGCGGCCGGGCATAGTTGCGGCACTTCCAGAATTTGACTCCGCCAGAGAATCTCGAAACAATCTCGAAGCGGGTGCAAAACGTAGCACGTCATCCAAGGAGACGATCGGAAATTCCTGGGTCATTTTTTAAACGCCATTTTGGGCCACGAATATCATCAGAATCACTCGAACAGAGTTATATCTAGCGAATGAAGCCAACATTTGCAACAAAAACTGATTTGATTCAGTCTGTAAATGGGCGAGTCCTCAGTACGCGATCGATTGCTTTGCCGACATCAGCACTCATGAAGCGTGCACGGTTACTCAGAAACTAGATCTAGATCAAATGTCTGAAAGGAGCATACGCACACTGAAGGACACAAATATGACAAAACTCATTTTCTGTCGCAAATTTTGGGCTTTAGTTCACTTCGTATGATCCTGTGTGGATGATTCTGATGATAATTATTTGTAACCTAAAATTGCGGATAAAATGTCCCAGGAATTTCCCACCTCCTTGGATATCACCACGCTCTCCACCCACTCTCCCCGCTTTCCTGGCAGACGACACTCGACAGGGACAAAAAAGCGGAAATAAGCGACTGTATCCCCGACAGCACAGCTGACAGAACCTGAGAGACTGTGGAACCCCGTCGGATCTTCGCGGTAAATAAACATGGTGCTTAACTGCCACAGAAACCATAAGGCTTGTTAGGGACGGGGAGAAGGGGGGGGGGGGGGGGGCCGATATGGAGGTAGGGGAAGCGGGAAGCGCTACACTGTCACCACCAGAATGACTCCTGCATTAAGATGGGTAGCGACGATGCCGGAGAGCCACTGATTTTAATGTTTCATTAATTGTGAGGAACAGTCACAATACAGTGTCCACAGACCACAACTTTTGAAGAGAAAGGCGAGCCGAAGCGGAATTGAACAGAGGTCCTTCTGCTTACCGCCAAACCGGCTCACAATACTACGCGGTTATGCTCTGTCAATGTATTTATTGTCTCCTATAAATAGGCAATACTATACAAGCGGCACAACGATAGAACAGCCGGTGACTGACGCTTCACGCACACGTTTTTAGCACGAGGTGTCTTTCACCAGATGAGGCTAATAAGTTCACGCGAAGCACTAGCCTATCGTTTGTTTTGGCTCCGGCTTTTCAGCCCGGCTCCTGGCCTCACCTGGCTAAGCGAGCGTTGCCGGGTTTTGTTGTGTCTGTGTGTTTATCCGTGTTAAAAAAGAAGGCGCAAAAAAGAGCCTAGACTGCACTTTATTAATTTTTCCTGTCAGGCACTCACAACTGTCTTCTTTCCTGACTGGAAAGTTAAGTCTGTCTTTTAACTTCCTACCCGTAAAGTGTTCGCCGCGGACAAGGCAACAAGACGTGCAGCCCGGATAAAAGTGCAAGGGAGCCAACTGTCTTTTTACATCACCGTGGAAAGTCTGTCAAGATTTATCGGAAATGCCTTAAAACTGCCATGATGTGGGCTTTAATGTCCTCAGATATCGGGCTAAATATTTGGGACAACCGGCAGCCGAGCTTGTCCGCCCCCCCCCCCCCCCCCCCCCCAACTGTTCCAAGTTGATGTGGGCATGAGCATTGTAACTGGTCTTAGTAGTTGGCTGTTGTTTCACTTAAGTTTCATTTAACTGATTCAAGTCAGGTAGTTTGTACAGTTAAGACTGCATTTTATTAAACTTGTACAAAGTCAAATCAGTTCAGTTAAATGTCTGTGCGACCTTGGTATACAGATGCCAGGGAAAACAATTTGAGTAAGAGTTAGTAAGTTAGTTGGTGCTCTGAGCCCAGTCAACCAGGGTTCATTTTGAGAAAGATGAAGAAATTGTGAAAACTGAACATGTATGAAAACAACCAAAAGAAAAGGATTATTCAGGGGTTGTACAAGGTGACGGACAATAAGAACTCAACAGAGTTCAGGGAGGTGGGTGTAGCATCACGTTCTAGGTGAGACTCAGCCATGCACTGCATAGGAATAAACAATTTTAATCAGTGCTTCCATATCTTCTGTTCCTGTTATCCTCTTGTTTTCTTGAATCAGGTTGACCATTGAACACAGTTATATATATATATATATATATATATATATATATATATATATATATATATATATTGTGTGTGTGTGGAAATAATAAAATAAAGTAATAATCTTAACACAGGTCATCACATCCTGCTGACCTGTTTTTTGTGTTTTTTTGTGGGTGTTTTTTAAATAATTAAATAATAATAATAATAACATAGTTCAGCAGAGGGTCAACCTGTAGTGTTCATGAGCAGATGAAGCTATTCCACTTAAGTCATAAATAAAGACATGTGAACAAGATGCAGCAATGCATCATCATGGAACATCCACAACGGTAATTGCCTGTGCTTAACAATAAAACAGCAAACATTCAAAGAACCCCACTCTCACAGATATCACTCATACAACTCTTTACTACAGGAGACAAAATGCAACAAATTCATACACAAAAATTAGCATTCATAAGATCAATGCTCTAATAATAGCCATTACTATATATGTCAATCTGTTTGCAATAAGTTTCACCAACTCTAAATTTACGTTAATTGCAGAAGAGTATGCAAATGTAACAAAAGTGTTACATGCAAATATACATTTTTGTCTAAAGAGAGACATTGTCATGCCAACATTCCTCCAAGCGGTGGACATGAAAAACAACATAGCTCAACCAAAAACAGATAAGTGGCTCAGCTCTTCATCTCAATTGTCATCGTTTTTCACCGTTTCTGTTGTTTAAGTGTCATTATGAGTTTGCCTCACCGAGATCAACAACACAGAGCTTCACAATATTGTGGACTGTGAAAACATCTGTAGCAGAGGAATGTATACCACGATTTTTTTTATCACAAGTGACATAATTATGTGCTGAATATCAGCATGATCAGATTGCTTAGCAGTCTAACAAAAATGGAATAATCCACAGATCTGTGTGTACACAAATGTGTCTGTGTGTACGTACACAAATACCACACATGTATAAAATAGTATCTGAAGTAAGATCAACACATGTAAAAAATAGTATCAAAAGTGAGATCAACAGGAACAGTCTCTTCAACAACCATGCACTTGTTTAAAATTAGTTACCACAGTCAGATGAACTGCTGCAAGAATTGAATTACTACCCAAGAAGGGAAGCTGTCCTGGTCAGAATAACTCATTAAGAAACAATGCATCAGGCACTTTTGCTGCCAAGGTTGATAACATTTTCAAAACATGCAGCGACAAGTTCGCTTGCATTGTGTTTTCTATCTGTGGCCACCAAGCTGCATAGCACAGCATTAATAATCAAATATATGTAAAGCGCAAACCACTAGCACAAAATTACAGCTTGGCCAGCTGTACAGAAATCAAATTTAAACACACACACTGAAATATCACAAGTGGAAAATGACAATAAAAATTAAATAAGAGCAATTCAACCCACAAGACACCAAAGTGTGCCCTCCTGCTCGGGCACACGCACACACACACACACACATATACATACATGCCTGCACACACACACATGCACCTGCATATACACACATACACACACACACACACACACACACACATTCAAGCAGTCAACTAAAAAAAATCATTAATAGAGCGCTCACCAAAATCTCTGCCTGAAACAAGCTGCAGAAAATAATAGAGGGTTCTGGACTGCCAATCATCCAAGTGGCTCCAGCCAATCAGAACATCACAATTAATAATCCACACAAAAAACAGGAAGAATGGTCACCATGTTCGATATTTGATGCTGAACTCGTCACTGGATAGTTGGTTCACAGTGGAATGAATTATTGTCACAACAGACTAACTGACACACACAGCTGAAAGAAACACACACAAAAAGCTGGCCGTCAGGAGCTGTCCTCTACAATTTTAAGGTGTGTCCAGCTCTTTATCATGTGACCACCCTCAGTTCTCTTTTCAGACCATCCTCTGACAGTTCACCCATTACTCTGAGAGACCTCCCTCAGTTCTCTTTTGCAGAGAAAGGAGAGCCGATTTTTCCAAAGTTATAAGGATCACTTCAAACATGAAACTGATATGTAATAAAAAGCTGCCTGCAAAGAATGATCCTCTCTCCCTCATTCCGCATGCTCACAGCTTAAGGCCCACAAAAACAAGGATGTTGTTTAAGCCTACACTTTGTGTGCCAGTTTGGCCTAGCAGTTAGGCATTAGGCTGGTAAGCAGAAGGACCTCAGTTTGAACCTGCTTCAGCTTTCCTTTCTCTTCAAAGGTTGTGGCCTGTGGACACTGTCTTGAGACTTTGTCCCTCACAATTAATGAAACATTAAAATGGCTCTCATTGCTGCCCATCTTAATGCAGAAGTCATTCTGGCGGTGACAGTGTAGCGATAGGTATATATTCTTCCCTCTTCCCCCACTTCCATACCCCCCACCCCCTAATAAGCCTTATGGTTTCAGCGGACATTAAGCACCATGTTTACTTTTAAACCTACACTTTAAAAAAGAAAAACATGTTGGGTAAAACACTGTTTGTCTGGACCTCACATTAACCATTCTCAAAACTGTGCCCCATAATTCCTGACATGGCATAAGTCAAAAAGAGCAGCAAGGCTCATGCTGCTCCTGTGTCCACACAATGAAAATTGTCCTCCTCCCGGACCTAAGCAATGAACTCCTCTGGACTGTGTTCTTCGTTGGCCAGGTACTGCCGGGAATACATATCCGCCTGCAAAACATACATTCAAATAATCATATTACCACAAATCCAAACACATAAAAGGTTAAAAAGAACACTGTTTATTAGGACAAAACACATCATGCAAGTTTTGGGGGTAATCCCTTTTATGAAGCTACAAAACGACATTTAAACAACAGTTAAACTGTGAGAAATGAGATGTAGAACTAGGACACTTATCTGCTTTTGGCTGAGCTATGTTGTTTTCGTGTCCAGTGCTTAGAAGAATGTTCAATGGTCTTTTTTGTTTTTGTTTTTCATATTACTGCAAAGGCAAACATAAACACCAAGTTCATTTTCAATCAACCACAAAGTTCATTTTCAATCTACCACAAACATTTTTTTCTACATGAAAATAATGATGATCAGATGAAGAAGGTAAATTCAACACAAACCTGACTGAATTCAGACAAAGTTCATGTTTAATCCACCATTAAAAAAATGTTCTACATAAAAATAATAACAATCAGATGAATGCACACTAAAATAAAGAGACAAGAAAAGTAACTGGCAGAGTAGTTTCATACTTATAGGAACTTGGTTGGATTTGTTTCATCTTCAAAACAGACAGGAACAGTAAGGTTGGGGTTGATAGGGAATGGTAACAGAAAGGTACAGGAGGTGGTGGTGGTTCTATTTTGTTTTCTTCTAACAGACATCATAACAAGCAGTCGGTTAGCTTTCAGCAAAAAGATTTTTCTTTTAAACGGCCAAGTAGGAGGTCCAGAACAACACAGCGTCACAAACAATTCCAAAATCTAACGCTCTCAGTATAAAAACAACAAAAAGATGCACACACACACACACACACAAACACACACAAAGAGCAAGTCTCACAAATCTTGTTGGCTCTGGGATCCTGTACTTGCAGCAGCAATGGACCAGTCTGACGGCTGATTGCAGGCTGATCTTGTGACCCACCGACACGTAGATTGGGTTACGGGCTGAGTCGGTGCTGCGTAGTGCCATGCCGAGGGTGTCGCCACCATCTGTCGTCAGGGGGAATGTGTCGCCACCCACACTCAGCGACCGTTTCTGAAGCACAAAACTCTAGGTTAGCAGTACTCAAATCCCTACCCAACTGCAGGAGGAAATGTACCCGATCGACACAATGAATGTCGGTAAACGATTTGTCACAGAAGTTCATACCTATAATGACAGAAAAAGTTAAAATCCAAGACCTACTTGACTCACTCTGTTAGTCATTAAGGTATAAACGCCTATGAGAATTCAAAATAGGTCCACAGAAATGTGAGTTGTGAATACTTTGGAGTGGAATCTGGGTGGGGTTTGTTTGCTTTGTGTCAATTTTTTTTAATTTTTTTTTTGCAAATATGATCAGTGAAATACACCCTGACCATTTCAGAAACAGTCTGAGAAAGCACATATATTCTGCACGATATGATTATTCCCAAAACAACCTTAACCCAGAAAGAGAATGAGAACTGGAGGAAGTACAATCAAAATTGACCCAGGCAAACAAACCCAAATGACGAAACTGACAGCAAAGAAAAGAAACCCTTCATCACTACCCTGGCTTTATGCGCTGCGCTTTCTTCAATACCATCAACGTGTATCAGGGTCTTGGCCACGCCCACACAGGGTATATCCAGAAGAACGCCTAGGTGGCAAGCCAGTCCAAATCCTCTGGGGTGAAGCTGGCCATTTCCGTCCACAAATATCACCTGTAGACACACACACAAACATGCCCTGCTTATTAAAGGCATGGTCCATAAGCTATGAACAATGCCTAGACACTAAACACACACTCGCAATATATCACTTTCAGTGTGATTCAACAAAGAAAGCAAGAAAAGGTGGTCACTGAGTCGCAACATCCTGTCTACTCATATATATAAACATATAGACAGCTGAGGTGGTTTGGTTCATGTATAGACATCACACTGCAGTTACACACACCACACTCACACACACACACTTACACACACGCACGCACGCACGCACACACACAGAGTGTCACAAACACAGCCCGATACTGTACAGGAAGTCTCAACAAGCAAACAATTCTACACAAAGGACATTCCAATGACATATTTCAGTGGGTTAATTAGACTTGTTTGATGTCTCCACAGTGAGATACTAGTGGGGACTGAAATCACATAGAGGGGTTGTGTGTGTGTGTGTGTGTGTGTGTGTGTGTGTGGTGTGTGTGTGGTGTGTGGTGGGGGGAGGGGGGCTTATATATATATATATATATTATAATTTATATATATATAACTAACATTACACTGTCACCATCAGAATGATTCTGCATCAATATGACCAGGCAGCAAGTACAAACCATTTCAGTGATGGTGTTTCATTCATTGCGGGGGCCCCCACCAACAGTACCTCTCTGGAGACAACTCGGCAATAAATGAGTCTAACGAACAATTGGCAGCCTTTTTCCATTGTTTCCACCGTACCAGCAGCACAATAAATGAAATCTCACATCTGGTTTGTAGCACGGTGCGTTTTTCAACATGGCTTCGTACAGCTGGATGATGGAGTCCACCTCCCTGAAGGCCAGGAACCCTGGGATGTAGGGTGCTGTCAGCTGTATCATCTCCAGACGTTTGTAGACCACCTGCCAGCACGTAACCACACATTTAGGACGTTTGTCTCGGCACCATAACACTAACAGTGGTCACGCTAGACATTTTTTTCAGACTGGTGCGACAGATCTATAAATGTGGCAAAAGTGGTTTGCAGAAACTGGTCAGACAATCATTGTAACCAGTCAGATACACAGCTATCTATACTACCACCACACACACACGCATGCACACACATTCTGTCAGGAAGAAGATAGAATTGATATAAAACTGAAACTGAACGAGACCAAGAGCACTCATGCAGAATCAACACACAAGGGAATTAATTAGTGCTCAAAAGATGTCACACAAGTACAGCATCAAAGACCTGAGTCACCTATGGTAAATACTAGGTATATAACTTCACCAGAGGTATATAATATATATTATATACATTTTTACACTAACAGCTTACCTTTAGCTCTGGAAAAGAGATGATTATGAGCGCTGCACAGGCATCAACACTGTTGCCTTTTATGAAGGAAATGTCGACTCCCCCAATGTAGAACGTTTTGCCAGTGTCCTTGTTCATTAACGTGTGAAGAAGCCTCTTCATCGATGGGCAGTCCTGTGTCAGCAACTGCCTCTTCAGTGCCAGCTGCTCTCTGTAACAGCACAGCTGAATCATGGCAAAATACGGACACTGACCAACAAAACTGACCCACATACCTACTGTTGCCACTGGCACACTTTCTACCCCGACTTGTTCTGAATTTTTTTCAATCAACTACTGTGGTGGTAGTGGTGGTGATTGTGTGCATGCTTGTGTGCAAGCATGTGTGTGTGTAAATAATGTACAAAGTTACTTACTCTTGTGCTTGGAATTGCTTGTAGTAGTTGTACTGTTAAAATCATTGTCATTGTGGGGGTTTTCTCCACTTTTATACATGTAGATGTATCAATGTGGGTGTTTAAATTTAATTTCTCTCACAGTATGCTGAGCTCTATTTTTATGTTCACACTTTACAAATATTTCATTATCATTATTATACACTCTAGTCAACACCCTTTTAAATGTTATGCCCAAGTTAACTAATCATTTCCGCTATGTACAGTTAGTACAAAATTTCAAGCAGACAATTTGGAAAAATATTTAGGCATTTTATTTTCTACTGACATTTTTTAAACTTGGAGCTGGAACAATAATAACCTCAGTTGAGCTTTACACGTACCTCTCACCTTGAACAAATATCAAGGTCACCAAACAGCAGAAAGATTGAACTAAATGTTGTGCTGATATGATAAAATTCTTACCCATCAGAGTTCAAACTTTGTATGACCATTAGTGTTGGTGGACTTTATCATGAACATAATGCTTTAAACTAAAGGAGAACTGATGCAAAGACACAACCTGGCCTGAAAACATAAAAAACGTGTAAAATATTTCTATCCACAGGCTTCATTTGGTTGTTTGATTAATATTCAATTTTAATTAATTAATTTTTTTAAATGCACTTTTTCTGCTTCAAATCTAAGCTTCTCCGGGTGCAGCCATGTTCGTTCAGTCTTTTCCCATAAAGGAGCAAAACAAAGTTGGCTATTATTATGCATAATCTGATAGTGATATTAAATTACTATTGCCACATATTACGGCTTTGTTCATTACGTCACTAATACACTATAATATAAATTATAATACAGACTCCTGGGCACAAAATGGCAGCACTTTCGTGTTTTTGTGACTTTAAATGTTTACTTTTAACAAACAAGACCAGAAATCAAATGAAAAACTGCTGTCTTGTCTTTTTTATTCCATTCCTACTGATAGGGTACATGATGCTTCGTTACTTCAGTTCCCATTTAAGCAAATTTCACTTGAGGCAAATAACATTACTGACACCACTATACATTCCATTACATATATATCATACAAAATAAGCTAATCTAAATCTAATATCTATGCAGTTTCTGGCGACTGGAATTTTTGTGGCTCTTGCTTAAAAATTAAAAAACAGTAATAGAGACTGTGAAATTCTGTATGCAAGTTACAACTGTAAGTGTAATCATGTAGATTTTATTCTGAGTCATTGTAATAATGTATCTGAAGATAATGGTTGCAAAGTGTATAGTTCAGCAACAGTATTTGCACCTTACAAAAGTGATTACGTTTCTTGTCAACTGGTAATACCATTATTAAGTACTACAAAAGTAGTAACTATTTTGTATTAGAAAAAAGGTTTTTTTATACCTTTCCCATGTTTTTCTGATCTCTTCTTCCACTCGATTCTCTTTCCTTGGTGGGTCATGGTCACTGTCTGACTCTGATATGGGCATCTGATTCTTCTGAACAAAATGAAAAATTTTCTTCCATACTGGTTTTGGTTTGTAAAATTGTGCCCAAGGTCTGGCTGTAATGATTGCTGCAGAATTCACACTCACAAGTGCCTGCCGCTTTTTGAAAATCTTCACACTGAATATAGGAGCCTTGTTTTGAAAGGCAAGCAGAACAACGGTCAGGTGCACAGTAGTTTGGCCCCACAGACTCAATGAGAAATCCACAGCCCTTGCAGTAGTGTTGTCCGCATGGCGTTTGGAATGACAGTTCCATGGTCTCTGCGCACATGCAAGCTTGGCATAATTCTCTTAGTTTTCCCCTATCTCTCATCATTTTCAGTGACTTGTGGAGAATGCCACACTTTTTGCAGCCTTCACTTGTGTCAAGTGCCATTGCTTTTCTTTTGCGGGTGGTCACTGAGGGCATATTTTACTGCGCAATCACTTTCTGCAACACGACAAATGGAGGTGATGGCAAACATCTATGCAGATTACTGCATCAGCATTATGATTGTGTCAGTGGCGTTACACTTACAGTCATTACGAAAAAGACATTTCAAATGAGTATACCCACCATAAACATTTTTTTATATATTTTTTTAAAATACCGATCCTGTCAGCAAGTAACAAATCCACACTTCATTTCAGTTTCAACACTGAAACTGCTTTTCTGTCATTTCATTTCAAATTCAAGCTAGGATCTATGCTCATGAGCAAATCCACATGGGCTCAACCCCATCTCTCATATGTCCTATGCTGGTCTTAGTCAGTTACAGACGGTGACACTAAGACAACAGATGAAATTAGCACTCTCTCGCTAGATCCAGAGCTCGGTCTCCGTAGTGCTACAGCTTACTAGGCGGTTCCACACCAGAGACTATCTTTGCCGACACTGACGGTACCACAGCAGAGCACTGCAAAGGGATACCCAATCAGAAAACGTCAAAAATTGTCGCAGTATTACTCCCATTAGACTTAGTAACTGAGTAAGTACTACGTTTTCTACTATTTGCTGGAAGTTTCTGGTTGGACAGCACAAGTTCTGTTTACGGCCTCAGCCAAGCGCCGATAGATCATCACCACTGCTGCGCGTCTCAGCCCGTCGCACCAACGCCAGATTTCTGGATGGTAGCGACGTATTCTACAGAAACAGAAATAGGAAGTGAGAAACGATGATCTGTTTTGGTGCAATCCAAGTAAGGGAGGTAACGCCCAAGCCGTTCGGTCCAAAGGGAAAGAAGCACGACTACTCGTGGGCGAACGACGTATGAAACGGAAAAGTCAGCAACAACGGTTTTTTAAGCTGTTACACTTACTCTCATACACACACATTCTCCCACAAAATATTATGTATAATATAGGACACGAAATTCCTAGTCCTGCGTGGGGAAAATGAGTGAGGTCGCATGACATAATACGAGCGTTGTACCATTTCTGATAACAGCTGAGGTAGAACTTTTTTGATGTTTTCTTAGTATACATATTTTCAAGCAGAAATAGGCAGCCGCTGTAGAATTGTGACGTCCTTCATTACATAATTTTATGATGTTCTGACCTGTGCTTAACAAAATGGAACAAAGAAAGGAACTCATTCGTAGATGATTTACGTTCTTATGAGGATGGAGATGATCCTGTCAAACTGCATGAAAAACTGACAACCATCACGGAGAGTTTAGTGTTGCACATGTAATGTCAGTGACGCCGCAACCGTGATACGAAAAAACTGTTGACACCAGAAGGAGAAAAAAAAAAAAAAAAAAGAATGAAAAACTATTTCATGTAAACTGCACAGGGTCACCTCTGGATGATGTAAAACATTAAGAAAAGAAAACTGACAAAAAGACCACACACACACACACATACTACACACACAAATGCCCCCCCAACCCCCCTCCCCAGCACACACACAATAGCATGCATGAACAAATGGTCACACACGAGCACAACAGCATGAATGCACACACAAGTGGTCACACACAAACACACTGACATAGAAGAGCATGCTCACACACACACACACACATATGCACACACACACACACACACACACACACACACACACACACACACAGAGTCTTGCACACACACACACACACACTGGCACAAAGGAACAAGGGCCTAGCAGGCTGCAGAAACTACTATTATTACTACTACTTTTAAAGCTCTATATACTGTGAAAGAGATAAGCTTATGCCACTGTACATTGTCAAAAATACAAAGAATCATAAACAGTATAAATACTGGGCAAATATGCACAGCAGCAGTGACAACAACAGCAACAGCACCAACACACACACACACATATCTTGGTAGTTTTGACGTTATCTGCTCGTGACAACCTTTGGAGCCCAATAGGTCTGACATTTCCTACTTGTGACCAGATAGGCCTGACGTGGTCTTTTTGCGACGAACATTTTTAAACAGAGGCCAACTGGAAATCTGATGTTCACAACTGTTTTCAGAGGCTTGGTAGGTCTAACATTGTTTGTGGTCAACATTTTCAGAAGTCTACAGGTGATCTTACAATACCTTTCTGTGACCCACAATTTTAGAGGCCTAGGAAGTCTGATGTTTGTGATCAGTGTTTTAAGAGGCCTAGCAAGTCATCTATTTCAGTATTTGTGACCAGTGTTTCCCGAGGCCTAACGGTACAGCTGACGTTGCTAGTTTGTGGCCAACCTTTTGAGTGGCCTGGGAGATCTAACATCTGTTTGTGAGCAATATTTTCAGAGGCCTAATAAGCATCACATTGCCTGTTTGTGACCTACTTTTTGCGAGACATGGAGGTCTGGCACTGTTTGTTTCTGATCTTCAAAAAGTTGCAAAGATCCGACATTTTTTAAAGTTGCAAACTTCAGCAATCAATTTGTTGTTGCTGTTGTTGATCGCTTTTATATAGTGCTACACTCCACTCTTGAGCAGACTCACTGCACTTGTATGTGATTCTACATTCGTGATTCGTGTGAACAGACCTGCTCCACCCAATCAGATAGACTGAACTCTCATAATCAGCAGGCAATGGTTGTTGTAGTGGTGCTGAAATCAACGCCACAATGTGCATGACCTTACCTTGAAGTCTAATCAAATATGGATTGTATGAACTCATTAAAAATATTAAAAACAAAAACAACCTTACTCCAAATCCAGAGCTGTTGTCTCCAGTGCAAGTTTGCTAACATTCTCACAATACTGGCTGTTTGCCTCAAATTAGTTTCATAACTTCACAGATAGCACTGTGTGCTAGAAGTTAATTTTGTAACTTCACAGATAACACCCAATTGGAGTTTGTGTCAGACCCACCTAGCTTCTTTCTCCTCTCTCTTTTTTTTTTTAATGTTAGGGGTGGGATTGGTCAGGTGGTCTGCCCAAAATGGCACGACATCCCTGTTGCTGAATTATTTACAAGCATATTCTTGGAAAGTTTGTGTTCATGTCCATTATGGCTCTGAGTTTGCCATGAGCAAATAATCCAAGCAAAATAAGATGCAGATCAAAGGTGTGTTGATATTTAGGTAGGAGGGTGTGTGCAGAGTGTGTGTCATATAAAATAATGAACCTACTAAAACTGTTTTCTAAGTTGAAGACAAAGTTGACCAAGCTTTTAGAACAATAAAGTTTTTATTTCTGTCTCTTGAGCACATCATTTTAGTTATCAGACCAAATACCAAATCAAGTGTTCAATTTCCTGAGGGTATATCAAGGTGAAAAAGAGCCTTCATTATCTTCCTGAAGAAGAAGTCTGTCAGAGCTAAGGAAGAATTGCACACACAGACACAAGTAAAGAAAGAGAATGAAAAGTATGAACTCTTGTTTTAAATATCCATATGTCACTTCCTTTTCATCAGCAAATATCACATCACACAGCATAGGTCCATACATCCGAACAATATCACTAACAAACAATAGACTACAGCCAGTCTCTCTTTTCTTTCACAGTCAAATCTTTTCCTGTATTTTCATCTTGTTTTAAAACAAAACAAAAAGCAGCTGAAGAGCAAATGCTCAAATGATGCATAAATGTAACACCAGCAGCCAAAAGCAGTGAACAAGAAATGTCAAACTTTATAACATCTTGAACACAAACGCATTGTATAGATCTGTAAATATATTTCATTTCACCAATATTAATTGCAGGTCAAAAGCAGGCTCATCTTCGAAACTGAGGGTGTATGCTGTTGACATTCTTGCTCCCAGGATTGTTAATGTGCCTCTTGGGACATCTAAAATGCATGAAAGTACTTTGAAGTTGCTCACAATACAAAGCTTGTTAGACAGGCTGCAGACTTTGGGAATAAATATCAGCCATGGTACCATGTTCACTATGCTTGTTTTTTGGTTGTAATTAATATAAATTACATATACCCCCAGAGAAGCCCTCAGTTGGGACAAAAATTCGGACTTTCCTCTTTTCAGCCTTCATCTTCGCCATTAATCAGGATACATTCAGAATAACAGGTTTTCACATGTGTACATAAAACAACAAATATCTGATTCTAAATATGTTGTTCTGAAATATGTGAGTGTGTGTATATGTCATGTCATAGGGAAAATGTTTATTTTTGTGGTTTTTTTTTTTGGTCTTCTTGCAATATCTCTCTTTTCATTATTTTTATTCATATCATCATTATTTTTCTTCAATATGGCACTTGCAAACACACAAATCAAAATGCCTCTTGTGCTGTCTTCTCATCATCATTAGTTTTTGATTCCTCGGGCACATCTTCAGCAGAAATTTCTTCTGCTGCTTTTTTCCTCCTCTCTTCTTTCTCAGCATGCTCTGCTATGGTCTTGATACAATGGGCCATGACCTCTTGTAGCTGCGTCTGAAGCTTTTGGCTCTGCTCATGTGCGCTGTTAACGTGTCGCTGTGCATTGTGCAAGCGCTCGCCCACACTGGTGCTGGTGAATTCAGACCCTGTGGAAAAAAAACTAGTGAGGAGCTGACAGAACACATCAGCAGCAAATACAGTCTTGCTAAATTAGTCCCACACAATGTCAAGCATTTCAAAAAATGTCTTGAAAGAAGCAGTGTAAAGCATTTCAAGAAATGTCTTGGAAGAAGCAGTGTGGTCCCCAAAAGGTTTCATGTTCAGTTCTTTTTCTGCCTTGTCATATGCTTGAGTGGTACAATACTGTACTTGTGGGGTCAGTGGTGCAGAGCAAGAGTGCTTGCTCTCCAAAGCCAGGTTAAGTATGATCAAGTTTGGTCACCACATGGATTGGTGGCCATTATGTGTTAAGCTTTGCGCCTGCCCTGAGATTTCTCCGAGTCAAATTCCCTGCAGGCTACAACAGTCCTTTGGATCAGACTGAAAACCGAGGTCCCCCATGTGTGCATGCATGCTAAACGATCACATACACCCACTTAAGATCCTGGTAGTCCATGTCAGAGTTTGGTGGAATCTGGAAACAACGCGGGACCTCAGTTTATAGTCTCACCTGATGGACTGTTCTTCACACACACACAATCATAAAACAAAAATGATGCAAGAAAATACTGGGGGGGGGGGGGGGGGGGGGGGGGGGGATTCACAGGTAAGTCTCACATCCTCTGCACACAGTGATAAGTAAGTGCATCATTACTGAGTTGTAAACAAATATAGATTAGAGCATGTGCACAAAGGTCAGTGCCAACATAAAAATATATATAATATATATATATAAGCTCACCTGCAAGGAAAGCCACTTCAGCTGATGCATCAGCAAGCTTCTGTACACATGAAAATAACAGTTGCAGATCCTGCAAAAAATGATCAGTCACAATGAAACCACAGATAACCTATAAACATATATATATATTCAATTCAAATAAAAGAAATTATAACTCACTTTTTTCTTTTCTTTTTTAAAGTTTATACAACTATTCAAGGAGACAAACAGAAATGGTAACTTTTCAACATTTTCGTTGTTAGTGTGAAATGCTGCATGTATTTGAAACTAATGCTAGGAGTTATAAAAAATAGTTTGACAAATACCTTTCAAATAAAAGAACAAACACATCAAGTTATCAACTATTAAGCATAAGAACTGTAAGAACTTTCAATATCAACACAGACCAACAGTCAGTTGGAAATGGGATTTTTTTCTTTCTTTCACTTTATCAAACTAAAAACCAATGTTCCAACTGTGCTCACCCCTGTACACAACCCAATTAAAACTGACAACAAAACCTGATGTACTTTTTGTATCTCTCCTCACTGGCCATGCCTTGCAGAATGATGCCCCACACACCCAATCTTCATCTGCCTTGTTGCCCAGTACAGTGAGGTGGAACTTAGTACAAAACCAAATTAATACCACAACTACAAACCTTGATGTGCTTTTCGTATCTGTCCATACGGGCCCTGCCTTGCAGAATGACATCCCATACCCGATCCTCCTCGGCCTTGTTGCCCAGTACAGTGAGGTGGAGCTCCAGCAAGTGAATAAGTACATCCACTGTCTGTCAAAATCGTGGAGAAGCAATTTAAGTCTATAAAATGCAGTAAATAACTTATAAGAAATGATGCTGCCTTGCTTTTGAAATAGATTGCTGATTTTGAACCTCTCAACTACTAAAATATAATTTTCACAGAGAAGCAATTTAAGTCTATAAAATGCAGTAAATAACTTATAAGAAATGATGCTGCCTTGCCTTTGAAATTGACTGATGATTTTGAACCTCTCAACTACTAAAACAGAATTTTCCCTATTTTCCTTTCTTCTTCACAGGACTCAGGAGTTTATAACTCTGCCTCTATAGCAATTAGCATAAAAGTTACCTCCCTCACACATTGCCAGCCCTTGTCAGTATTTTTAAGAGTAACACTGGTAATGACAGAAATGAATTGCTGGGTCACAATGATACTAGAAATAAGATCTGATCAAGAATTTTATAATTATATAATACTGTTTTCATACTGAAATTCATCTAGTCCTTTTCATATAAATCCAGGGCTTCTAAGTTGCATCACTTAAAAACAAGGCTGGTCTTTTTCATCAAATCTAAAACTCCTGTGACTGATCAGTTGGACATGGTTGGTCTTCCTTCCAGTGAACAAAGTGCTGGTATAATGTCCCTGTTCCAGACTATAAAGTATAAAAAACACATGTTCCACTAAATCATAACATGTTAATATAGTTACATTTTAACGCTAAAAAATATTATGAACAGTAAGAATGAAAAACAGTTACTTGCACTACACACTCACTTCTCTGTATTTCTGCTCAGCTTCTATCAGTGAATGTGCAGTCTGGCTTAGAAGTGTTGTCACAGCATCAGCAGTCTGAGCAGATGCAGCTTTCAACAAGTATTCCTGGCCCAGTTTGCTGGCATCAGGCACCTGCATTGTTACAATTTTATCCAAGTTACAAACAATAGAACTCAGTTATAATTATAATTATACTGGTGGAGAACCAGAAGGAAAGAGCTGCCTGTTTAGAGAGAATGTGTCTGCAACAGGAAGCCAGTGGAGTTTTTTTTCTTCTGGAGATAGTCATGACGTGGGTTAAAAAAACAAAATTTTTTTTTACAACAGATCCGTCAAGTAGTATGCTTTTGTATTTTCTACAACAAGGCTATATCTGTACATAGGTAATGCCTACCAGGAATAAACTGCACAAGCCAAACAATATTCAGTGTTGTAAATTATTGCTTCGTTTGACGTCCATTTAAAAAGAAAAAAAATGAAAAGAAAAAAAGGATTAAAAACGTAGGACGGTGGCATAAAATCCAGGATTAACAGTTGTTTACCACAGGGTCTCATTCATCCAATAAAAAACATTTATGCATATGTTACCCGTTGTGTTGTCTGCAAGTGTTTCCTTTCGTTGTTTATGTGCACAGCAAACACACACACAGTTTGTTACGGCGCTTTTGTGTCATGTGACAGCGCACTAAGTTTGACACAGACGTTTGAAGTTGTGTGAATGCTCTCCACGTTAAAAAAAAAGACAAAGGTTTCACATGCAGAAATAGGGGTCCAACTCCAACTAAGACGGGTCAGCACCGCCGGCAATGTTTCACACATCACGTGTCGGTGACTTCCACTTGGTTGCTTTGATACTGGTCAGCAAGTCGCCGGTAGTGCTTTGAGGAACAGTGGTTATTGTTGTTTTGGTGGGGTTTTTTAATCGGCATAAAAAATAGGTGGATTTTTCGTCACTGTCCTAGGATTTAACCAAAAATCGATCTCCATTAAAACCATCAAGCTTTTGTGTTCTTGAACAGTTTGCAGTATTTACGACTTTCGCTTTCTCCTCACGAAGATGCACATCTTCACGCATGTCTAGATCTAATGCTTACCTGTAAATCAAGCTTCTCTTTTGCTTGGCAGTGCACAAAAAGCGCTGATGCTGTTACAAGATATGTCTTGGGCGATTTCTGCCAAATACTTTGCACCCATACACGTGTACGGGGGGCAAAGAGTGTACGACACTTTCTGCACAAGTTAAACAACGGACCGCACGCAGCCATTTTGAATTATGCAGTAAAGCTATAAGCTTATCGCATAGTTTCGCTTTTTGGGCCTGTGCCAATGTCAAACTTTGGTCCATACCCGTATTTTTTGCCGGTCCAGGATTAGAGACACTTACATTAAAAGAATTTTCTTTTTGGTTTAGAAAGGTCGATGTATGCTAAACAACATAATTATGTGTGACATTGCAAAAACTTGAAGGGGGGCGCGGCGAGGAATTTAATTTGAAAGTGCATTATTCGCTAGAGAATTTATGACGACTAGAATTGCACAGATTCAGTTCAGTCACACCGGTCTTCATCGAAGGACTGTTTAGAGACAAGTTCGTACTTTAATGACAACTCCAGTAACACTTGTGCATAAACTTCTTAGTCGGCCGGCTTTTATTATTTCACATCAGTTCATCGGAGGGCGGGGGGACTCAAAAAGAGAGTGAGAGAGGGTGTGCATGTGTGTGTAGTTACCAGGAAAAAACAAGTGAACCGTCTTGCCTGGGGATGAGATCCTTTTTATATATATGGACCTGTGGTCTAGCCGAACTCTCTTTACCAGTCACTGACGCTGTCAGGCGTTCGTATCCACTCTTCTTTTCAATCAAAACTGAAAAACCATCTCTTTTGCATACTGAGCTCCCAATTTTCTTCTCATTGTACCAGACCATCACCAGTAATGCATGTATTTGTAATTAATGTATTTTTAGTGTGTGTATGTGTGATGAAATGAACATAACCGTATGTCTTTGTAAGCGCTCTGGGCTCTTACAAGATGAGATGAGAGAAAGCAACAACAACAAAAAGGGAAAAGCCATATGATGTGCAACAGATTAAAAAAATTCAAGCGTATGACACAACCAGTCGAATAAATGTAACACACAAATTCATCACGATAAGATCTTTTATTTAATGCATCCCATTTTTGTCTGGGACAGTACATGAACCAATGCACAAAATTGTACACTGTGCCCCAGTAACCTGTACCCCTCAAAACACACAACTACAAAACATGAAAGATATTCATTTGTCTGCTGGTACTATAAGAATAAAACAAAATCCAAGGACTATCATCTCAACCACCACTTGCACACAGGGTCCAACATCAGAAGCAGAAGCAGGGGTCCCTGTATTTCAGGACTGACGGCTGAACACACTGTGCCTAATCCACTGTGCTCTAGAATTTTTTTAAGCAGAAAGTGGCCATCAGACACACTGCTTGAGAGGAAACTATGTAGTGTTGGTGGTGCAGAGAGACCATTTATTCTTGAAGGCCAAGTTAAGCATGACTGAGAGTGGACACTGCATGGATGGGTGACCTTTATGTGCTAGGCTTTGCAGACACCCCAATATGTCTCCAGACTCAAATTCTGTGCAGACCCTACAAGAGTCCTTCAGATGAAGAAGACCCAGGCAAAAAGAAAGGAACAGTGTATGCTGGAGAAAGAAGAAACGTAGCAGAAGTACATAAATAATTGGTTTTTAATGCCCAGTCATCTCTGTCCACAGCTGATACAAGGGCAAGGGGCAGAACAGGGGGACCGGATAAATTGAAACCGTCTCTCTCCACTGAGGAATTCCTAGCCTACTAGAAACAGCACAAACCATGGCTTAGTATGCTTGATGCTGCTTCTGGTATTGCCATGTTGATACAGTCTCCTTTCACGCTGATGCAGCAGAACAAGTAACATTTACTCTGCTGAAGAAACAAACATGAGAAATTGCACGTCACCTTTACACAGAAGTGTTCCAAAAATGGAAGAAAAGAAATTGATGTACGCAGACATGCCAAAATAAACATTTACAGTTTAAATATTTTAAAACACACACACACATTCTCTCGTTTGCTCTCTCTCTCTTCAAGTGAACATATATAAACAAGCAACTCATTTCATACACACAGACAAGCAACCCCTATTAAATGCACACACATTCCACCAATAGCTCACACGTGTGGTCAGTCGAAGTTATGATTAAGAAAAAAGACACCTGAATACACTTTCCTTACAATGGCAAAGGCATACAACAAGAACAAATGCTGAATCGAGTCAAAACAGGGAAATTAAATTATTCTTTCCTGTGATCATGACAATGGGCCAAGGCCAATGAAACTGGGTTGATCATGTATGTAAAGCTTAATGGATCTTATCATCAAGCAAAGTTTCGCACATGTTGTCTAAAGAGGATCTAAGAAAACACCAACATAAAGGTCCATGCCAAAAATGCATTAGTTATCTCCCTTATGTATCTATCCCTTGTATGTATCTGACCATGGCAAAGCTATTTCAAGCATTACGCTCATGACCATGCTTGTATATTAAAGTCTTACCCTCAGATACACTTCAAAGTTCAAAACAGCAATCAGCCCATGATCTTGTCAGTGTGTCATGTAACAAGGTTAGACTGATTTTTTTTTAAACAAAAAACTTTCTGACAAAATACAATTTGCAATTTTACCTTTCCGATATCACTGTGACTTCACTATTCAAGGTCAAGGCTAGGCATGTATAGAAGTGTCTAGCAGAGTGGACAATGTCATCTGGCCAAATCTGCATGATTCCACACAGTCTCCAAAAAAGAGCCAACGCTAAGCTTTTTGCTACAGATGGACAAGTTAGTAATGGGCGACACTGCTGCAGACTGCCTTGCTTGATGGTGCTGGGTACATCTGGGGCTTTAACAAAGCTCAGGTCAGCTGTAAATCATCTCCCCTACACCACCAAGGTGACGCTGGGTATATCTGAGCAGTGCAATGCTCAAGCTTTCAGGGCCCAGCAGCTGTGTGAAAGTCAAGGTGGTCGTCCTGGGTTCCCTGTTCCTAATAGTCTGTAAGGTCTCTGTAAATGTAAAGCAGTGCTGAACTCAAACACTCAAGCCAGCAAAGTCAATCACTGGATTTTAAAGCCCGGTTGACCACACAGGGTCACCTCAGGAACAGATGGACAAACATCTTCTTGACCAAAGACCCATAATTACACAGACTCATCACATATTATTTCTATCAATTGAGACTGAACCAGCTTGCATACATTACTCGACAACTTTGTGGAAACAACAAATGAATTCACAAGAAACAACAGTTCTAAGATACTTTTCAAATCAAAACACTGTGCATGTGCAAATAGTAAACAATTAAAAAAGATGACGACTGCATGTACCTGAACTTGTGATGTGACATATGTACATGTTTCTGGCTCAGAAATGATGACTAAAAATGTTGTTTCCACACACACACACACTGGAATGAATATCACAATTTAAAAAGAAAGTGCACACACATGCCCACATACAAAACACACACACTAACAGCCAGAAAAAATAACAAAATTAATAAAGTTATGTTTTTACATCACTCTGCTGGAGATATTACTTGGCCTTTTATGAATTGCGTCCATGTTCCTAAACTGTTGATACATACAAATATTCAAATTCACTGTGAATATATAACCACCATTTTTTAATACAGTAAAACAATAAGCACATGTGTATTTGATTTCAGAGACTAATTTTTAAACAGTGTGACCCAGTGCTAGTGGATAAATGGTCACTGTGCAAACTAAACTGATCTACACCATGCCACAGGCACATGACTGAAATCTATTTTTAAGCAGCACTGTAAAATCTGAATAGGCACTGGGAAAAACGATATGTGAAATTAGGGTGTGCATCAGCAGAAAAATAGTTTGCATGCACAAAGACCTCTGTGATGTTGCTCTGGTCTGAAAATTTTAGCTAAACATGTATATTTTCAAACTTTAGGTCAACATCGTGGAGATGTGTTTGTTTGAGATGAAACTGTTTTCTGTTAGCACCCTCTAACGTCACTTTTGCTGAACATAGCATACCAAAATAACACCATTTTGACAGAAATTATGACAAAGTTAAATCTGTGATAAAGTTACTGATCAGCTTTTTGTCTACTAAAGTGAGATCAAAAAGTGATTAAATGCTCTTCTGTCCACAAAATCATCACTGAAATGACAGCAGCCTATAAAATTGCAGTCACTGTATCATTAACACAGCATAAAGAATTATTTTTTAAACTGATAATTCATGAATCAAAAAGTGGCCAAGTAATTTTAGCACTGTTTGACTGTTGAAACAGACAAACTTTGGGAGCAAAACAAAAACAAAAAATGCTGGAACAGCTGTTTTACATCTCTCAAAGCCGGCTGTATAGGATGGGTAGAGGTTAACTGTATGCTTAAGTTCAGCATCATCCTTCATCATTATTTCAACAAAAAATGCATGACAAAATGCTGAAAGATCATGCAACCAAAATAACAAAACATCTCTTTGTTATAAATACGATGTGGTGGAGAGAGTGATGAAATCTGGCACTTTACAACTTGAAAAAAAAAGACAAAAAGACAATGATATTGTATGGAACAAGGTGAAAAATTAAATAATGCTGTGGCCAGTCAATGGTGATTCACTGCTGCATCTTGTCTCCTGCCGTCTACAATTATCACTGGAACAACTTCCTCTGCACAGTCTATTTGTTTTGCTGAACTGCGTTGGCTAACCTGAAACAAAAACAACAGAAAACAATGAGCAGAAATACCAGGCAAAAGATTAAAAGGACTATCACCTCATCATCAGCAGAAACAAACAAGAAAAAACAGCTGCTTCATTGCCATATACTCAAAAGATAGAAGGGGAAAAAAAAAGGCAACAAGAAAAGAAAAATGAAGAAGATAAAGACAACTGACTTCTAAGTATTAGTATGTCCTTGAAAACAAAAGGAATTATTAATGGAGCTAACTGTGGCCCCAAAAGGAGTGGACAGTAGTTGTTACCCTTGCAGCCTTCAGGCATTTTAGATGACACTGTGTGTGACCTTGAAATTATGTTAAGGTCACTGTAACTAGCATGAACAAGTAGCGTTCAATACTCTCTACCATGAAAACTTTAAAAAAAGAAAGGAACAAAACATACTGTCACTGCCATATATTTAATATACTGGACAGCTCTGTATGCTATCCAAATATAACTGTGACTGTGAAAGTGCAATGCGGATTCTGGGATTGAACGACGTAGGCAGATACTGTGTACTGTCCTAGTGGTATAAACTGAAACAAAATCATGGCTATGGTTTCTTTGAACAGTACAGGACAGTGTCTTTAACAACACCCTAATCACATGCACACACAGTATAAACTGAAACAAAATCATGGCTATGGTTTCTTTGAACAGTACAGGACAGTGTCTTTAACAACACCCTTATCACATGCACACACAGTAATGGTTTAACACACACACACACAGGCATGCATGCGTGCACACTCACAGACAGACACGCTATAGTTACCATTCCATTGCTTCATCCAGACCCTCCCCCTTGATGGCCGAGGTTTTGAAGATCTGGTATTTCCTGTTCTTCATGGCTGGCAAGCCAAGAGCATTGGCAACTTCTGTTACTGTCATGGCTCCTTCTATATCTTGTTTGTTGGCAAACACTAACAGGATTGCCTTCTTCAGTTCATCCTCCTGCACACAGAATACAGATTTAACTCATGAAGTGGTGAATGATTTTTTTTTATAGAAAAGCAAAGCACAGTTTCCAATGAAATTATCAGCAGGCGTAGCTAAACTGCGAGAATACAATGACAGAACACCAGTCATTTGCACAATCCTGCTACAGTTGTTGTTGTTTTTGATAGTTTCATATAGACAGTTCTACTGACATACTATAAACCAATAGTTCTGAGAGAAAATATTTTACATGACTGTCATCAAATTCACATTACGCAAAGTCTGTTAAGTGTTATACATCAGCTAGAGTACAGGCAGTGGTGCTGACTTAATTGTCAATTTAACCAAAATTAACCACCTAGCTCTTAAAGTGTATTTTACACCACACACTCATGTGCATGTGCACATGTACCTATTCATCCGTAAGCCTTGCAGACAGTCTAGTAATTACCTCACAGAAACCCTGAGTTTAGTTTTTCAGAAACTGCTTTCTGCAGCAAAATGTACACATACTGACTATGGACACACACACACACACGCTCTCTCTCTCTCCCAAGCAGACACACACACACACACACATGCTCTCTCTCTCTCTCCCAAGCAGACACATACACACACACATACACATGCTCTTGTCTCTCTCTCTCCCAAACAGACACACACACGCCTGGTTAAAATGACTGACAACTGGGTACACTGTTTTCATTCACAGTCACAGTGTGCATATTGTTGTCCTTGATGCCCTGAAGGTGGTGATGCACCTGAAACATACACTAATAAACAAGACATCACCACGAGACAGACAGACTGACAAAAAAGAGAAAGTAAGCTGTTCTTTACCTCTAACATAGCCACCAGCTCCTGTTTGGAAATACCAATACGATCCCTGTCCATGCTGTCCACGACATAGATGATGGCATCTGTGTTGGAGTAGTAACACCTCCAGTACGGCCTGTGTGTCAAGAGACAGCAAAGATGGCCAAAAGTAGCAGCAATGCCTATTTTGAATAAGAATGTCGGGGGGATTGGGCATTCACTTTTTGGCAAGCATGCAAAATCAAGACAATACAAATATCCCTCTGTGTGTGTGTGTGTGTGTGTGTGTGTGTGTGTGTGTGTGTGTGTGTGTGTGTGTGTGTGTGTGTGTGTGTGTGATGTGATCTTGTCATACAAAAAATAAAAAAGCGCAAATCTGGATTCAAATCAATAATATCTGGTGAAAGCTGAAATCTACTACAGTACTAGAGTGACGATGATTTCCCCCCAATATCTGAGCAGCATGCCTTATCTTTCCTATGAAGATAGCCACAAACAATAAGGAGTATTAATAAGAAATAATACTTAATAGTAACAGATGTCAATCAATGTTTTATTTTATACACACACACACACACACACAAAGACAAAAAATAGTAACAGATGTCCATTACTTACCGAATACTGGTCTGTCCTCCAAGATCCCAAACTTGAAACTTCAGATTTTTGTAGGTGACTGTTTCTACATTGAAACCAATAGCTGGAGAAACAAAACAATTCAATTATTACTGATCACCAACAACTAAAACAAACCAAAACCTACACCTTTAAAATGAATCTTTCACCTGGACACAAAAGAAACGTTCTGATATCAAAATTAGTAGAACCAGACTCCAACTAAAAATAGTAGAATCCCCAAAGTAACAAGGTGTTCAAAGCTGGTATCCAAAATTCCACCCAATTGCAACCTGCACAACTTTGTTAACTAGTGTCCAACCCAGTCTTCTTTTTGGTCAGTAAGCACAGTTTGGGAAATAGCTGTCATATATATATTAATATATATATATTATATATATATATATATATATATATATATATATATATATATATAAATAAAATGAACAGTAATAAAGAATTATTTGAAGCTTCAGATATTGAAGTAAAAAAACAAAACACTTACATACTGTTTAAACCTTGTGTTATATAATATGAATTAGCATTGTTTAATATCAGTAAACTGACCTACAATGGGCTACAATCTGGCATGAGACTGTAAATTAACCGTATAATTTATAAAATGATGAAATATGAAACGAAATGACACAACATCCTCTTATTATCTTATATCAGTCTAACACATCAGTGGAACCCCCTTAGTATAACAATGCAGCTAAGATCACCAAATCTTTGAATGAAAAGAGCTAAAAATATTATGTATGCAAAGTGTGTAGTACTAGTAAGGACATTAATTAGCTCTGTCTTAAGTTAAAACAGAAAGGTTTTTGCATCTGTCAAAAAGGATTTGCAGGCTTTCAGGTTCAGTGTCACACTGTTATAGTAACACTTAGTCTGAAAAATGTTATATATCCAGTATGCACTCTGGTTTAAGACTAATTTAATAACAATAATATTAAGTTATTAACAACTCTTCTGGAATGATAAATCCTTGAAAAAATTATGAGCTCATGGTGCTCTATATCAACATCATGAAATTCAATAATAATTTTTAAAAAGAGCAAGCACTAATACTACACATACATACAACAACTAAACAATGCTGAACAAAATTCTGCCCATGGCCATGCACTCGCCCACCAATCCACATTATAATTACACACACCACATACATAATAATAATATACAAAGCAGCTGCAGAAGCAGTAACAGCCACTCTCACATTACATTAGTCCTATGTTCCCAACCCACCCCCACCCCCCCTTCCTCCATTAGTGTAAGGTGAAGAAATGTCCATAGAAGTTCTGGCCTGACAGTGACAGTGTAGCTGCAGGAATACTAACTGGGAATGGTTGTGACCACTTCCCCCACTTGTAGTCGATACAGGATGGTCGTCTTTCCGGCACCATCAAGGCCAAGGATCAGTATCCGCCTTTCCTTGGACCCAAACAGACCAGAAAAATAGCTCAACAGTCCCCCTGCACAAAGCAAATCAGAAAATGCATCAACAAACACTTGTTAAATTCTGAAAGGAGGAGAAAATTATTCATTCACACTTACAACTACATTGTCACAGACAGCTTTCTTTGAGGTGAAACCATCACCACAAGGGTGTTGAGAAAGTGAAACAAACTTTTCCCTTGTTAAGTTGTTTGCCCCAGAGTCTGTATGTACCACTACCAGCCCAGCCCCACCACACCATTTTTCTGGTGAGCCATAGGCATGTATATTCTACAATCAAGCTATAACACTTAACAGCCAACATCAAAACATTCAATCCTCCATCCCACTACCCCTGGCATGTATACACCCCCACAAACATGTGCACCCATATATATAATATATATATATATATATGTATTATATATAAACACTGATTTGTTTGAGACAGGCTGGATACCATAGTGTGTTAGGAAGTGTTAGGCACAGGACAAGCTGCAACTGACAGAACAATCACCACGCAGTTCACTGACATTGGTTGATGATGTGCTATTTTTAATTTCTATTGTTGTTGGTTAAATGAATTAAATTTAAAGTTAGGCCTAAAGTAATTATTTCATCTGTTCTTCAACTGCTTTTACTGCCAGTTGATCACTGCCAGCAAACAGCGTTCTCATCAGCAAATGGGGAATCGGGAATACTTCTGCAAACTCGTAGACTAGATACCCCGGCTTTCTTAATGATGATGCCCGGCAATATCCACGGATCGACTGCGTGTGCACAGCACGAACGTACTAAGAATAAGATCATTTCCCACGTTAAGACCCCATGTCCACATTCGATAATAGAAGGCATAACAACCGGCGGCATGGAAACATGAGCAAGTAACGCACAATAATATTGTCCAAATCATCCAAATGATTATTGTGAATAAAATTACTTGAAGAAAACGTGCCGCAGTAACATTTCGAGCAAGTTGTTTTGGGCGAAAACAAAATAGCCAGTCATTGATCCCCAATCGAAAGACGAACAGCCTGTTCAAAATCTAGATCCAGTTATGTTGAGAGGACAACAATGAACATTATTAACAGAATCAGTACTTACCCATGACAGTCACAAATTTCCAGGGCAAACAGCAACAGACGACGTGGAAATCTTGATTCACCAAGCTGTCATAGGTTAGGTAGAGTCAATTGTTTATTTTCGCATTAATCTGTTATACCTGTAGTTCATTGTGTAGCATTAGTGACCGTGATCACATCATAAATGTGTTTATCAAGTGTAAGTTTATTTGCAACAACTTCAAATGTCAAAATCAATATTCGAAACTATATTCAATATATCTTTTTACACAATTTTAAATGCAATGACAGGAAAGACCAGTAAATGAAGCGAAGATGGAAAAAGTTAGAAAGCAACAGCAAGAGCAATAAAAAAAATATTAAAAGACAACAACAACAACAAAAAACAGCAACAGTAACAGCAACAATGGCGATAATAATGACAACACAAATGGGGCAAAAGATTAACATTGATCACCGTCAACACTGAGACAAATTCAGTCGCTCCATTTTGATTTGTTAGTCTAATTAATCAAGGAGTTATTATACTGAACTTTGTTTTCTTTTTCTTTTTAGAAGTGGTGACATTTCTAGTTGTCCAAATGTGTTTAAGCTGCCATATCATATGATGGTGTACATATCTGCTAGCTCAAGATTTGCAGCAATGCTCTGCACAGAGCCCAGTCTATGACAGGAAGAAGTAGTCTGCATACAGTACCAACAAAATTTCATGTGGCCAATTTTGGTATAGCCCAGTATGAGCTTGTTTACTGGCTAAGTATATTAATTATTGGATGCTCCAGGAATGGATACCAAAGATCAAGTCATAATGACATAATATGTATATTTGAAGTGAATGTAGGCATTCCACTTTCACTTCACACATACACATATTTCATTGACTTATTTCACATCCTCTGAAGTAATAATGTAGTGATATATACAGATTTACTTTGAAAAAAAAGAAGATAAAAAAACTGCTTTTCAGTAATTTATGCATTCATGTTCATCAATTTGTGTATATTTTATTGTATTTTTACATTATGTATATAGCCTTAAACTGAATTTTGAAATTCTTTATAAAGAGACAATAAAAATGTAATATAGTTACACATGTCTGTCTCTACTCATGTATTTATTCACTCTTTTTGTTGTTGTTTTCTTTGCCTGACTGTTAAATATTACCTATCCTTCCTTTAATAGACATTGCGTTCTCTACTTCTTTGTTTGCTTGCTTGCTTTGATTCCAGGGTTTTTTATTTTTATTTTTTAAAAGTTCATTTTGGAAAGGGTATTACTTTTTTGTACAAGTTTGAGTACAAAGATTATTGGCTCCCCATGCACTGTTTCTCATCCGGGAGATTTAGCAGTGCTGGCGCCATGTCTCGACGAGAGGGGCAACTGTTTGTCGGAAGATTGAGCAAAACTACTCGCGCTCGAGATTTAGAAGAAATCTTCGAACCATATGGAAGACTTAACAGATGTGAAGTGAAATATGGTACGTAAATATTGATTGACAAATAATTAGCGAAGTCACGTTATTGCTGCAGAACCTTCCCCGTAGGTTGGCTGCCAAACCAAGGAATGATGTACATTGTGCCATTGGCCGTGTCAGTTAAAATTTAAACTAAAACTCTCTCTTCGCTTCCCACTTTCTGTGTGACATAGCCAAAGTCCAGTGGATGACTACAGGTGGAGTGCACAGGGTCCACACTCCACGTAAATATGCAAGTTGTAACAATCAAAAACTGGGTCAAATTTAGTAACAATGGCGTCCCACGCCACGAGTCAGCTCCCTTCGAGCTGGAAATCTATTTTGACAATCAATTTTAATTGCAGATTGTACAGCTCTCTCGACAACTCGCAGCCCCAAATCATGGGTTACACAAAAGAATGAAATGCATAAAAGGTTGAACAGAGAGAAAAATCACTGACGAGTACAATTACAGATGTGGATACCTATCGTCACCCAAAGCGTAATGAAACTTGTACACGGCGTCCTGCGCGCATACAGATACGCGATGCCAAAAATGATCACGCAGACACTGCCAAAGGAGGACACACAAAAAGGAGCTATGATTAATCAAAGTACTGTCTGAAGAGATGAGTTTTAAGACCAGTTTTAGTCGTAGGGACATGAGGGAAAGAAATGCGATTGGAAGCGAAAGGGAGAGAACCCCATACTTGTGCAGCAGAGAAAGGGAAGGCACAGCCACCATGCTGTTGTCTTTTGAAGGTGGGGATGCAAGAAATTGTCATTGGAAGAAGAGTGCAGAGAACTAGAACAGGTGAAGGCAAAGCTGCACTACTCAAACACATCAGAGTTTGTGTAACTGTGAGGATAAGAGAGGGAACTCCCATGACTCGCACTGTGGCCAGGATCTAAATCTCATGCTGGATTTAGAGATGTTTTGTTTATGATCCTGTATCATATGGGAAGCCAGTGCGTTTGTTAGAGAAGACGCTTTCTTTGTTTTGCTCCACAAGACTACCCTAAAAGAATGTAGCAGAAAGTTTTATACTTTGATTGGTTTGATTAGTGTCAGCACAGTCTGCCATTGCCAGCAGGGAATTGCAGTATCTTCAGTCTGTCTTTTTAGTTTTCTGCTTTTAGTGTTTTTGTGGACAGCTGATGAAAACAGTCTTGTAGTTGTAGCCTTTTTATGTGTGTGTGTGATTTTTGTTTGTTTTGATGTATGATTTACAAACAAAGCAAAAAAATGTCATATGTGATAAGAGATGATTATGCATGCATGGCATTTTTTGCAAGAATTTATTTGACATTTTAGTAAGTTAAGTTCTTTTAGGGTAGATATGTTGTTTTGCAGATTAAAGTTACTTGTTATTAAACTTGGAAGTATGTCCACACTGTGCTGTACAGTTTAATAAATCACCATTACATGTTTGTACACCAGTTCTCTTCTCTCTTTTTTTCAGGGGCTGAAATGGGTAAGACTTTTTAAAAATTTACTTTGATTAATTTGTTTTTAGTACTTTGGTGTTCAATATTTTTATTTTATTGATTTCTCATTCTCATTTTCTTTTGTAGGTAAAGGGGCACTCACTTTTAAATTTAACGTTACAAGATCTGTAAGAGACTTTACTATTGAAAACTGTTTTCTTTAAGAACCTACTACAATACTAGTACCACTGTATTCTACTATTAGCTATGCAACAGCCAAAAATTGCTCTATGCCTCTGACTGAGTGAAGTATATCAAATTAAAGGGCTCTTGAAGCTGAATCCATTGCAGTTTATTTCACTCAAATCAGATCAGTAGTTCAGGAGATATTCAAATTTTAAGTTCTGAAAATCAGCTCAATTTCGGGACAGTCCTTTACTATGACAATGAAGGATATGAAGGCAAAAGGGTGGACCTGTGGAAAGCAGCAGTAATAAGGGTTTATGTACATAAAATCTGAATTAAAAGTCATTTGTATTAAAATTGGTGAATTTATATTTTGGGACATGACGACTCCAAAAACGGTGACAAAAAATGCCTCACAATCCAATTTCAAGAGATAATTAGCATAATGTTATGTAATAACTAATTAAGTATAATAATTAACTGATTTGTGCATGTTCACAGGACTTACAGATTTTAAACAAGGAAATTTAGATATACCAATAGTGTACACCACTTCTCAGCATAGAATCTAACCCAATTTGATCCCTCATTTGCATAAATTACATAACAAACTCATTACTGTTCCTGGTTGTTTAGATACCACAATTATCCCTGAAACAATCTTCAAAATCTGCACATGGGGTTTCTTATTTGTGGTAACCTTGTTGAAATTTGCAGCAAGTTTGTACCTGTAGCATTAGCAGATCACTGATGTACAATCTAATCTGCATAAATTAGCATAACGAGCATCTATAAAAAAATTCATAAATGGTTTATATGAAGTTACCTGCCACATCTATTAGAATACTGAAATTCAGCTACTGGAGCTTTGCCATTGTAGAAAATTGATTGAAATGGTGTCAACCCTGCGAAGTAATTCGGTCCCATTTGCATAAATTAGCATATTAATAAAACATGCAAATTTAATTGTTTCATTTTTAACTAGAACTTTCAGATTTTTTGTTTCAATGTTGTATTTTGTGCTGCAATTACCACAGGTAAACAGGATCAATCAATGTCAATTTGTATTCATATCATTACCATAAAAAAAAAAGCTCGTTAGGCTAATTTATTTGCAAAAAAAGATACCTATCCACACAATGTCAGCTTTTTGTCCAATTCATCCTCACCAAAAAGCACAGTCATTCACACAATGATGACAAAAATATTTTTTCCAGTTGTCTTTTATTTTAATGATTCACCAGTTGCCATAAAAAATTAACAAAACTCATGATGACACTGTGGTCTTCTAAGTTCTATATAAATCCATCTGGTCTGCCTGGGTTTGGGCACAGCTGCATCACTCTCACAGAAGGCTCCAGAACCTGCAACCACACAATAAAAGGAACATTAAAAAACTGCTAAATCTTTGGAACATTATTTGAAACCAGTTATTAAAGTTAACAATATAAATAACATTAGAAATAAATCAACTTAAAAATAAAACTGATCTTTTACTCTACTTGTTTATACTTTTTAATCTTGTTTTATTAATTTATTATTATTATTATTATACATCATGAAAAATGCTGGCACCCCCCAAAAAAACTAAACAAAAATAACAGGTTTTCAAAAAAATTCAGTTTAAAAAAAGAAGATAAAAAAACAGAAGACTGAAGAGACAATTAAGTCTACAAAGCAACTAAACTAAAAGTGCCATAAGTATTAAATCTGGACAAACAAAAAATCACTAACATAAATTTCAATGGGGGAAAAAGAAGAAGATTTTTTTTAAAAGTCCAGACCAGTGTAAATCAAAAAAATAGCATTGATTAAATATCTAACACCCCTCGGCTGAAGAAATAGACCTGCCCGTAGTCAAAATCCAGGTCCGATAAAAAGCACTCTGGGTGCGGCCATTACTGAGACAGGAGTGACCAGTAGGTGAGGATGGAATGTTCCAAGAACGATCCCCAAAATTTTACAAAATTTAACCAAATACCTGACAGAATAAAAAAATCAAACGAATATTCCTCAGGTCAGTGTGTTTAGCTTTAGTTTTAGTACTTTTACTGCACTTAGATGAGAGTTGCTTTCTATTTTTGGGTCTCCTCCATCTCGCTTGATCTGGAGTCCGACGAACCCACGCGATGCGCAGGCCGAGTTTGAGAGTTTTTTTTGCCACATCGTCATTGTTTTAAGCCCGCCACCGTCGTATTTTTCAACGAAACCACTAATGTAATGCTCTTGTAGATAAAAGAACACAGAATAAGCCTGTGGGTGAACTTTTTTCCCAAACGACCAATTTTAACAAAATATTTGAGAAAGAAATTACAGCAACTGTACTTACCGCCATTACGCTGTTTTCATAGACCGCACCAAAAATGTTCACATACCGCACGAAAGAGCGTTCTTTCTTCTGATTGGCTGTAAAGTTTAAGCCTTGTACGTCGTCATTTGCGATGGTACGAGTAGCTTGAAGAGAGCGACCCGAAACAGTGTCCTCTCGGAAATCGGTCCACGGCGCGAGGCCGGCCGCTCGACCCATAAAATGACGTTTTTTCAAAGATTATACTACTTTCAAAGGCATGAAATAAAATAACACACAGTGTAGGCTGTAGAATATTCATTCACTCAAACGATAACAAGCATGCAGGATGAAATATGCAGTTTTAACTGTGCATTTTCGATTTGAAGTGATGCACCCCCCCGGAATCCAGAGTGTCCCAGGCTAAGCACAGAGGCTGTTGCATAGCTACTACTATGCTAGATAGTAAATGGATTGTCAAAGTACTCAATGGAAAAAACTGTTATTGGTTTCAGAAGTGCAAATAGGATAATAATAATTTTGTTTCATTTGGGCACTGTATGCATCAGTTTTTGTTTTGTTTTCTTTTTTAAGTAGATCTGCTTGTTTAAATCTTGCGTTTCATTTTATTAGCTTGCGTCAGTTATGATGATGGAGAGATTAATTTTGATTTCCAGCGTATGCATTTGTGGACTTTGAGGATCGGAGAGATGCTGAGGTGAGATATTGGTTTGTTTGCTCTTATCATTTTGTTTTTCACTGGATCAGGGACTTTGTAGTTTATTTTTAACCATGCCTTTCAGGTAATGGCCGAAGTTAAGAGAATGTGGACTGGCTTGCTGCAGCCATGGCTTTCTTTGTTGCTGCTGTGGGTCAGATGCAGTTCAGTGCAGAGGCCAAAATGAGTGTGTGGCATCACTTGGGGGGGAGGGGGGGGGGGGGGAATCGTACATAAAATTAATATATGGAGGAAGGAATCTTTTTCTTTACCCTGCTTTGGTGTAGCACAAAGATCTGTAATATTTTACTCAGCTGTAAATTTAGAAATAAAATTTGTGCGAAAGTGCCAAGGTCAAGATTTTTATATATATTTTTTAGAGGATTTTCTTGGGCTTTTTTTTCTTTCTTTCCAGCTTTACATGAAGTTTCAGAAGACTGAATAAGTGGGGGGGTGTTTTTTTACTGGCAAGCTGAAGATGCAAAAGGAAGTCATATTTTTCATAACTTTAAGTGATCAGTGTTGGTTTTTTTGTTCAGCCCACAAATGTTTGTCACTCGCAGATTTACTGATGACTGTGCTTTTGACTTGTTCTCTTTATCAGTTATGACCATAGTAGTATGCCATGGCGGACTTGCCACTTGCCTTACCATGCCAAAGCACATCTCAGCTCAACACAAAGCGAGAGTCGAACTGAACCGATCCCCTCAGCAGAGTGCCTGCCTTACCATTCAGCTCCTTGCCGTTGCTATACCATTGAGCCCACGGGGTCCCCTAGCCAGCGGTTAAGCCATGAGTAGCCGAAATTCCATGCCAGCACCCAGGGTTTTTTCCAAGCAAGCTGTTGCATTTGAGCGAGTCTGTCATCCTCCTAAGTCCATTGTCGCCCGCACTTTAAAGCCTGACCATGAGAAAGAATGCCTTTGGCAACCCGGACGGGGCCTCGGCTAATGACCCCGCCTGGTGTTCCGCAAGTGCAGCGATGCCATTGCCAGTCCAATGTCCAATGTCACCCTGACCAGGCTCCGTCATCAGCCAGCCAGGGGGTCATGTGATGGCTCGGCAGCTTGCCATTGCCTTTGGGCTGAGTAGGTGCTCTCAGTCATCTGTTCATAGTCATTTGTGCACTTTGTACTGTTTTGTGTGTGTGTGTGTATGTGTGGGTTTTGCTTTGTTTCATGTGTTTCTAAGTTTCTTTTTTTAGAGAGAGAGAAGTGGGTCAGGTAGAATTTTTGTTTTGTTGAAACTTTCCCTGTCGGACAAGTTACTGTTTATTTATTCATTTGTCTTGCTGGCTTGTGTTTCAAATTATTGGAAAGTTTTATTCATCTTTTTTTTAAAAGACTGGAATAACAAAGAAGTTCTCTTTCAGCAGCTTCAGTGGTACAGCTACTACTAGTCGGCTAAAGACCAAATCTGTTTGCCAGAGGTTTTTCTGACTTTATGGGCTGTTTTGTTGTGTGTTTCAGTTCAGTTCATAGTGTGCAGAGGATGGCAGTCACAAGTTGATATAGTGTTTCAACAGCAATTTTTACAGTATCAGTTTGTTTCATTTGTTTTGCTAAATAGCTTTGTTTTTGTACCAGAATCATCTGTCTATGTTTGTCTATATATGTTTATAGTAATAGTTAACTTTCATTTAAGATTGATGTGTACGCATTTGAATAATTAAGAGACAAAACCTTTAAATATAATTCTTTGCAATAATTTGAACCGAAAATTGCCTTGCGTTTTGTTTTTTTGCTTCTTTTTTTCTTGTCCAAATTGACCGTATTTACATATTTAAATTTCCTCTTTTTCGGCTTGTGGTAATGACCTCCCTTGTTTGTTTGCAACAGGACTGCATAAAGTATGAAAATGGCCGGGATGTGTGTGGGTCCAGCATAATAGTGGAGTGGGCCAAGGGGAATCCTCGCCGACCTCTGGTAGGTTCAGTTTTCAATCACAGCTTACTTATTTCGGTCACTGGTATGTCAGCATTGTGCAACTTGGTGATAGTTCCTTAGATGCAGCCAATGTATTCAGGGTGCTTTTGGTGTACATTGTGTGCAAGAAACTTGCTTTATATACTTTTCACATAACAACACAACAGTTTGTTTGTTTTCTCCTCCCACTATTCACACTTTGAAACTGCTTGAAGGAGTCGATGCATGTAAATCTGTTTGCAGGGCTATAATGAATGTCTGCACACGAGGGTAAATCTGTTTGCAGGGCTGTGAGTGCTGTCATAGTCGCCACCAATATGAATGAATTTGTTTGCAGGGCTGTGATGAATGCTGTCATTTGTCACCACCCATAAGCATGTAAATCTGTTTGTGGGGCTATAACTGCCGTCGATGTGACCACCCACGTAAATGCAAGTCTGTTTGCTGTTTGTTGTCATTGCCCATATAAATGTGAATCTGTCTGCAGGGCTATGATGAATGCTGTCAATGTTGTTGCTCGTATGAATGTAAATATGTAGGGCTATGATGAATGCTATCATTGTCACTGCCTATATGGATGTAAATCTGTCTGCAGGGCTATGATGAATGCTGTCATTGTCAATATGAATGTAAATCTGTCTGCAGGGCTATGATGAATGCTGTCATTGTCAGTATCAATGTAAATCTGTCTGCAGGGTTATGATGAATGCTGTCATTGTCAGTATGAATGTAAATCTGCCTGCAGGGCTATGATGAATACTGTCTTGTCAATATGAATGCAAATCAGTCTGCAGGGCTATGATGAATACTGTCATTGTCAATATGAATGTAAATTGGTCTGCAGGGCTATGATGAATGCTATCGGTGTCATCGCCCTGGACACTGGGCTAGAGATTGCCCTGATGACCGCTATGGTGGTGGTGGTGGTGGTGGTGGTGGCGGCAGCTTCCGCAGATCAAGTCGACGAGGCTTTTCTCCTCCCCGCAGGAGGCGAAGGTATCTATATATTTATATGGGGGTTCTTGTTTTTGATCATAGGCCCATGTAAACAGTTGTGTGTTTTTATTGTTTACTCAAGGTATTGTGTACATGTGTGTGCTTGACTTCATTCACAAACTCCAAGGCCTTGAAAGCCCAAGTACTTGTCACCATCTTTTCTTCATCATTCAGAACAGTGGATTGGACTGGGGTTTTTTCCTGAACAAGTGATTTTAATTCATTTGGGCAATGAAATGGAGTGCTGCCCAAACATGGTAACAATAGGTGATTAATGGTATAAATTGAACTGGATTAATGGTATAAATTGAACTGTTCTAGTTGACTGGTGGATAAGTGGTAAAGTGCCAATTGTCTGTTATTGCTGCTAGTGAATAGAGTGATGTAGATTCGTACGTGTTTCTTGTTAATGCCAGAAGTATTGACTTTGTCAGAAACATAATTATGATCACACAAGTGGAGGACTAGAGAGAAAGGATTGCATAGGGATGGTGGATGGCTGGTTATAAAAACTTCCTTGCGTCTCTCTTTCAGTTACTCCAGATCAAGGTCCCGTGAACGTCGCAGGCGTACAAGGTCCAGATCACGAGACCGTCGCCGTCGGTCCCGGTCCCGGTCCCGAGACCGCCGTAGCCGTTCTCGCAGCAAGAGCCACGACCGCAAGTCACGGAGCAAGTCCCGTGACCGCAAGGACAGAAAGTCTGGCAGCAAGTCTAGGAGTCGCTCTCACTCCAGGTCCAAGTCCAAGTCCAGATCCAGGTCCAAGTCACACAGCCGATCGCCGGAGCAGCAGAACGGGGATGGAGGAGATGGCACCCAGCAGGATGAGAATGATGGGAGTCCTGCTCGTAGCCGCTCGGGCAGTCCTAATTAAAGCAGAGAAAGGGAGCAGTGGGGGTCTTATTTGTTTGGTGGGAAGGGTGAAAAGCAGTTCTATTTTTGGGGATACAGAGGCAGCTGACGGGGTGGGGACTAACCCCCAACCCAACTACCCCTTTAATTTTTAAGTACACTAAGATGAACCAGGAAGGTGTTTAGAACACCCACACAAAATGAGAATAAAACAGATGCTGCACAACACTGAATAGAATGTCTTTGTCAAGACACTTCCCTGACACAGACATGATTATGTTCTGACAAAACTGTTGTATCCTTGCTCTTTGTTTGCCATTATTGCTGTGTTTTCCGAGTTCATCTTAGTTCTAAAACTCACCAGTAGTTGCTTGCTCATTTTCTTATCTTATTATAACTTCCTTTCTTTTATCAGATGTAATTGTCCAAGTTTTTCAAGTCAAGTTTAGAGTTCTGTACTGTTCGGCTTCCCATTTTGTTCTCTTTCAGTACCAGTACATTTATTTTTATGATTGAGCTGCTGACTTGTTTTTGAAGGTAATGTCATAGTGTACGGATTCTAATGCAGTTTTGTTACATGTACATTTTTACTTGGTAGTTTAGCTGTTGCCTGTCGAGTATACACGTTGTGTGCTGACATTTTCCTTGTAGGAAACGGATGCAGCGTTCTGCTTCAGGAGGGCATCAGGTGCAGATTATCCCATAGTAACGTTTGTGTGTCATCAAGTTCCATTGTGCTTTGTGTCTTAGGCAACATGTGTGTTTTTGTGTGCTCAAGCTGCAGCTGAGTCGGTCATTGCAGTTCTGCATCAGAAGCTACTGGCAGTTTATTTTAAACAGGGTTCAGGCCATTATGTACGTTTTATGAGAACAGTTTTAGGGTCCTTCATGTCATCAACTGAAATGGTCATTACTGAGATGGTTGAATTGATTCTGCTACGTTTGGGGGTGGGGTCAAGGGTTCTGTTTTTGTTGTTGACATGCACGCAGAATTGTGAGTGCTGTAATGAGTATCTTGCCAGCCAAAGCAGAACTTTGACCAAGCAAAATTCTGGAGTCGTATTAGCAAGATCTGTCAAACTTTGTGTCATGGCGTCCATTGCAGTAGTTTGCGCTAAACACCTTCATACCAGCTTCAGTGGCCTGGACTTAATTTCAGGGTCACGGGGATGCTTGAAGGTAAACGACAGACCATGTTTACTTGGTTATTTTCCTATTAAGTTCACATTTTATAGTGAGTGTATGCATGAGCAGGGTTTGCACATGTGGGTTTTTTTGTGACTGGACCCAGCTTTACCCAGCCAAGTTCAAAAGTAGCATAATTGTGATGCATCAGCATGTTCTAATGCTTTAAACCATATAATTATACTTACATAAAGGCAGATAATAGATACATTTCTGCCTCTCTTTTTTTTTAAAGATGCTGTTTTCTGTTAGTTAATTAGGTCGTTGAACTTCACGTTGCTTTGCATGGTTGTACCAGGCTTGGTGACTTGAACCATGTTCAGTCACAGAAAAGCTTCAAGAAGTACTTTGCATTTTTTTAACGAGAGTCAACACAGCGTTGGTTGTACTTTGTAGACCTGAGTTTGTGTACATCAGACCCAACTGTTGTGTCCTGAGGTGACGCTGTGTGGTTTGACGGGACATGAAATTCCAGTTACTAACGAACTAACCTGAGTGCTGTTCAGATGTGTTGATTTGCAATAAAGAATACCCTGTCCTGAAAACTGCAGTTGCGTTCATATTCAGTGGGCCATGTGCCCCACCGTGTCTACATTCATTTTCACTCTTGCAGGACAAAAAATTCTAAATGGCTTTAGAGTTGCCCAGCAGAGAATTACCCAAATGCTGGTAGAAAAATCACTAGAAAATTCGTAGCTTTTATCATAGCCGAAACACACGTGTGCACACAGGCCTCATTCTTGTTTTAGTTTGTGTGTGTGCGAGTTCATGGGCATCGACATGCATTCATATCAAATTGTACCCTAACCCTTATTTTGATCAGACCAACAGCCTGGCGCAAACTTCTGCTTACACTTACAAAGGAAGTGGGTGGTCATCAGCTTTATTTTCTTTTGCTCAAAAAAAAAAGTTTTATTATGCATACATACACACACGCACCAGGGAACAGCAAATTCAAACAACCATTTTGTGCATTGATTCATTTGTGTATTCTCATCTGTCACAAACATGAACAGCAGCATTCCTACTGGAATGATAATCATCTGACTTCCAGCTATAAAGATTCTGTACCATTGTCAAAGAGCATTCACTTGGGGTGACGGAAAACAGAGATCAAGACTGATTCTGTTAATGAAATACAACCAGTGTAGGTGACTACTGTTGCTACATCTTAAAAAGTTACTCCCAGTAATGTGTTTATTAGTGCAATATACAGTTTTGACATCACATTTTTCATGCAGCAAAATCTATTGTTATCAAGATTACTGCCGTTTTAAATTTTATGGATGACTGTACTACAAAGAGAAAGGAATGCTGATCTGCAGACAACAAATCGACAGCCAACTAGTATGTTGAAATTGATGACACTTGCCTGAAATAACTGAGGGGACAGGGATTGCAAACTGATGGCTGCTGGCAGCAACAACTGGACAAGTCTTTCTGTGACATTCCTGCATTACCTGTTTTGTTCCACAGTTCATAGTATTCGTGGTGCATGTATCACACTTCACATCTTGCCCTTCCATTCAGCTCAGAGCCAATGTCCAAGCAGTATACTATAATGCATCATGCTGTCAAAATTCTTCCCATGGCATTCATAGTAGCGACTATGCATGACAGCCTATCGCTCTTGCATCATCAAGGATAGATGATTGGTTTTTAATGCCCTGTCAACAATGACGGGTATATTAGATAATTAGGGCAAAGCTACCACAGAACATGTACAGTAGCTGGATATTAATATCCTGTCAACCACACCGGATGTCTGGGGATGAACCGGAAGACGGCAACCTGCATTGTTTGCTAGACTCCATCCGGTAACCACCGTAATGGCAAGGACCCACAAAAAGGCTGACTGAAGGACGTGGCTATTCTAATGCATCCCCACTTCCAGCTTCCTTGGTTACAGGTGCAGTATGAGAACCAAGAGACAAATCAAGCTGGGCACAAAAAAACACATGCTGTCAATTGACTCCACATATTTTCCAACAATAAACTATCACACCACTGCTACTGTAAAGACGTGTTCATACGGGCTTTAATAACAACAAAAAGTTAACTTCCCCAGCAAAATGAAATCGCAAGTTCACAAAAACGATCCAAAATAATGTTTGTTATTAAAAAGAGAAGAAAAAAAAGTTCACACCCATAACGTACAGAACATTTTGAAAGCTACAGTGGTTGAAAACAAACTTCAGAGAATCAAAACTATGAATGAATAATATCGCATAAAACAAAAACACGCTTGCAAAAGATGCATAGAAATCTACTGGTGGTGTATTCCATTGCAAAAACTGCATTTCACTTGTGTTGCTATTCGTTAACAAGTGCCAGTTCTGTTGCTCAAAGAAACATCCCTCAAAATATAACAATCACAATAAATTATGGCAGCAACACACAAGTGTAAAGACCCAAGGTTGGTGCACACAAGACTGGACATCAAGCCACTGTCCAGCTAGATACTTCCCTGCCCCTTCAAACTTCATCACAATTACAGCTGGTGTGTACAATCTGTTCACTTTGGCAAAATGACCGTGTCTCGTCAACAACAGTCAATATAAGGACACATCAATTAATTGAACAACAAGGATTTGGGGCTCACATCAGATAACTGAATAAAAATAAAGGGGGTTGGGATACATGGGCATGCCAGAGATATATGCAAATTGAGTTGGGTTCCAGCACTGAACAGTCAACTGCAAAATCGATAGAGGAAAGTTAATAATTATACAATCCGTGGATCACACTAGAACAGCAAGGGAAGTGTGTGCCTATCTTGTGCAAGTGGTGCAGGACCCATCTATCTCCATAGCTGAGGACTAGGCACAGGGTTTTATTAGCCTTGTTACCCTCTAAACACCATTGCCTATCCTGTGCTAATGGAGTAGGACCTACCTGGCTCCATAGTTGAGGACTAGGCACAGAATTTTATTAGCCTTGTTACCCTCTAAACGCCTGCGTCTAGCCTGTGCAAATGTAGTCACAGAGTTTTGTTAGTGTTGTTACACTCTAAACACCAGCACCTATCCTGTGCAAAAGATGTAGGACCCATTTGGCTCTAAACACCAGTGCCTATCCTCAGCCATCTGTTTTGTCTATGGAATTCTTCTGTTTGCAGCAAGCATATTGAATTTGAATGCGGTGCCAAAGCCCCTTGAAGCTGCACTGTGAATTTCAATCGATAAAACAGCACAAGATGGGCTTGTGCTGGAGCAAAAGCACTGATTGTGTTCACCAGTGCAAACGGAGATCGTGACTTAGGGGATGGAGTCCAAGGTCCATCTCGCAACATTCAAAATAGTCTACAGAACTTTATAACAGATTATGTCCCCTGTGGTCCACCAAGCCTTCTGGGTGTACATTTTCACGCTTTCTAATTCCATTTAGACAGTATCCTGTATGAACTGATGTTCCTTTTTCTGTTCTTTTTTTGAGCAACCCATCCAACCAAATCTGTAACTGAGAACTACAACAAAGAAAGACTGTAGGCAACATGCTTTGAGTTTCCCGAATCCGTTGGTAACAGTGACAGAGCTATAGCATCCTGACTCCCCAGCGTCGTGTCTGTCGCAGGTTTGTTGTGAGGTTGAGGCACAGAGCCACCAAGGGAAGATGCAGAAGTAGCAAGCGGCCTCCCAGGGATCCTTAGCTAAAGTCTACATCTGCCCAGTGGGTCTGCACATCAACTCTACAGCCACGAATAAAGCTGCAAGAGCTGATGCTTGACCATCCACAGTCCTCGTCAGCAAGGAATTGGCTATCGCCAAAGAGCTGACACCTGACCATCCACAGTCCTCGTCTGCAAGGAATCAGCCATCACCAAAGAGCTGACACTTGACCTTCCAGAGTTCTCGTCTGCAAGGAATCAGCCATCACCGAAGAGCTGACACTTGACCTTCCAGAGTTCTCATCTGCAAGGAATCAGCCATCACCAAAGAGCTGACACTTGACTTTCCAGAGTTCTCGTCTGCAAGGAATCAGCTATCGCCAAAGTGCTGACGCCTGACCTTCCACAGTCCTCGTCTGCAAGGAATCGGCTATCGCCAGCAACAGAGCTGGAATGCTGACACTATCGCAACACTTCTCTATATAGCCTATCGCTGGAATTTGTTACAGCTTTGAAATCTGGCACATGACAGAGATCATTAATAGTCTGGCACATGAAAGAAACCATTAAGTGTGATACTGGCTTGCTTGCTACGTCCACAGTCCTTATCTGCAAGGGACTGGCTACTGCCAACAGCAGAGCTAAAATGCAGACACTATTGCAACACTTCTACATGGTCTAAGCTGGTATTTGTTGGAGCTTGGAAGTCTGGCTTATGAAAGAAACCATTCAGTGTGATATCGGCTTGCTACACAACCCCCACCCCCACCTTGTTACTACAGCTGGTGCACACAAAGATGGAACTCATGACTGGACGAATACTGTTGACAGCAACATATGATGGTAAACACTGATCAATACCGACGTTCACATATATTGCACAAAACGGAAAACATTGTTTCAGTCACTGAATTTTACCTCTTTTTGCTCATGAAGCTTGACATTTTTTGTCTTACTTTTTTCAAGGAGGGGGATGGGGGGATACCTAACAAATACAACTGAAGTCAAAGATGTTATTGTTCACACGCACCCCCCCCCCCCCCCCCCCCCACACACACACACACACACACAATTGGTCAATTGTAGGAAGATGTGGAAATGACTGTGAGCACAAAATAATGGTTACTCTGAGACAAGAATACAGCTAGCAGTAAATTGATTGCTACAATATTCACAAAAGCAAGTACAAAAATAATACATCTGAAGGGGGGGGGGGGGGGGGGGGGGGGGGGGTAAAATCTCCAGCTACTACATTTTGGGTCTGGAGAAAAACTTTAGACCCCCAAAAGCAACAAACAAACAAAGAAAAACTCAAAGCAAAGAAAGAACAATTAACTGTAACAACAGAGACTTTAGTGTATCACATCTGGACCATTAGACAATTACAGAAATCTAAAGCAAGCAACAAATGCAACAGTACTTGTACATTCTGGAAAATCTGAAATGCATTCCAGGCCAACATACTTTTGAATAATTCAGTATACACTTGCTTCATATGGGTGGGTGGGGGTCTTGCTGTCCTGCTGGTAAATGACAGTGCCGGTTTATCTTCAGAACTCTAAGGTCTGCCCATTAAATGTGAACAAAACTGAACAGAAAACAACAACGATTCTGTGCTTTGCACGCACAGAGGCCAGTACTAGTACTTGGATGTTAACATCTGTGTTAAGATGCCGCACAGGGTCTCCTCAGGACGAGCACAGCATGCATACGCATAGAAGACCTCCCCATCTTACCATAAACATCGCAACAGTAGCTTACTGAGGTACAGTCTGCTCTCGTTCAGTGCTGACAGCAAACACTGAAAGGCCCCTGAGCCTCAAGGCCATTCTAAATATAGCTTTGACCACCTGGCAAAGACGACTTCGGTTCTTAATAGGAAAAATGTTAGTGGGCTATCCACCCAAATTTTTGCCAATTTGCCACAGAAGCAGAGCCTGTCTTTCTGGGCAATACTAATCTTCTTGTCCTCAGTGATGGCAATTTCTTCTTCCACTGTCTGCAGGTCGAGATACCTCGCAGTAAACAATGGCTGACGACCCGGCCACGGCGGTTAAACTGACTGGCCAATCAGCGGTCAGCTTTGTCCAGGTTGCCAAAACTTGGCACCACCTCACTTGCAATGCACCTCTGATGAAGAAGAGCCTCGGTGATATCTTGGCAACGTGGCCAAAGCTACTTCACCATGTGACTTCAGGGCATGTTAAGAACAGCCTTCAGCGAGGCTTCAGGGGGCCATCTTTACGTGACCCGGTTGCACAACCAGTACGAGACTGCTGACTGTGGTTGCCAAAGATTGTTGAAGAGTTGTTGTTTGCATTTCAGCACTCACAAAGATAAGCACTAAAGAGTCTGCTACATAAATGACAGAAACAAGTGCAAAGATCTCAAGTAAGTAAGTTGGTGTTTTACGCCCAGTCAACCAGTGCGGTTATATCAGGGTGAACAAAGATCTCGAGGATGACTGCGAAGCTTAGAAACAGGCAAGGGAATGGCACAGACATGAAAGTAACAATTGCGAGTGATAATGGCGCATGATTGTACTTTTCTCTCAGTGTTAATAAAGATGAAAAACAACAACAAAATGCATATGTTTGGCATTCAGAAATGACAGAACTGATTACAGCGATTACAGGGGGTAAAAAATCAGCCACACATCGCACATTCAGGGACGAATCACCAACAAAGTCATGGTTATTAATTAAACAAAGTTTCAAAACGCGGGAAGAAGTAGAAAAGGGAGAGTACCACTGGGGTCACATGACATAACCATGACATACCATTGCATGTCTTGAGCACAAAGCATGTCGTAATCATTCACAAAAATCAACGAAGTCATCAACAACCAGCAACTGATTTGAACTGTGCAAAGGTGCTTCAAGCTTACGTTCATACCCTGCAAAGCGCAAACAAAGCAGAATCAAAACTGCAGAACGTAATTCTCCCCAAAAAGTACACTTCATCTGAACTTGACAGTGCAAGACTATATAGCATAAGTGAACTACAAATTGTGAAAAAGTGAAAACAGAAAACAGAAAAACAATGCACGCGCACTCAATTTCGCTCCATGTGATTTACATCTGAATAAAATACAGACGGGCAACACACAGACATGACTAGCTGTAGTAACACACAGATGCAAATGAAAGACACACAGTTTTTGTTTTTTGTTTTTTATAAACAGGTGGGAATCAGCCAACATAAACACTTGATGTGTAATCTATTTTAAACCACATGCATCATTCCACAAAAGAATATGCATATTTTCAGAAAATGAAAGGAACGCAAAAGCAGAACTGCAGTAACACATGCTGGCTCCTTGACGGTTAACAAAAGTTGTATAGACATAATGCATAAATTAATAATCTACATGTATTAATGGCACACTTGCACACTCACACTCGTACCTGGTACCATAACTATTTCAGAGCGTGCCAAATCTGCCCAAAGAAAGATGAGGGGGTATGGAGCACATCATAACTCCAGATCCTTTTCACGGGCATGGACAAGTTCAGCACAAAACAGTATATGACCTACATGGCTGATATGGCTTTAGAACCCAACTAAATATCTATCCATCAGCATCAGAGGTGTGTGAGTACATAACATAAACAACATGAGACAAGACACCAAACAATTTATATATATATACGCATTCAGGAAAATCTGGATACACACACTCAAGCAACCCCCCCCCCACCCCCCCTCCAAAAAAAACAACCCACCCCAACAATATCAATAATAAAGGACACAAGAGAGGAGAGAGAGAGAGAGAGAGAGAGAGAGAGAGAGAGAGAGAGAGAGAGAGAGAGGGAAAAAAAGTGAGTTTTTTCTTTTGTTTTGTTTTTTTACAGTCAAAACATACACAAAACATGAGCAACTGTACAACACAGAACCCACACAGATACAGGTAAATTCAAATTGCAACTTTACATACAACACAACCACTCCCCCCCCCCCCCCCCCCCCCCCCCCCCCCCACCCCCAACCACTCTCAATGTGTTGTCTGCAACGCAGTTTTACAATACAATACACTGTACTGGAATACAGAAATGGGCACCCCTCATAATACCGCCTCAAACTCTGCAGTGAACCATGCCCCCCCCCCCCCCCCCCCTCGCACTGGACAGAAAGAGCATTCTAGAATGAAACTCAAACAAGGCCTCTGACACACTCTCTTCCCACTATCACGCTCCCGAGACTGGCTACAACATGAAGAACCAAGGAAGGCATCTAACCAACATAATTATTTCGCCAGGACGAACCGACATCGGACCATGGATTTCACAATGCTCTCCACACACAGAAAGCGGCAACTAAATAACAAAAGGAGGAAGGGGGACGAAGATTCAATGTGCATCTAGCATGTAATTGTCACCGCACATGACAAAGCCAGCAGCAATCAGAACTTTACCACAAGTTACGCTGACTAATGTGGCAACTGGTGTTGAGGAGCTCGGTAAACATTCGTCAGTAGATTTCCATGAACATGCAGTAGTATCACAGGCCCAGTGATGTGTTGAGACTGATATTGATTGCAAAAAACAACAACACCCAAGTATCACGCACGGAAATCATGACAGACGGCGCAAAATGACGACTGTACTCTGTACACATCAGCTATTAGCAACATTAGCCGATGTTCCACTGAGAACACTTTTGATGTATTGCTGTGTTTGCAGCCGTATTGTTTTACCACTATCCAGTCAACATTTCTGCTTTTCACCATCGGACATTCACAAGATTTTAACAATCAACAAAGTTATACGCAATTTAAAAAAAAAATCCGCACAGCAAATAAAACAAAGGCTACACAATAAGGAAGGATTTCTGCCAAATCACACCGCAAACCATCTGGGACAACAGCCAACTGCTGCGTACCATGGATGCAAAGTTTGGGCAACAAAACAACATTGAGTTCATCAGCTGAGCATATCAAGCGAGGAGTTGGGTGAAAGTCAGGTGAGCTAGGTGAAAGCGAGGTGAGCTGGGTGAGGGTGAGCTGGGGAAACTGAGGGCGAGCTGGATGAAAGTGGGGTGTGCAGGTGGGGGTGGGTGAACAGGGTGAGGGTGAGCTGGGCAAAAGTGAGGGTGAACTGGGTGCATGTTAAAAATACCAAACACTGGCAGCCACACCCCCGTTTGGACACCACAGGGAAATATGGCATACAGTGATAGGAATGGGTAGCGCTGCTCTTGCAGGTGACTTGAATTTCCCACAAGGGACAATGAAGTACTAAAAAATTGTTTAAAAAAACTTAGCTACAGCGAGGAGGCTTCTGTCAACTGAACTACTCTTTTGAGTCATCAACTGAGCTGCTCCTTTGAGTCGTCAACTAAGCTGCTCTTTTGAGTTGTCAACTGAGCTGCTCTTTTGAGTCGTCTATTGAGTCATCAACTGAACTTTTTTGAGTCGTCAACTGAGCTGCTCTTTTGAGTCATCAACTGAGCTGCTCTTTTGAGGCCTCAAATGAACTGCTCTTTTGAGTTGTCAACTGAGCTGCTCTTCTGAGTCAACAACTGAACTGCTCTTTGAGCCTTCCACTGAACTGCTCTTTTGAGTCATCCACTGAACTGTTCTTTTGAGTCCGTCAACCAAACTGCTCTTTTGAGTCCGTCAACCAAACTGCTATTCTGAGTCCGTCAACCAAACTGCTCTTTTGAGTCCATCAACCAAACTGCTCCTTTGAGTCCATCAACCAAACTGCTCTTTTGAGTCATCAACTGAACTACTCGTTTGAGTCCATTACTGACTTACAGGCAGAAATGGGCTGTGACTGGGTAGGGGGTTGCAGAGCTGGGTAGGGGGTTGCAGAGCTGGGTAGGGGGTTGCAGAGCTGGGTAGGAGGTTGCAGAGCTGGGTAGGGGGTTGAAGAGCTGGGTAGGAGGTTGCAGAGCTGGGTAGGGGGTTGCAGAGCTGGGTAGGAGGTTGGAGAGCTAGGGTAGGGGGTTGGAGAGCTAGGGTAGGGGGTTGCAGAGCTGGGTAGGAGGTTGTAGTCTGCGCAGATGTGCAAAAATGTCAGAAACATTGAACGGATTAAACAATCACCAGGTGATGTTTTTTGCCCGCCAGTAAGCAGGCAATATTTCCTCCCTTTGACTCTGGGAACCACCCCTGACCACCTCTACCATCCCGTCGTCAGAGAAAATGATTTCATTTTCTTTCATCTGACTGGCGTATGATGCGAGCCATACTTGGGGTCATTCTGTTGTTGGTTTTTGTCCAACCTCCCCCCTGCAGCTTGCATCACTCAGCAAAGCGCAGTGCACAAGTTGCTGATACAATCGGCCAAAGTTGCTGGGACAATAATTAAGTTGCTGGTACGATGAGCCAAAGTTGCTGGTACAATATGATGAGCCGAAATTGCTGGTATGATGAGCAAGCTATGTCTAGCTGGCTAACAACTCAGCACTATTTAAACACTGCATATTATCATCAAAAATATAAACTAAGAAGGGGGTAGGGGTGGAGGAGGAGGGGGGGGGGGGGGGGGGCACTACCCAAAACTGAACCAACAAAGAAAAACAAAAGCTAGGTGTGTGTGTGCTGGGGTGGCGGGTGGGGGTGGGTTGGGGGGGGGGGGGGGGGTTGGGCAGTAAAAATAACCAACTTTGACACTTCAATGCACGTAAACGTAAATTCATAGGTTGATCTGCACCCTGTGGTTCTGACATTTTGATCAACAACAGGACAAAGTCTACAGCAGTCTCTCAAGCAAGTCACTTGCTCGCTCACAGCACACTCTTTTCATTCAGTTCAGAGCACCAAGTAAACAGGATATTTGTCTCTAGGCCATAATTATAAAACTATCTACATTTTTATATCATGGCATCTACTTGTAACGTCAACTTTTGAGATACAGCCACAATGGTATACACCCATACTGAAATATATCCACATCCAAATATGTATATATGCAATATACACCCCTATATATATATATATATATGCACAAATATCTGCACAACGGAATATATACACAAAGTAAATATACTCTGGAAGGCATCTACATATACACAGGAAACAAAACAGATATTCTTCTATAGCTTCATTCAATCTGAGAAACCTATGCATCAGAATACCTCTTTGTAAAATAAAGTCCCAAGTGATTACAGCTCATGTCTCCTTCTTCGTTACACTGTGCGAATCCCAGTAGTTGGGGCAACATTCCACAACAACTGGTGTTGCCCATAAAAGAGAAGAAAATTGATTACGACCAAGGGAATGGACAGAAAAGCAGGCTAAAAACAGGCGATGGGGTTTCAGCGTACTAGTCGTTTCTCAGCCAGGCCTCAATGGTGGATCTAAACACTGGGGTGGGGGGATGGGGGTGGGGGCCGGGGGGATCTGCTGCTGATGCATGGGGCCGGATGCTGTTCCACAAGCGTACTTCTGACAGGAAGCAACTATTCTTGTGGATTTCAGTTTTGGAATGGGGGACAAGAGGAGCTTGGTCTCATAGCCACAGGTGTGTTTTTTGGCTGAAGATGAGAGTTTGGTGCCAAACTATCTGGGTCTGGTGTCAAACAGGCCACCTACGAAATTGTGCAGTGTGGCGATCTTGTTTAAACTAGGATGGAGCTTCAGGGGGTCAAGTGCGGAGTTTGCTTACCTGGGCTGGTTTTATTTACAATACAGTCTTGGGTTTGGAGTTTGTTTACCTGGGCAGGTTTTATTTACAATACAGTCTTGGGTTTGGAGTTTGTTTACCTGGGCAGGTTTTATTTACAATACAGTCTTGGGTTTGGAGTTTGTTTACCTGGGCACGTCTTATTTACAATACAGTCTTGGGGTTGGAGTTTGTTTACCTGGGCACGTCTTATTTACAATACAGTCTTGGGAAGAAACACAAGGAAGAATCAGGGCATGTACAAGCTACGACACATAAATATTGTCATTCCTTTGGTTTCTTATGAGTATGGTCTACAAGCACTGTGCACTTTCAACGATGAAAAAATACCTAGTCACAAACATGGTAAAATGTGGTCATGGAAAAACGAACACTGTTTTCATTCCAAACGTAAATACGTTTATATACAAAAGAGTTTCAATAATTATATGCAGCTGTCCAGTGTAAATGCTGATCAATAATATTACTTTGTTTCCATGTTTTTCAAAAGTGAACAATCATGTGTCCAGTGATCATAAGTCATTGTTTAAAGGGGACATGTGACATGTCACCAGAACCAACTCTTCATTCTTATTCACTGAAAACAATTTAAAAAATCAAATTCTATACACATCTTTCACCTGTGATGCTCGACTTTCGGAGAAGTTATGACAGCGTGTTTCTACTGGCACAAAAACAAACACTGAAATTACCAACAACTTACTCATGAACAGAAAACCCAAACCAGCAACTATCTGAAGTAGAAAGTTCTCATTACTTACTTGGTTAAAAAGAACAGCAATAATAATAACAACATGAATGGTAACCACGAGTAATAAAACATTATTTGGCAACAATAACAGAGAGTACAGAGCAATGCTTCCTACGTAAGATGACACAGCTCTGTGCGCAGTGAATTAAAATGGAGGACAATGAACACTATACTGCAGACAGTCCCCAGCGACTATGGTAAACACCCTGACACGTGACCACTTTAGAAATCAGTCAGAACTCATTGTGAAACAGGGCTGGTCCACTGGCCCTGACGCTGCTGAAATAAATTCTCTTCATTATTTTCCTATCGTTTTTTTGTTTTTTTTACTCTGCTGAAAATAACTTACTGCCACAAGCACCTACTTACAAGTAGTGGTAAGTCATGGTGGCAATAAATTACTTGTTCCAGAAATTTTGAACTATAAAGTGACAACCCCCCACCCTCCCACCCCACTGACTCCCCTTCCCTCATCCATATCAGTGTCAATTTATTTTATGAGTATGTATAGTAACTGCCATGCCCACAAACTTTTTTTTTTTTTAAACTATGGGGGTGGGGAAGGGGGAAGAGATGTGAGGGGGGGGGGGGGGAGGGCAGTTTGTGAGTGGTCACTTTACTGTAACCCTTTCCCTGCCCTCACGACGACATCCATGGCAAAGTGTTTCCCCATCTTGGCAGATGGGGAAACACTTTGCCAACGTCACAGGATATCCTGCCTGAATTCCAACTGTTCATGTATGGTCAGGTACTGGCCAAGTAGTAAAAAAAAAAATCATCATTTCTGGCTGATATAACCTGTCTGTAACATATAAAAAAAATTTTTGAAGGAACTGCACCTCTGGCAGGGAAAGGGTTAACATTTGGAAATTAAAAGGGGTGGCTCAGTGGTTATAACAGGCTGTACCTGACAGCCCTGTGTGTCAGAAACACAAACATTGCACACCTTGTCTAACTGATCTCTTCAGTGACGGATGATGAGCAAATGATCTATATATATATATATTTAACTGCAGACGCTGGATGTGAAAGAATCACAAACCACATCGTCTGCCTACGCTGCAGTATGGAAGACTAGGACACCAGAAACAAAGCACTGATGCCGAAAACAAGGTACAAGTCAAATACCACATTCGAAAACGAGTTCCAAAGATGACAACGACTTGGCTACCCAAGCTATTTGTTATCTGCTCCAAAAGTGTATCAGATGTCCTAGCTACAAAGGGTGAAGAAAGGCCAGGTTAGCAGGCTATCAAGTCCGTCCTGCACGTGAATGAGACGGCTGGCTGAAAGTGCAAAATCTGCCCCTGCAACGATACCTGCAGAATGCCATAACTCGCGCTGTTACTGGTAAGTTTATTTTTTAACGCAGCATGCCATAATTATTCTGATCAACTCTGACATTCTGTTTCATCATCCTTGCTGCAGGTTTCCCCTTTCCCACATCATGTTCTTGTATTTTTCACCCGGGTCAAAAAGTTTCGCTTTGTTCTTGTTTATTTGTTTACAAAGCCACAACCTGAAAGTGAAAGAGGCAGAGAGCGCTCATGCTAAATCAACAAAGGAAGGGAGTTAATTAGCCCTTAAAAGATTTGACGCAAACACAACAACAAAGAGCAGAATTGCCTACGATAACCCTCACCTGGCAAATGAGGAAATGCAAGGTGCATCCACTCCACCATATACACATCCTCCAAAAAGGGATCCTCCCCAGGGGCATATATACCCTCCTCTGGTGGAGCTTACGTACCTTGTATTTACTCGCACGCCAGGTGACAATTATATAATTGCCACCAGTGATTTGGGTCTTTCTTGTTGGTTTGTGTGATGTCTTTCAAATGCTAATGAGCACCCTTCATTTGTGTTGCAATTGAACCCAACGATACTGGAGACACAAAAACTTATTTGCGGCTGTCGTTTGGAAAACTGTCTGCCCACCAGCTGTGTCAGAGGGCCACTTGCTTAGCAGTGGTTATTTACGATTAAAACTCTGCTCTGTTGGAGGTGGGGGGAAAAAGAAGAAGAAACAAATGGTCACAAAAGAAGGGTGATCACTCATCATGGTGGTCAGTAAACAGGGTTTTTTACTGGACAGCAACGAACAAAACATTTCACTCTATTTTCTTCAACAGTCACTTAAGTTAAAGCATCACATACATGAAATCTTCACATAAAAGTACAAGGCTTGAACTTAAAAGACTACAGCCAAGCACCATGCGTAACCACTTTGCACACAACTGTAAAAAAAAAAAAAAAACGACACAAGCTGTTGATATTTGTCATTTGAACATCTACGAAAGTAAGGTCACTCACTACTGATATAAGTTTGACTGAGTGGGTGTCATTAACACAATCTAAAATTTGACACAACAAAATAGTTCAGGCCTCAGTTGATCAGCATGTGCCTATGGTACAGCACTAAAACAACTGCACTTGTGTCTTTAGTTTAGTACGTCACAAAAAACCCACTTACTTTTGTTCCTAGTACAGGACTGAACAACTGTATTTGTGTCCCTGGTACAGAACAAAATCAGCTGTGCTTTTGTCCTTAGTAAAGCACCAAAACAATTGTACTTGTCCTTAGTACAACAATAAAACAACTGTACTTTTGTTCCTAGTACAGGACTGAAGAACTGTGCTTCTGTCCCTAGTACAGAAGTGAACAACTGTACTTGTGTCCCCAGGACAGCACTAAACAATTGTGCTTTTGCTTCTAGCACAAACTGTACTTGCATCCTGAGTACAGGACTAAAACAACTGTGCTTTTGTCCCTAGTACAGCACTAAAACAGTTACTCAGGTGACCTGCCCAAAGTGTTTGCCCCATAACAACTGCAAGCACAGTTACTCGGGTGCCCTGCCCCATTACAACTGCAAGCACAGTTACTCGGGAGCCCTGCCCCATTACAACTGCAGGCACAGTTACTCAGGTGCCCTGCCCTAAGTGTTTGCCCCGTAACAACTGCAGGCACAGCCACTCAGGTGCCCCGCCCTAAGTGTTTGCCCCTTAACAACTGCAGGCACAGTTACTCAGGTGACCTGCCCTTGGTTTTTACCCCATTCTGACCAACTGTCAGCAAAGTCCTTCTTTGGTGGCAAAATGCTGTAGAGTACTAAGCTGTGGTACAACACAGTCTGTGGTTTAGCCACTGCTCCTAATGATCCAGTGTCCTACTGTTGGCTGCAACGTGGATCTCTTGCAACCAAACGTGGGAACTCGCTTCCCACACAGCACCAAATCGCACAACATACAGACAGCATGCAGTTGTTTTTGTTGTTGTGATTTTTGTTTGCTTGGTTTGTTGTAGTTTTCTTACACGGTAAAAAAAATATATGTGGAAAAACGGCGAGCACATGTAAAATCATATTACACTGCATGATATATTATCTGGATAAACTTTGGTGTTTTTATTGCTTGCCAATTTCTCCGTTGTGAAAAGACTATTGTCCAAATCACTTTTGGAAAACCTTTGTTCCCTAAAGCTTCAGAATCATGGGGTTCAGTGCACTCACCTCCCACTGCCTGCTGAACTTCAACTCAACAGCAGCACAGAATCAGAATGTTGGTGCGAACCAGTCACGCTGAAAATAAACCACACGCAATACTCTCAGACAAATCCCAAGTGAGATCGACCCCATCAGAGCCTGTTGACCTGAAAAAGGGAGCTTCCAAGCCAACTTCATACACACAGTGATCTTATGGACATAGCACAGGACATGGTGTCTGACACCACTGGCTGACCTTTAAGGGTATGACACAGGACATGTTGTCCCTAGCCAAAGATGCCACTGGCTGACCTTAAGGACATGACACAGGACATGTTGTCCCTAGCTAAAGATGCACCAGCTGATCTTAAGGATATGACACAGGACATGTTGTCCTGAGCCAAAGATGCCACTGGCTGACCTTAAGGACATGACACAGGACATGTTGTCCCGAGCTAAAGATGCACCAGCTGATCTTAAGGATATGACACAGGACATGTTGTCCCGAGCCAAAGATGCACCGGCTGACCTTAAGGACATGACACAGGACATGTTGTCCCTAGCCAAAGATGCACCGGCTGACCTTAAGGACATGACACAGGACATGTTGTCCCAAGCCAAAGATATGCCGGCTGACATTAAAGACCTGCTTACCATAAGCAAAAGAAGCCCCTGGCTGACCTTTAACTAAGGACATGATGCAAGACAGGTTGTCCACCGTAGCTAAAGAAGTTGCAGGCTACATCGCCAGCCAAAGTCCAGCTTTCACCCAGGCAGAGTCATTTGGCAGCCGTGTTGCTCTGACAAGAGATGCTCTGACAGCAGCGTCAACTCCACACTCCAGCTTCCCCCCTCTGCTGCATCAGCAGGCAGCGATGTTGCTCCAACAGCAACACTCTGGGTGCAGCATCAACTCCACATTCCAGATTACTCTCCCCCCCCCCCCCCCCCCCCTCCCTGCAGCATCAACAGGCAGCCATGTTACTCCGACAGCGACAATCCGACCGCAGCACTGACTCCACGCTCCAGCTTCTCCCCCCGAGCAGCATCAGTAGGCAGACGTGTTACTCCGACAGTGAAACTCTTGTTTGCATCAATGAGTCCACCTCCCCCCCCCCCCCCCCCCCCCCCCAAAAAAAAATACACCCCCACTGCAGCATCAGTAGGCAGCTGTGTTGCTTCGACAGCGACGCTCCGACTGCAGCAGCTCCTCCTGCAGGAACTGCAACGTGGAGATGAGGGAGTCCTTCTCCCGGTTGGACGTGTTGAGCTGCTCCTCCAGCTGCAGCACGCGGTCCTGAAGCTTGACGTTCTCCACCTCCAGCCCTCCGGCCCCAGCCCCGGCCTCGTTCAGGCCGCGCCCCTGCGAGGGCGAGGACGACACGTGGTTCCTGGTGATGGAGTTGATGGAGTGGGACCGGCTCTTGCGCCGCAGGGAGGGGGACGGGGAGGGCTGGCGGCTGCTGCTGCTGCTGGCGCTTTGCAGCTCCAGCTCGCGCAGCTTGTCCCGCAGGAGGATTATCTCCTCCTCGTACAGCTTGTTGGCGCGGTTCAGCTCGTCGCAGTGGCGCCGCAGCTGGGCGTTCTCTGCCTGGGTCTGGGTGAGGAGGGCCAGGGAGGAGGTGGTGGAGGAAGGGGTGAGGTGGCCGCGGGCCCCCACCGTGTCCGTGTCGTCGGCGCAGGGGCTGGCCTCCCTCGATCCGTTGCCGCCGCCACCCATGCCTAGGCAAAGGCATAATGATAATAATAATAAATGCATAATAATAAATGCATTTCTAATAGCGCCAAATCCTTCTATGACTCTACACGTGTGAGGCTCAAAGCGCTGCACATGAAACATTACAACAATAAAAACAACCTAATTTAATAACGCATTCCATATCTCACTCTGTCCCTCATGTTACATGCAGGTGCACACAAGTCTGGGAATCAGCTCAAAAGCGCCATGATTCAAAACGATTTTGCCCGGGGGGGGGGATGATTCAAAATTGTTCTGCCCCAGAAAATCTGTATCATTCTCTCCCAACACAAAAATTACAACAAAACAAAAGGGAAAAGAAGAATTGCAATAGCAGGCGATACTTTTTTTGTGCTTTTCTTTCTAATGCACCAAATCCCTCTATGACTATACATGTGTCAGGCTCAAAGCGCTGCGCATGAAAACTACAAAAACACACAACCTAGCTGAATGATGCCTCCCTTATCCCACACGTGTTAAGGAATACATCCACAGAAGAATCTGGAGGGCAGTGATGTCCCTTACTTGTCACAAAGAAGATGCCGTCCATGCCTCGTCTGATGTAGAGTTTGTCGACGTGACAGTTCATGGGCAGAGCACCTGCCGTGGCTGGGTTGGAGGAGGGCCGGTCTTCCTGCAACACAGCAAGTCACACGGTGTAACATGCACACACCAAGCTGATGATGAACACAGACAATTATGACAGCTTACAGGATAGAGCCGTTGCACAGACATGCTACTCTGCTACTGTGTGTGTGTTGTGTGTGTGTGTGTGTGTGTGTGTGTGTGTATGCGTGTGCATGCATGCATGCGTGTGGTGGGGTATGGGGTGCATTGCAGTGCGTTGCACGTACGTGTGTGTGTGTGTGTGTGTGTGTGTGTGTGTGTGTGCATGCTTGCATGTGTCTGTCTGCGAGTATGTGCCTGCATGCATGTGTGTTTGTGTGTTTGTGTGTGTGTGTGTGTGTGTGTGTGTGTGTGTGTGTGTGTGTGTGTGTGCATGTGTTCATGTCTGTATGTGCCTGTGCAAGTGAAAGCACATGCCTACGCAACATCTTCAGATTGTGAACTCCCTCAGCCATACTGATCAACAGCACCTGGCGGGATGTTTGCCGCCACCAAGTGAAAACTCTCCTTGCTGTCACCGTCATTATCATCCCGCTACTGCTCTCATTACCACTAAGTCATGATCACTCCGCTCAACCAAAGCTGCAGGACAAAGTATTATTGTAGTGTACTGTAACCAGACTCTCACAAGAAGCCCACAGTCACTCACATCCAAGACCAGCAGCACATTCTTGACGGTGATGGACATGGGCACCACCTGGGGCAGCTTCTCGTCCTCGATGAAGTCCGACAGACACATGAGTCCGGACATCTTGAACTGCAGGCTGTAGTTCTCCACCCTGGCCGTCATGGCACCAACCTCGGCACTGGCGGCAGCAGGGGGCGCCGCTGCTGTTGTTGTTGCTGCTGCTGGAGGTGGTGGTGGGTCTGACCCCATCTGACTCCCTGATGGTGGTGCAGTGGGCATGACGTACTTGAACTTGACGGGGAACTTGGGCTGCGCGTCCGTCTCTATGTCAGTCACCTCTTGCAGGAGGCCTAGGAAAAAACGACCAGTTTTACTTCAGTGTGTGAGACCTGGACATGACTGCACTGGGGAATCTCCTGCTGTTGAACGTAATACTATATCGCACCTGAATCATCTATAACACGCTACACCTGAACACCATTACTATATCACACCCAAACCACCAATACTGTCTATATTATGTCTGAATCACCTACAACACCTACTGCACCTGACTCACCAATATTATGTAAGCAAGTGCTCTTTGTACATTTTTACAATAATCCCGCCCTGGTTATCAGATCCACGCAATTTCATTACTGTACTGTTAGTAACCCGGGAACCGGAGCAGACAACGCTTTTGTTTTGAAGCGTGGCGTTTAGTGTAACGCCACATGGCCTTCACACAGCCGACCGGCGATAGCCGCTGGTGTGCGCCACTTTCAAATCTGTTTACTCCCTTAATATTTTGACTGCTTGTTTGTTTACCTACTCTTTGTTTACCTAGTCCTTTTTATGCACCAAGCCATGTGTAATATAATTTGGCATCTTAGAATGTTTATCCCACAACATTTATTTAGACGCAGGATCGATCTTAATCAGTAGCCGATGCCTCTCTAAGTCTATTCTTTTTATAGCCGTCGTCTGCATGGCGCGTTCTCTGTTTAGTACTAGTGAAAAGTAGCGAATTGTTGTTTTGACTCAATTAAAGTAATTCTGTGTCCATGAATGCTTTGTCGTATAGTATTTTGCTTAGCTGACTTCATGTTTAGTGTTTATTTTGGGTTGAAATTAACTTATTAAGTATTGTGTACTGTAGAAGCTAAGTTGTATTCATAGACTACTTGGTATCACTATTAGCGCTGCTGCAACTAAGATAACGCGCCCCAGGCGAAAGTTCCCACCGATTGTTTTAGTACTAGTCTTTGAGTGTGTCTTGTTTCTCTTACAGAGCGTTATATTGTTATGTACCGTTTTAACCATGGGAGCGTGTTCTTTATTCTGATGTAAGTTTTAGTAACATTAATATTTTGTACATTGTGTTAGTTGTGATTTATTTGTACGAATCTGTTTATAGACAGGTGCAAGCCATGCTTCCCACTCTTGTTGTAAATAAAATAAGTCATGTGTGTACATTTTGTTTATACGGTTTAAAAGATTGTAACTGTAGCTTTTATCTGATGTTTTTTATGTTTTAATGAGTTTAGTTATTGCTGAGGAAACTGTATTTGTGCGGGCCAAGGAAACACAATTGTCAGCCATTTTGTGGTCCAGAGGGCCGATTTCATTGTAGCAATAGCGTGTGTTCCTTGCGGCCCGTGCCATTCTCTTATCTATGCGTGCACGTGAGGATTTTGGGTGTGCTGAAAAGTTGTCTGCTGCTGTAGAATAAAAACCTGATTGCTGCCGTTCGCCTGCTGTGGTCTCCATTTTGACCGACTCTGCTGCCTGGGTCACTGTCCTTCTACGCTCCACCACGCCATTACAACTATATCATACCTGAACCACCTACAACACCTATTACACCTGAATCACCAATACTATATCATACCTGAATCATCTACAACATCCATCACACCTGAATCACCTACAGTCCCTATCACATCTGAAACGCCAATACTATATCACATCTAAATCAATTACAACTCCTATCACACCTGAATCACCAATACTGTCTATATCACACCCGAATCACCTCCAATACCTATCACACCTGAATCATCTACAGTACTTATCACCTGCAATCCATAAAGTACATGGTAGACAAAACAAACCAAGCCACTTGTTCAGTCAGAGCAGAAAGAAAACAAAAGACAACAACAACAACAACAACAAAACTCCAGTAACAGACCTTTGGGTGAGGAGAATTTGCCGTAGAAGTCGTCATAGCCGATGTTTCCGGGCTGGTGGACAAACACCTGTGACACCTGGCTGGAGAACGTGACCCCCGTGTCACACACCTGCAGCAGTGCTTCCACCCCATCCAGCTTAAACACTATCAGTGACACCTGAAAATTCAAACCAGCACCTTTAAGTGTCAAACACCTGCAGCAGTGCTTCCACCCCATCCAGCTTAAACACTATCAGTGACACCTGAAAATTCAAACCAGCACCTTTAAGTGTCACACGCCTGCAGCAGTGCTTCCACCCCATCCAGCTTAAACACTATCAGTGACACCTGAAAATTCAAACCAGCACCTGTAAGTGTCACACGCCTGCAGCAGTGCTTCCACCCCATCCAGCTTAAACACTATCAGTGACACCTGAAAATTCAAACCAGCACCTGTAAGTGTCACACGCCTGCAGCAGTGCTTCCACCCCATCCAGCTTAAACACTATCAGTGACACCTGAAAATTCAAACCAGCACCTGTAAGTGTCAGTCATGCACCTGCCCCAACTAGCTTGAACACAATCAGTGACACCTGAAAATTACCCACACCTGCCCTAACCAGCCTGAGCACAATCACTGACACCTGGAAATTAAAAAACACACCTGTAACCATCACACATCTGCCACAGAGAAGCCTGAACATGATCAGTGACACCTGGAAATTAAAGCAGCCTCAAAAAGTCTCACACACCTGCAGCAGTACTTCCATGCATCTAGCTTGAACACAATCAGTGTCATACATCTGCAGCAGCACTTCCATGCATCTAGCTTGAACACAATCAATGTCACACATTTGCAGCAGCGCTTCCATGCATCTAGCTTAAACACAGTCAGTGACACCTGCATCAGTCACATGCTGTGTCAGAGCTTCCACCCCATCTAGCATGAACACAATCAGTGACACCTGCATCAGTCACATGCTGTGTCAGAGCTTTCACCCCACCTAGCTTGAACATGATCAGTGACACCTGTATCAGTCACATGCTGTGTCTGAGCTTTCACCCCATCTAGCATGAACACGATCAGTGACACCTGCATCAGTCACATGCTGTGTCAGAGCTTTCACCCCACCTAGCTTGAACATGATCAGTGACACCTGTATCAGTCACATGCTGTGTCTGAGCTTTCACCCCATCTAGCTTGAACATGAACAGTGACACCTGCATCAGTCACATGCTGTGTCAGCTTTCACCCCATCTAGCTTGAACACGAACAGTGACACCTGCATCAGTCACATGCTGTGTCAGCCTTCACCCCATCTAGCTTGAACACGAACAGTGACACGTGCATCAGTCACATGCTACCTTCTCACTCAACACTGGGTGAAGCCCAGGGTGTTGTTAGCCGAGGAACAGCCGAGGAACAGTAACAAACAAACAACAACTAGCTAGTTACATGTAATAGCTAAAGAAGACTGTAAGACAAATCAACAAACAAGGGAGTTAACAAGCTCTTGAAATACATCCCACAAGCACATGAAAACAAAGCACCAAGCTGTTTACGGTAACCTCATCTACAGTAACCTTCAGCTGGCATGCATGTAAGTACAACATACAAAACCTCCACACCCTTGTCAACAAATAAGGGAGTTAACTAGCACTTGAAAGATGACGCACAAACACGAGAAGAGAGCTTGTCTTTGTGTGATGTCGTTTGAGTGCTAATTACCTCCCTTGTTCGTTGATTCCTCACAGGCGCGCTGAGCCTCGTACTGTTTCAGATTAAGACTGTTAAGATGACATTCTTGTGGTACAGGCTGACTCTACTCTACACGTTTTTTTGTCAGTATATTATGGAGATATCAAATGTGATTCAGTACCTCTTAACCCCTTCACTGCCCCAACACGCACAATTTCCGGGCTGAAAAGAGCACACGCATGCCTGCAGACAGCACATTTTCCGGTCTTCTCCACTCTCAAATCTACTTTTGATACTGCGTGTTTTGACGGAAAACCTTTCACATGCTAGAGCAAGAAGAAAGAAAAAAAGAAAAAGAAAAGAAAAAAGGTTTAAGGATTTCAAATTTTGCACTTTCAGTGGTCGTTCACGCGTGACATCGAGGTAGTGAAAGGGTTAACAAAAATTGCAAGTGGATAGTGAAATGTGGTTGCAAGCTTGAAAGCATCACCCCCTGGGGCAATTTGAACGGATCAGAAAGACTGTACCTAGTGTGTACCATACATCCGTGTTACACACAACAGCGACACATCCGAGAGCACGCAGAGCAGGAAATGGCCACAGCTCATCAACTCACCATTTCCCGTCCTTTGGTGGTCGAGCTGTCAGCGTATATGCTGGATGCATCCATGTCACTGTAGTTGTCAAGGTTCGAACCCGCATCCGAACGCCCCTCGTGGATGAACGCCGGCACCTCCTCCGTGTCATCCAGCGACAAGTGCTCATAGTCATCGTCATCTGATGTGTCCGTCTTCAACGACAGAGAATCCAAGTCATCCGAGATACTGTCGTCAAACGTGTTCTTAAATTTGTCGGCCAGGTTGGAAAATGCTGAGGAAACGGCCTTCTTCACTTCCGCACCTTTGGAGGACTTGGGGCCTTTCAGTGATGGTCTGCTGTCCAAGCCGATGCCGGAATCAGTGCCAGCTGATGTAGACATCTGTGAGGACTTGGGGTCGGGGGTGACGGAGGGGGGCGGGTGTGGGTCTGGCGGGCCGGATGTGTCAAAGTTTTGTGTGTGGAGGTTACCAAGACGATCCCCGGAGACAGAGAGGGTGGTGGAACTCTGGACAAGAGTGGTGTCAGAGAGGCCGTTACTGTTGTCCGTGCTGACGGTCGGAACGACGCAGTTGTCCAGTTCGCTGCTCTTGTTCAATTGATATGCCTGGTTGGCCACTTCTGAAAGCAACAGAAGTATGGGAGAAGAGACATTCAAGGCGGGTCCCTCTTAAACATGAAAAACAACAACTTCTGTACAATACAATCTTAAATTACAACACATCTGTGAGGACTTGGGGTCTGGCGTGACGGAGGGGGGCGGGTGTGGGTCTGGCGGGCCGGATGTGTCAAAGCTTTGTGTGTGGAGGTTACCCAATTTGCACCTGAACTGTTTCAGAGGAAATCAAAATACCCATCCATTACCAACCCCTAACAGCTTCTCAATCTCACTTCTCATTTTATTTAATATTTCTACGTATCCTGAATCTTCTTTTCGGAAATCTGGGGCACTTCGCAAGTTTCCTGAAAAAAAGTTAGCTGCCTGCACAGCAGTGTCACACACCAGCCAGCCAATCACATCCTCATCAGTAAGCGCAGCAACAAGGCCCTCACCTTTTCTCCAACAGACATCCGAGGAAGCTTACCGACCACCTTCCAATCCCATGTTAACCGACATCTCACACGGTCACGTACTGTAGAGTGTCCACAGAGTCCTAGTTATCTGTTCCTTTAACCCAACAACTCTGGTGCCGCTTTCACCCTTCATCTGAGTCAGACCCTCAAGAGTGTATGAGGAAGCCTACCTTCCAGTCACCAGTCACCCACACTTTCACCTCAGGCACCCCCCTCTGCTTTGTTATGACAACCACACACTCAATGTCTCAAGAAACCCCCCTCTCAGCCCCATGTCACTGAACACCTCAGGCACCCCCCTCCATTTTTAGCAGCTAGGTAATGCACCGTAAAGTCCTGTCACCCAACATCCTAGGCACCCCTTGTCCTTTTTCTGACAGCCACAGGCTCAGTGATGTCCAAGGAAGCCTATCTTTCAGTCTTGTGCCACCCAACACCCTAGGCACCCCTCACCCTATTTCTGACAGCCACACACACCACCAAACATCTCAGGCACCCCTCACCCTATTTCTGACAGCCACACACATCACCAAACATCTTAGGCACCCCTCACCCTATTTCTAACAGCCACACACATCACCAAACATCTTAGGCACCCCTCACCCTATTTCTGACAGCCACCACATCACCAAACATATAGGCACCCCTCACCCTTTTCTGACAGTCACACACATCACCAAACATCTTAGGCCCCCTACCTAGGTCTGACAGCCACACAATCACCAAACAGCTTAGGCACCCCTCACCCTATTTCTGACTGCCACACGTCACCAAACATCTTAGGCACCCCTCACCCTATTTCTGACGCCACAACATCACCAAACATCCTTAGGCACCCCTCACCCTATTTCTGACAGCCACACACATCACCAAACATCTTAGGCACCCCTCACCCTATTTCTGACAGCCACACTAATCATCCAGGAAATCTGGGGCACTCTCCCCAGTTTCACGCCAACACAACAACTTAGCGCCTCACGCATTGTCGACAGCCACACACATCACCAAAATCAGGCACCCTCACCCTAGTGACAGCGCACGACATACCAAACACTTGGCCCCTCACCCTTTTCTCCACCACACACATCCAGGACACTTACCGCACCCCTCCACCCATTTCTACACCCACACTCACCAAACACTTAGGCATCCACGTACCTCTAGTTTATGTCACCCAACACCTTAGGCACCCCTCACCCTATTTCTGACAGCCACACACATCACCAAACAACTTAGGCACGCCTCACCCTTTCTGAGTCAGCCACCCTCAAGATTATAGGAACCTACCTTCCAGTCACCAGTCACCCACACTTTCACCTCAGGCACCCCCACTCTAGTTTCTGTTCATGCAACACACACACCAAACATCTCAGGCACCCCTCACCCTATTTCTGACAGCCACACACATCACCAAACACCTTAGGCACCCCTCACCCTATTTCTGACAGCCACACACATCACCAAACATCTTAGGCACCCCTCACCCTATTTCTGACAGCCACACACATCACCAAACACTTAGGCACCCCTCACCCTATTTCTGACAGCCACACACATCACCAAGGACCCCTACCTTTCAGTCTTGACGCCACCCAACACCCTTAGGCACCCCTCACCCTATTTCTGACAGCCACACACACACCAAACATCTTAGGCACCCCTCACCCTATTTCTGACAGCCACACACATCACCAAACATCTTAGGCACCCCTCACCCTATTTCTAACAGCCACACACATCACCAAACATCTTAGGCACCCCTCACCCTATTTCTGACAGCCACACACATCACCAAACACCTTAGGCACCCCTCACCCTATTTCTGACAGCCACACACATCACCAAACATCTTAGGCACCCCTCACCCTATTTCTGACAGCCACACACATCACCAAACACTTAGGCACCCCTCACCCTATTTCTGACAGCCACACACATCACCAAACATCTTAGGCACCCCTCACCCTATTTCTGACAGCCACACGCTCAATGACATCCAAGGAAACCTACCTCTCAGTCTTATGTCACCCAACATCTTAGGCACCCTCACCCTATTTCTGACAGCCACACCCTCACTGACGTCCAACAAAGCCCATCTCTCAGTCTTACGTCATCCAACATCTCAGGCACCCCTCAGTCTTTCCTCGACAGTCATTCACCAGTGATCGTGCTAGACACTTTTCAAACCAGTGTGACATCTATAAGGTGGCAAAAGTGGTTCATGGAAACCAGTCAGATAATCACTGGCCATCCATACTACTATTAGAGTTGTACTAGCACAGACACACATTCACACATACACACATACTCACACACATGCTCACACACACATACTCACACACACACACACACACACACACACACACACACGCAACACGCACTCTCTAGCTCTTCCGACCGCCACACACTCAAGAACGTCCAAGGAAGCCTACCTCCCAGTCCCATGTCACCCAACATCTCAGGCACCAGCGTGGTGTCGAGCGACTGCTGCCGGCCGCCCGTGGTGCTGCCCCCTGTGCTGAACACCTCCGCAAAGTTGGAGAGGCTGGGGCTGAAGTCGTCGGAGAATGTGCGCTGGTGCATCTGGTAGGGGCAGACGATGGCCAGCTCCGTCTCGTCAAAGTGCAAGGGCATGTGCATGATGAATGTGCTGGTGGAGGCCCACAGCGCCAGGTCCGCCGCCAACTCCTCCTGGAAGGTGGTGAACGACTCCGACAGCCGCATCAGGAACAGGTACTGGTAGTGGTTGACCTGCACGCGCATCTTGGCCGCAAAGTTCGACAGGAGGAACAGCGTGCTGTCCGCCTGCGGTTGCTGAAGGGTCAGCTCCTCGGACTGCAGGGAGGGGCAGTCGTCGAAGCTCTCCCGGTCGCTCAGCAGGAGCTGGGCCGGCCGATCCTCGGGCCGGCCGGGCAGGGGGGAGTTGGAGTTGCTGCCCCTGTGCTCCGACTTGAGGGTGGTGTTGCTCTGCATGGACAGGCGGGGCTCGGAGCTGCGGGGGGGCGAGGGGCTGTGGGTGAGGCCCAGCCACAGGGTGAGCGGAAAGGCTTCCATGCAGGGGACGGGTCGGTTGCGGAAGTTCTGGACACCCACAAACTCCACCCACACCTGGGTCATCCAAAAAACAAAAAACAAAAAAAATTCAGTGTTATGGAACTCATCATGCTTTGAAGTGACTGTAATATTATTAGTAGATCTAAATGAGGATAAAAAAGCACACACAGTGACACAGGTGCACCCCCCCCCCCCCCCTACACACACACATATACACGTTTGGACAAAACATAAAATGCTCAAGTTCTAGCACATGCTAGCACCAATCAAGAGAAAAGACCACACACACACACACACACACACACACACACACACACACACACACACACACACAAATTCATCAACACTCAGTTCTCAGAGCACAGAGCACAGTGAACAAGATCACCTCTGGCCACGTTTCCTCTCATCATGACCGTCTGATGGGAGAAGAGACCGACCTGACAACGAGAGACCACCCTGACCTAGGACCACCCTTAAACTACAGGAGAGACTGACCTGACAAGAAGACACCAGTCTGACCTAAGACCACCTTAAACTACAAGAGAAACCGACCTGACAAGAAGAGACCAGTCTGACCTAAGACCACCCTTAACCTACAGGAGAGACCAACCTGACAAGAAGAGATCAGTCTGACCTAAGACCACCCTTAAACTACAGGAGAGACCAACCTGACAAGAAGAGACCAGTCTGACCTAAGACCACCCTTAACCTACAGGAGAGACCAACCTGACAAGAAGAGACCAGTCTGACCTAAGACCACCCTTAACCTACAGGAGAGACCAACCTGACAAGAAGAGACCAGTCTGACCTAAGACCACCCTTAACCTACAGGAGAGACCAACCTGACAAGAAGAGACCAGTCTGACCTAAGACCACCCTTAACCTACAGGAGAGACCAACCTGACAAGAAGAGACCAGTCTGACCTAAGACCACCCTTAACCTACAGGAGAGACCAACCTGACAAGAAGAGATCAGTCTGACCTAAGACCACCCTTAAACTACAGGAGAGACCGACCTGACAAGAAGAGATCAGTCTGACCTAAGACCACCCTTAAACTACAGGAGAGACCGACCTGACAAAGAGAGACCACCCCCAGACCTAAGACCACCCATAAAATACAGAGCACACTGAATGGACACCACTGTCGCTGACATCACCTGTTCCAAGTGCAGCCCCCACACGTCACACAGAGCGTCCATCTTCAAGCTGTTGGAGGTGAGCATGTGCGTGACGCCTGTGTCCGGCCACTGCAGAAGGTTGGGGTCGCAGTCCAGCAAGGCCTTGACCGACTTGTCCAAGTACGGGTTGTCCTTGCCGCTGGCGTGGTTCTCCAGCTGCCACGGAGTCAGGCGGTGCGTGAGGGAGTCGTTGGGGAACTCAGCTGTGTGGAAGAGGTGGCTGCCATAGTAGACGTCCAAGCACTTGCGCAGGTCTTGCAGCGTGAGCTTGTCGTCCATGCGGCAGTTGGACGCCGTCAGCTTGGAGATCTGCATCTGCAACGCTTCAGGACGATCGGGCTGACCTTCCACTTTGACCTCACTCGGGACAACAAACTGTGGCACAGATACAAAACAACAACAAAATGATTTCAAAAGTCACTGACAGTTTGTTCGTTCAATGTTGGTTTACAATAACGGAGACCGTACAGACTATCAGGGACGGGGAGCCCATGACGGCCACCTCGACCTTCACACAGCTCCTGAGGTCTGTCCCAGTGAGTGCAGAAAAACTATATTTACAGCCTGCACAAGCAACAGCAAACACAATCCGAACACGCAACTGTACTGTGCCAGCATTCTGTGAAACATTACGGTACAGACAATGGAAACTGACAGCACTCCTGTGCACACGGCTTGCCCACTGTACCATCACATTCGTCGTCACTCTCTTCCATCTTTCCAGTTCAAACTGACTCTAATCTCTCCCCCCTCCACCCCACCCCACCTCACCCCAATCCACAACCCCCTCACTCCCCCAACTAAGAGCAACAGCAACAGAGTCTGTACAGTAATAATAATGAAAGTAATTATAAAGAACAAAATCTTATCCACAGAGACTATTCTAAGTGTACGCACACACACACACACACACACACACATACGCATACAGGCACTTGCACATACAAGCATACTGACTATACACTACTTAATTTATACACAACTTAAAATGGCCAGGAAACAGAGACTTCAGACGGTTGAAGACAGCAGCACAGAACAGAAAACATGGCAGGTCTATAGTTTTGACAGAGTCTGTAATCAGGCCATCCAACTGTAAAGAAAAACAACATCGTCATGATTGCCACCTCCATCAGTATGACTGACAGATTGCCATCTCCGTCAACATGAGTGACAGATTGCCACCTCCATCATCATGACTGACAAAAAGTCATCCTGATGGTTAGGGTGATCCAACCACAAAGAAGAAAAACATCATGACTGCCATCTCCATCATCATGACTGCCATCTCCATCACCATGAATGCCATCTCCATCACCATGACTGCCATCTCCATCATCACGACTGCCATCTCAATCACCATGACTGCCAGCTCCATCACCATGACTGCCATCTCCATCATCATGATTGCCATCTCAATCACCATGAATGCCATCTGCATCACCATGGCTGCCATCTCCATCACCATGACTGACGTTTCGTCAGTCATGGTGATGGAGATGGCAGCCATGGTGATGCAGATGGGTGACTGTTTCAGTCACCCTGACGGCGAGGGTGACAAGCAGGTGACTCACCCTTGGCATGAGAGCCTCCAGCTTGATGTCGATGTGTTCCATGGGCCCCTGGTCCCCAAGATCCAGCTCCTGGAACAGTGACAACAACAGCATGCAACCAACAAACCCTTAGCACCACAGTCCACTAACAACCCCACTCTCTGCGAATCCTCCATTGTGTTGTAACTGTCGCCCAAGATTATTTAAACTAGTATAGTGGAAACAGTATTTAGTTGGTTAGGAGGAGGGGGGAAAATGACCTGAATTTTTCACACCAAAAATTGTCATTTTTGGATAAAATTGTGCATGCATGTGTGCGTGCATGTGCACACGCACGCACACACACACAGACACACACGCATGCACGTACGCACACACACACACATATATATACACACACACATGCACACACACACGCACACACGCAAGCACTCACACACACACACACAAACACGCACAAAAGGCTGTACAAACACATACACACACACACACCACCACACACACACACACACACACACACACACACACACACAAAAGGCAACAGCACATGGACAAAGACGGGGGGACAAATAAAGGCTGTTTGCCACTGACCACACTCTGAGCCAACGTGAAGAAGAAGTACTGCGACCACAGCAGGCTGAGGAAGTCCAGAGTCACCTTCACCGGGTTCACCAGAATGTACAGGTTGGGGTGAGGCACTGGAACAACCACCACCAACATCATCCAACTATCGCCAGAGCATCTTCGCCTTCCATTGCACGATAGCCATATTGCATCAAAAGAGAGTTGATATGCAATCACCGCCACCATCATCCAACAACCACCAGAGCATCTTTGCCTTCCACTATAAATACAATAGCCACATTGAATCATAAGAGAGTGGATATGCAACCACCACCATCATCACCCAACCACCGCCAGAGCATTTTTGATAAATTAGACAGAATGGTCAACGATACCAGTATGCCTTATGTGCTCTTTTAACAGGGGTAATATTGAAGGGACTAAATCTTTGAAAATTTGTGTCTGATGTTTTGTTTGCGAAGTGATTGGTTTTGTAGACTGACTTGACAGAGGGTTGATATATATGTGAGAAGAGTTTAGAAATGGGTATTTGCTTATGACCTGAGTTTGACTATCCTGAGGTGACCCTGTCTGGCTGACAGGACATTAAAATCCAGTTACTACTACGACTACTGCCTTCCATTATATGATCGCCACATTGCATCAATGGAGAGTGACAATGCCCTGATGGCAAGTTTAAAGGCAAAGCTGTGCATTAAGTCAGTGTAAAGGCTCTCTGCACAGCATGAGCTGTGTGGCAAAAAGAACAGCTCAGCTGCACTCTTGAGTCCAGCTCACAGCGCCATAATCGCAAACGGTACGAGGCCCAGAGCGCCTGCGCAGGATCAACAAACAAGGGAGTTAACTGCGCTCAAAAGACATCACACAACCACAACAACAGAGACCTGCGTCGCCAATAGTAACTCGCACCTGGCATGTGAGTTAATGCAAGGTACACAAGCTCCACCTGTGCCTTGTACTTACTCGCATGCCAGATGATTGTTACTGCAGGCGATTCTGGTCTTTGATGCATGTTTGTGGGGGTCTCAAAGTGCCATAGCTTTTCCCTGCACACATCCTCCACTCTGTAGATCTACGCAACTGTACACTTCCCTTCACTGAGCACAGCTTCTTTGCTGTTGCATAACGCTTCCTCCTTCTGGTTAACAGGTCTGTGCACATGTACACTTCCCTTCACTGAGCAAAGCTTCTTTGCTGCTGCATAACGCTTCCTCCTTCCGGTTAACATGTACACATGTACACTTCCCTTCACTGAGCAAAGCTTCTTTGCTGTTGCATAACGCTTCCTCCTTCTGGTTAACATGTACACATGTACACTTCCCTTCACTGAGCAAAGCTTCTTTGCTGCTGCATAACGCTTCCTCCTTCCGGTTAACATGTACACATGTACACTTCCCTTCACTGAGCAAAGCTTCTTTGCTGTGCATAACGCTTCCTCCTTCCGGTTAACATGTACACATGTACACTTCCCTTCACTGAGCAAAGCTTCTTTGCTGCTGCATAACGCTTCCTCCTTCGGTTAACATGTACACATGTACACTTCCCTTCACTGAGCAAAGCTTCTTTGCTGTTGCATAACGCTTCCTCCTTCTGGTTAACATGTACACATGTACACTTCCCTTCACTGAGCAAAGCTTCTTTGCTGTTGCATAACGCTTCCTCCTTCTGGTTAACAGGTCTGTGCACATGTACACTTCCCTTCACTGAGCAAAGCTTCTTTGCTGTTGCATAACGCTTCCTCCTTCTGGTTAACAGGTCTGTGCACATGTACACTTCCCTTCACTGAGCAAAGCTTCTTTGCCAAGTTGCATAATGCGTCTTTCTTCTTGTTATACATCTACACACAAGTACACTTCTCTTCACTGAACAAGTAAGTAAGTAATTTGGTGTTTTACGCCCGGTCAACCAGCATGGTCATATCAGGGCGAGACACTTCACAAGCTCCTTTGCCATTGTATTGGCTTGTTTCTCTCAGGGATCGAGTTACTTTGTAGGGAAAGTGTCTGATTCCGTCTTCTTTGCTTCCATGTATGTAATGGGGCTACATGCTCACCTCTGCAGAAATGGCACATACAAGAATGCATTACTGTTACTCCAAGCAGCTGACTGCACTGTGCTGAATATACCCAGGGTTACCTGCCAGAACTATCTCCTTTCTTTTCCTCCAATGGAAATAGTTCTGGCAGGTAATCCTGGATATACACACCACCAAACAACAAGAAAATCCTGCCTAAATCAATATTCATGGACCCATATGGTACAGTTTCGTACCCCCCCCCCCCCCCCCTCCAAACTGCCCACTAACCCTTGATACACAAACCACAAAACAACATAAAAATCCTGCCTAAATCAATATTCATGGACCCATATGGTACAGTTTTGGTACCCCCCCCAGCCTCCCCAAACCACCCAGGTAACCCTTGACACACAAACCACAAAACAACATGCAAATCCTGCCCAGATCGATATTCACAGACCCATGTAGTAGAGTTTCATCCCCTAAAACGTCTCAGACTTTCAGTTGATTGTTTAGAGTGTCAGTAAGCGGCCAGAAGCTGTTGTGCATAAGCTGAAAACAAACTTTTGTCTCACACTTCCCCACGCTTCTACCGCAGGGCTGAGGCCACCACAGGAACCGTGCCACTTTATTTCCTCCCATCCTTCCCACCTACCCGGGTAGTTGATGCCGTCGGGGAAGAAGTACTCTGTGTATTCCATGTGCACGACGGACATGTCGGGTGGGAGGTGGAGCTGTTTCTTGTCAGACACAAGCAGTTTCTGATGCCCCGAGCGCTTGGCATTGGGCGTGGACACCATGTAGATGGTGAGGTCCTCTACCTGTAAGGCAACAAACAGTGCTGGTTTATGCCACACAGCCTCCACGCACAGACCCACTGTACAGGCAACCAGCCAGCAAAAGCTACGGCTTGCAACATTTCTGGCCATTTGTTTAGAACAGGGAGCTTGTTTCTAGAGCGTAACAGAACACACAGTAAACCAGGAACTAAAAAAAATTCAAAAAAAAAAATAAATCATGAATACAAAGAGCATAGACAAATCTGATCACGGAACATAAAAATTACAAACAAAACTAATCACTGAACATCAAAATCACAAACAAATCTAATCACTGAACACAAAAGTCACAGAAGATTAAAGTCACTTAACATTAAAATGACAAATAAATCTTATAATCTAGAATAATGTGTTCATAAATTTTACAAAATCACTGAACATAAAATTCACAAAATAATCTAATCTACTGTGTTCATAAATTTTGCTGAATCACTGAACATAAAATCACAAATAAATCTAATCACTGAGCCCCACCCCCGGCCCCCCCACCTCCCCCACTAAACTGAATCACTGGACATAAAAATCACAAATAAATCTGATCGCGGAACACAAAAACCCACATATAAATGAAATCACTGAATCCCAAAATCACACCCAAAACTCTAATCACTGGACATAAAAAAATCACACAAACAGATCTGATCACAGAACATAAGCTGAAAAGCACAAAAGCACCATACGACAATGAAGCTCGGATCTCTGGTACCTTGATAACACAGCAGCTCTCTAAAAGCCGCGTAGGATTCTGACGCTGCTGCTGCTGCTGCTGCTGCTGAGCTTGGTGACTCGGGGAGCGGGAGGGGGAGGGGGTGGTTGAGCTGGAGGGGGAGTGAGACGGGGAGGGGTTGCCGCTCCCTGCTGCAGAATTCCCAGCAACCTGAAATATATGGAACTTATCCTGTGAGTGTGTGACCCAGTTTATGTTGTTATTCAATGTGTTTGCTTAAAGGGAAACAAGTTTTATTTTTGGTTGTTGTTTTTACCTTGATCATGACATGAAATCAAGGTAAAAAAAAGAATGTTTTTCTAATAATAATAATAAACTTGATGTACGCAATGTGTGTATAATGAGTTTCTATGAAGCAAGGTTTCAATCTACTTCAGTTACAGTCCATCCTTCTACCGAATCAATGAAACAGTACCAGGGATCATTGTTTAGAATCACTCTGGTGTTTATTTAACAGTGGACCACTGTTTTAATTCAGAATTATTCTGGTGTTTATCTAACAGTGGACCACTGTTTTAATTCAGAATCACTCTGGTGTTTATCTAACAGTGGACCACTGTTTTAATTCAGAATCTCTCTGGTGTTTATCTAACAGTGGACCACTGTTTTAATTCAGAATCACTCTGGTGTTTATCTAACGGTGGACCACTGTTTTAATTCAGAATCACTCTGGTGTTTATCTAATGGTGGACCAGTTTTAATTCAGAATCACTCTGGAGGTTATTTAACAGTGAATCATGGTCTTAACTAAGAATCACTCTGATGGATCACAGATTTAATTTCAAATCACTCTGGTGGTTATTTAAAAGCCAATCACTGATCTAATTTCAAACCACTCTGGTGGTTATTTAAAAGCCAATCACTGATCTAATTTCAAACCACTCTGGTGGTTATTTAAAAGCCAATCACTGATTTAATTTCAAACCACTCTGGTGGTTATTTAAAAGCCAATCACTGATCTAATTTCAAATCACTCTGGTGGTTATTTAAAAGTCAGTCACTGATTTAAGTTCTAATCACTCTGGTGGTTATATAAAAGTCAATCACCGATTTAAGTTCTGATCACTCTGGTGGTTATTTAAAAGCTCCAAAATCACCTGGGTATATAAAAGTCAATCACCGATTTAAATTCTGATCACTCTGGTGGTTATTTAAAAGTCAGTCACCGATTTAAGTTCTGATCACTCTGGTGGTTATTTAAAAGTCAGTCACTGATTTAAGTTCTGATCACTCTGGTGGTTATATAAAAGTCAATCACCGATTTAAGTTCTGATCACTCTGGTGGTTATTTAAAAGTCAATCACGATTTAAGTTCTGATCACTCTGGTGGTTATATAAAAGTCAATCAACCGATTTAAAAAGTTCTGATCACTCTGGTGGTTATATAAAAGTCAATCACCGATTTAAGTTCTGATCACTCTGGTGGTTATTTAAAAGTCAATCACCGATTTAAGTTCTGATCACTCTGGTGGTTATATAAAAGTCAATCACCGATTTAAGTTCTGATCACTCTGGTGGTTTATTTAAAAGTCTTAAATGGTGATGTGTCCCACTAGTAAGCAGACAGAGAGCTCGGTTTGAATCTGCTTCCGCTTCAGTTCATCTCAATCTTCAGAACTTGTGGTCTGCAGACAGTGTCCTGACTTGACCCTTCCAAACCAATGAAACAGTAAAATAGATGCTGTCTTGATGCAGAATCAGTCTTTAGTACCCCTGAGCACCCACACCCTCACCCACAAACACACACACACATGCACGCATGCATGCACACATGCACACACGCATGCACACACACACACACACACACACATACACACACACACATGCGCAAGCATGCACACAAACACACACACACACACCTCTGGGTTTTCTGCCCCTTACACAAGTCAAAGCATCAGCACTGACCTTACTGCTGGACGTGGAAGGAGATGGTGCCGGAGATCCGCAGACTTTACGAATCTTGATGGCATCTTCACGGAACGCTGAAAACAGCTTCTGCACCCAGGGATTCCTGGTTCCAACATTGTCCATGTATCGGAACCAGCCTTTCCTCTCGCCTCCTGCAAGGCAAATTTTCCCTCTATAAACTCCACAGTCGCAATTCTGAGTTCAGAAAAGCACAGGTCACGTATGTAGGCACAATTACTCTTCCACACTGAAACTGAAACAAAAACCAATTTCAGGAATCAGGAATTATTTTCTAACACTTCAAAAATGCTTGCAGGCACTTAAAAAAAACAAAACAAAGTTTTTAAACAAAAGCAGTCTATGTTATATTCCTAAAGTGCTGAGCTAAAATAATAACAATCTACTAGTAATACACACATCTACAAACAACAACAACAACAAAACAACTATGAACAAGAACAAATCAATAAAAGCGTAAAATATAAAATGGTTTATACAAATGGTAGCTATGTTGTGGTAGTAGCTACGCTCTGCTACTTATCAACTTACTTCAGCCAAACAAACAACAACAAAAATCAAAGTGATTTGTCAGAACTGTCTGATACTGACCAACATAAAACTACGAAACAGGCGTTCACTGGTTCAATAAACAAAGTAGATATGTAGAGAGGACTGCGGAGTATTTCTCCATGTATATAGTATAATATGCATAAAAGTCTCCACACTATTATTACTGTTACGATGGAGAAGATGATGTGCATCAATAATTATAGTGCTCTGAAGCATGCGAAACAGCGTAGTGCTGTGACAGTGTAGTACTGTGAGAAGTTTCAAACTGCCTGGTAGAAATCACCCAACACCCAATGTTCCCTTTAACCATGTTTGTGCTCCCAATCACATGCTTCCAAAGTGAATAAAAGAAAAGTGAAATATGCATGTATGTGTATATATATATATATATGCATATGCTTAAAAGCCCAAGCGTTTATTTACTTCATTGCTACTCTTCAGCTAATGTAAGAAGAAGAAAGAAGAAAGAAAAAAGGAAAAACAAAAAGGGAGAGGGGAAAAAAGTTTGTAGATGGGGGAAACGGGAAACTACAAGGCAAAGGAAAATCTACACAGAGGAATCAGTCTGAGCAAACCAACACCCACCCAAAGAAAGAAATGCACTATTGTTTTCAGATAACCAAGGATGAAAGACAACTTATGCAACACACACACACACACACACACACACACACACACACACACACACACACACACACAACTAACAACCACAACAACAACAAAACATACGCAGGCACACATGCCTGCACACACACACACACAACACACACACACACACACACACACACACACACACACACACACACACATAATCACAGAACTAAATCATCTAAAAGCTTAATCTTTTACCTCAAACAAACAAAACAAAAACTCAAATGGCGGGAGAAATAAAAGAGTGAATCAGAAGAGTGTGTTCACACAACAGCCCAGGACAACCTGTGCCAGACTCGCCCAGTTTGGCACTGACTGTTCACATAATGTGTATTATTGAATAGAAATCAGGCAATCTCTGCCCATCACTGTTCATACGGCACTCCAGGACACATCAGAAATAAGGCTAGCTCTTGCCCTCCTTCCATTTTTCGTGGCCAAAGTGGCACAACCCAGTGCCCACATGAGGCCACCACCTGCATTACAGGTGTACATGTTCACGAAAAGATGACAGAGATAAGCCCAAAGTCAGAAAAGACAACAGAAAATTCTGGTAGACATTTTTTTTTCCAACAAGAAGGCTGTTCACTCATTTCCGTATCTGTTTTCCAGGATCAGATTGGTTTGGCACCATATTTTTCACATATTTAATACCCCCCCCCCCCCCACCCGCCCACCCCCCTTCCCCTCCCCAAATAGGGTTTGGAATACAGCTAGAACTAACCTAATCTGAATCGCATTCCTTGCCTAGAACCCTGACCCAAACAATAACTGTAAGGCCAAAATAGAGCTGGGAATTAAAGCCTGCATTTTTTCACCATGATTACATAGCTTTCTCCATGTACCTGACTATGCCTGGCAGTTTTCACATGATGCTGTGGCAGCCACTGTTGTTTCTCCCCAGGCGACAATACACTGACTAGAACCAACTAGAAGAATTACATCAAATTGCAACTCCCCCCCCACCCCACCCCACCCCCACACCCCTCCTCCCCATCCCACCCCCCTTCCTCCCCTGCCACCCCCACCCCCCAATGCCCCCTTTCACCCACCCCACCCCTTTCATCCGGCCTTCCTAAAGCTTAATGGAGAAGGGTGATGGAGTGCCAGTCAACTTTGACCCATGCCAGATTTCTGACCCATGTGAACACCTTGCGTGTGTCAGAAACGGCTTTATCCTGCGAGAACCGGCTGGTGTGAGCACACTCAAAGTGATGCGATGATGCACAAAGGCCCAGCTCCCCATGCCCAGTCGAGCGTGACATGCAGGGCGGCTCACTCACCCCTAGTCATGATCAAATCTTCGTCTGCACAAGCACAGTTAGTAGTCAAGGAGCAGTGTCGACGTTAGTGAACAGGCACAAACAGATATTACAGACACAAAATGCTACGTGAAGAACAAACAAACTGTCAATGTCGATGTTAGTGAACAGGCACAAACAGATATTACAGACACAAAATGCTATGTGAAGAACAAACAAACTGTCAACAGCAGAACACTTTACTTGAAACAATTCCCTATCTCCCTAATTTTGTTTTGTTTTTCTTTCTTTCTTTGCTTATATATATATATGCAAAGAAAGAAAAACAAAACAAAATTAGGGAGATAGGGAATTGTTTCAAATATATATATAAACAAACAAACAAAATCTTTCTTTGCTTATATTATATATATATATTGTTTCAAGTATATTTATATACATTGGTGAGAAAAATAGTACAATCTTTTTGAAAGAGTACATAGGATTAATAAGCATTTAAATATATTTTTTATTAGTCATAAACCAAGTAAAACAGGAGTCAGGTGCATAAAATATTAGAATTACAAGTCAAAGCAATTCAGCACCACAGGACCTTGTGTAAAAAGAAGAAGAAGAAAAAAAAAGTGAGCGAGAAAAAAGAAAGAAAGAAAAAGTCAGAAAGAAAAAGATACCTAACCAATAAAAATTTCCCCATCAAATGCAGTATATACGAAACATACGCTGTTCTTTTTCAGCATGTGCACTGATTTCACAAAAGCAGGTGTTTTTTTGACAACAAATGAAAAGACAGAAAGTTATGCAATCAATTTACTGTCACCACAGAAGCAGTAGCGTGTGTACGTGCGCACATGCGCACGTACATGCATGCGTGCATGTGTAATGAACACAGGTCCAGACACACCTAACACATAGACAGTGATCGCGCGAGACATTTTTCAAGCCGGTGTGACATCCATAAGGTGGAAAATGGTTGATGGAAATCAGTCTGACAGACACCGTAACCAGTCAGATACACGCCTGTCTATACTACTCCCCGAGTTCTGCTGGCAAACACCCTGCTCCCTTCCCTGCCTAGAACACACACACACACACACACACACACACACACACACACACACACACACACCACACACACACTATCGTTCTGTGCTGTGTTTATTTTTGTTTATTTTGGAGGGGGGGTCTTTAGTGTGTGTTTTTTAGAACCAGTCAAACAAAATAACAGCTATTACAGCTGACAAACTGCTGGTTCTGCTTATCCTTCAAATAACAATACCGTCATCCGCAACTTCACTCCACATTCAAGCCATTATCGCTTCCAGCAGTGTGCCCAAATTAAGCTGTGGGGGTTGGGGGTTTGCGTGTTTGGAGCAGGGCTCAGCTTTCCCCAATTTCATCAGTCTAATGCTTGTTCTAAAGCAACATGCTCAACTTTCCCAATTTCATCAGACCAATTCCCTGAAAAGTTCCAACATTTTGTGGGCTCTGGAAAACCTGGGTACGGATCGGTTTGCCTTCAGAGAATTGGCCCAATACGGCAGCAGGCTGAGTGGTGAGACGGCTGTAACATCGTCTGCTCTCTTCCTCATCTGTTTTCCTCTTTTGATGGAGGTAGTATTTATATATATATATATATATATATATATATGTGTGTGTGTGTGTGTGTGTGTGTATATATATATATATATATATATGCCTTGCTTTTGGGGAGGCAAATTGTGTGCGTGACCATTTCCAATTCCCCTGCCACTTTGGCATTTTGAGCTGCATTCCATCTTCGAAGGTTGACCTAGAGTGTGTGCTGTGTTTTCACGCATCCAAAAAAGATGGTACGGCTACCAACGGGAATTTCTACCATGCGTACTGAGGTAAACGCGTGTGACTACACACGGGGACGGGGACTGTATGACAATCTGTACTGAAAGCTGATGTTGAGAGAAAAACAGCAGAATGTTAGCCATGTTTAGAAGAATCAAGGGTTATTTGGTGCCAGCGGTTAAGAGTTTCATAACACTTGAAATAACAGTTAATAAGCCAGATATACAGGTCATCAAATTAACAAATATACACTTTCAAACAAAAGCATGCATACTTCGCAAAGATGCTCGCTGATGAACAACTGTAAATCAAAAAAGTAAACAATCTGCTGAAGAGCGTGAAAGATGGAGAGAAAAAAAGAAGCCATTGAGGCTCTTAAAAACAGGCCTCAAATGAATGCACCCCGAAACAAAAATCAAAGTGAAGCCAAAAATACAGTTCTTCACACTTACTTATGGTCTGAGGATAGCAGCCAACCACACTATTTCCTAGCCCGAAACACACACTTTTTCTTTACTGGTGACAAATGGCAAAAGAATGAATAAAATGCAATGCAGGTCTTCACACTTACCGATATCTGAAGACATGAGCAAACCACATTACTTCCTATTCAAAAACACATGTTTTTTTGTTGTTTGTTTTTCTTTACTGCTGACAACTGGTAAAAGAACACGGGTACAGAGTCACTTTTAACCAATGTTTTTGGTTTAAATTTAAAGTTACTTTTTTATACCAATAATAATGAACTATTTATAAAGCACAAAAAAAACCAGAGCTCGTACAAAATTCTGATATTTCCTTCATAGATGTTGAGATATTTTGACTGGAAAATGACAATAACAAGGACTACAAGCAAGTCAAATCACAAGAAACTAAATAGGCAAGACCTACATTACTCACATACATACAATTACCCACACACATACACATGCATGCATGCACACACGAGTATTCAAACACACCCACACACACACACATGCACGTACAAGTTGTGTGTAAATTAAGTTTTAAATATCATCAGAATACTTTGTGTGTGTGTGCGTGCATGCATGCGTGCTTGGATGCATGCGTGCGTGCATGTGTGTATGCACTTAGAAAAGTCTCTACAGGCAAGATTTTCTGCTTTATGAATACTTTAATTCTGTCATCCTGCACAGAAAGGGTTCAAATGGATGGGATGTCAAAACTAAGCACTATTTACTTGGGACAGCAAATGCTCATATCCTGCTGATTTGAAGCAACAGACAGAAACAAAATTTATTTCCCATGAGCTTTTACATATTTTTTAAATAGACACACACAAAAATGATGCAACTTCTTTTTTAGACAGTGAGTTAGACCAGCTCCATGGCGCTCAGTTTTAATACAAACTAAAGCTGCTGCGCCCACTTCCCTCAGCAAGACAGCACAATCCCGCTTTTGGCAACGGCTGCAGTATGCCTCCCCCCAAAAAAGCAACCGCGATTACCTGCAGGGAATTAGTAAACATGCAGGCTTTTTGTGTTACTGTTTCACTATGGACAAGGGAAAATAGCACTTGTGTTCTGAAAAGCTGTGGTGCGAAGCAGTAGATCACATGCATCATCTATGTTCAATGCAAAGGGAAGCGAAATGGCGAAATCTCAAGGCGTGTGATCTTCATCATCAATGGCGAACTCAGAGGGTTATGACACATCAGGTCACTTAAAGTGGGCTGCATTATCAGCTCATGTAAAGGATGCAGTGCATCAGGTCACCAAAATAGGGCAGTATTCTACAATTCTAAACTAGTTCAGCTGCAAACAGGAGTAAAATACTAACTTACAGTATCTCAAGGCGTGTGATGTTCATCATCAATGGCGAACTCCGAGGGTTATGACACATCAGGTCACTTAAAGTGGGCTGAATTATCAGCTCAGTGCATCAGGTCACCAAAATAGGGCGGTGTTCTACAATTCTAAACTAGTTCAGCTGCAAACAGGAGTAAAATACAAACTCTCTGCGCTAAAATCTTACATTATTATTATTGATCACTTCTATATTGGGCTCTCGAGCATACTCACTGCGCTCATGTCGCATGTGGTTCTGAATGGTAGGTAGGTAGGTAGTGTTGCTTAATGTCCTCAGATGTCAGTTGACATATTAGGGACAAGCTGTGACCAATGCCGAAGCATGGTTCAATATAGCTTTACATCCACGGAAACCAGAAGGCTCATTAGGACGGACAGCTCAGGACGGCCACCTCCACTCTCACACAGCTCCTGAACTATGTGGTTCTGAATGAGCAACTGTATCCTTTTATAGCACATGTTTAAATATCCACCAAAGCGGTGTACTGACAGTGCCATCTGGTTGTTACGTGGATGGTGTCATGTGAAACTGCCCCCGGCTCGGTGTATGTTCTGTGTACACCATACAACCATGCGCCAGTTTACAGTGTCACTTCAATCAAAGCCACATACGTCGGGTGGCATACATGTTCGGCTGTAACCTGCCACTTGCATTTTTGGTAGAATGACCGGGATCTTTTACATGCTACCGCAGTAATAGGGGAGTGGAACGGATAATGAAGTAAGAGCACAGAAAGCTGACCCTGGAGAACAGCCTCCCGCTGCTCCTGCGGGCATCTGAACCCCTGTGACCTTTCAATCACGAGCTTTGTGCTCTAACCACTGAGCTACCTATGCCTGCTTCCCACGACATAGGATGTCTCTGTGCAGAAAGAGTGATCTGCAATGCAGCACTCCTCCGAAACAGGCCTGATGGAGACAGATGATGACTGCGACAGTGCCCCTGATGATTCAGAGTGAATTCTAAACAACTGAGTCACCATTTTATGCTGGAAACACTGTTCACAAAAAACGTACAAAGGACCCTTCCCTCTCACGTCCGCAAAAGAGGCGGTGTGTACTCCCCTTTAGTATTATTATACACTTAACCCTTTTTCCGTTAACATCTGTTACGCTGTTTAAGCAGTACAAGCCAATTCTACAATAAGTTGAACTGTTGAAGCAAACTGAGTTAGTAATCTATTACTTTGATTATTTAAAAAAAGAAAAGAAAAAAAAAGCACAAACCACTTAAGCAAAAAAAAAAATAAAACAAAAAAAATCACTGGCCTAGATTGTCTACATAAAATGCCATCAGAAAAACAAACAAAACGGAAGAAGGGATGTTGACTCATTAGTTCTGACACTTTCATCTACTGGAAAAGACAAACGGCCACGCAGGTGTCCACAATGGTTCATCAATGAAAGGGTTAAGCCCTTCAGCATTCAAACTTCTACCTGCTGAGATGGCAAGAAATCAGCAAACATCACAACCCCACAGTTCTACAATCCAAGCATCACTTTCCGGCACCCATCCTCCAAACTCTGCCATAATTGGTTACACCACTGAAGGGGCAATTTTTATCTCCACACAGCTGCCTACCAAACTCAGCCCTATTCTCTCAAGCTACGAGTACCCACTGTAAAAAAAAAAAAAAAGTGAAATATTTATTTGAGTAATCAGACAGTGGGAGCAACACAGTGCTGAAGCATGCATGCAAACACTGGGCACACCCACCCTGGCAAACGAGAGTTCTATCTAGATTCGAACACACGAATCAATGAAAATTTATAGAATGCGCATAAAAAAAACTTCCACACAAAAACCTTGCATGTTCACAGCGGCAACTGGTTTGGGTTTTGTTTGTGCTGATGTAAGCACTGTGAGTGCTTATAAAAGAAACACAGCCTGGTGAAACTTTCAGTCATGTGTGTGCTTACAAAATACTGTCATTTAAGCACCAAGTAAGTGTTTTATGCCCAGTCAACCAGTGCGGTTATATCAGAGCGAATAGGCACCAAGGAAAAGTGGTTACAAAATAGTGTCATTTAAGCACCAAGGATTTTTTTTTTAATCAATAGACACCTTTTGTTTATCTTGCTGTCACACAGTAATAACCAGAGACGACTACAAAGTTCTACAACTCCCCCAAAGTGGACATAAGGGGGAATGTGCTGACACTGATTTCATGTGTACTGAGATCTGACCAGACTCAATCAGTTTGGATGCCCGCAGACTTAGTAAAATTTCCGGTTCATTCAATTCATTTACTGAGAAAGAAGCTCCAGCACCTAGCTGACTGTTGTGGTTATTTTTGTCTCTTTTTTCTGGGGTGAGCTGGGTCAGTGGAGGGGGGGGGGGGGGGGGAGTACTGTCTGCACTTGCAACCCAAGTGCAAGCAATCCACCTATCTGTGCTGGGAAGGGGGAGGGGGGTGGACGTGCGTGTGTGCATGCACATGTTTGTGTGTGTGTGTGTGTGTGCATGCGTGCCTGCATGCTGGCGATTCTGTGAGTGCGAGGGTGTTTGTGTTTCGGTGTGTGTCAGTTTCACTTTGCTTTGTATGACTACAAGAACAAGTAGTGACTATAGTATGAGTAGTAATGTATCATTACGATTTTTGTGTGAATATTTATGCATTCCATGCTTTTGTTTAATTAAATGACAAAGCGCTATGAGTTGCCAAACGCACACTATAAATTCCATGTGTGTGGGCGCGTGCATGGAAACCTGTAAACATGTGTGTGTCAGGTTACACATCCATCTTAATTTACACACATACAGTCTACGTGTGTGTGTGTGTGTGTGTGTGTGTGTGTGTGTGCGTGGTGACTCTGTGAGTGCGAGGGTGTTGTGTTTCAGTGTGTCAGTTTCACTTTGTTTTGTATGTGTAGTGATGTATTATTATGCAACTGATTTTTGTGTGAGTATTTATGCATTTCACACTTTTGTTTATTTAAATGACAAAGCGTTTTTAGTTGTCCAACCTCACACTATAAATTTTCAAAGGCTAAACAGCCTGAATCATAATAATGCAGTTACTCCCCAGCCTCTCTCACGCACACACATTCTCTCGTTCTCACAACAGTGATATATACTGTAGTAATCAAGTGCACAGCTGGTACACTGGAGTAAGATGGAGAAAAGCAAACAAAAAACAGAAAAATAAAACAAAAAACAACTTTCTCAACAGACTGGGGATCATTCTCAAGTCAGCGCTGATTGTGATATTTTGCCTTGTTACAGAAACTAAAGAACAGACATTCCATGAAATTCCTGGCTTTTATTCGACCAGCAGTTACACGGCAGTGATCTTTTCTGCCCATCTTGTCACCGTGAAATGCGAGTTTTTCACTGCTACTAGTACCAGGAAAATACAGCTATGTGCTCGGCCAGCAACCCAGCTGACGTGTTTCCCCCTACTTCTGGCAAATCACGTATGCCAGTCCACTGCACATGCGTGAAGATTTAAGTGAAAGGGGTCTTTTAGCTGATGGTTTTCACAGACCTAGGGCATAACCAATTCTGGCAGGACTAGCTGACCGGCAGCCCTGAGGCAAAACCAGTTATGGCAGTGGTTGGAGGAAGGGTGCCATAAATTGACGCCTTGACCCCACAAGCACCCCCACCTCCCCCTCCACCCCCTCCCCAAAGGCTCACCTGCTGGATGGAACGGGTAGAAGTCGAAGGACAGTCGGTAGAATGTGATCTGCATCGACCCATTGCTGATGTCCCAGTGTCGCTGAGGGTCTGAAATCATCATAACCCACAACACTTTCATGCCAGCGGGAACACCAAGGATATGTTAAAATGTTGCTTTGCGCTGCACAGTTACGTGGGGACCACCTTCAGCCATGACAAGCTCCCTGCATAACAGCATCCACCCTCCAGAAATGGAAATAAATCCACTGAAGACAGTGTGTGGCTGCCCATGTGGTGGTGGTGGTGGTGGTGGTGGTGGTGGTGGTGGTGGTGGGTGGGTGTGTGTGTGTGTGTGTGTGTGTGTGTGTGATGTGCGTGTTGGTGTGTGTGTGTGGTGGTGTGTGTGTGTGTGTGTGTGTGTGTGTGTGTGTGTGCAGGCATGTGTGTGTGCACGTGCGGGTGTGCGCTTAGAATAGTCTCTATGGACTGGATCTTACGCTTTACAAATACTTTAATTATTATTAATTTTAAAAAACAGTCACATACAAAATCCTCTCACCCTATGGGACGTATTGTTCAATGCACACCTGCATGTATGCCGGGTGACCCCCAGAGAGTTCAGCTGAGGAAAGTTCAGCTACAGCAAATCACCATAACCAAGACTTGAAAACATGAAGTGTCACACACTGAGGAGAAAAACGGTTCAGCAAGTAAACCGTATTTTGTCCCCTTGTGTGTTTCTTGTCAGAAAGGCCCTGCCCCTTCTCTTGCAATCAGTCTGGGAAGAGACTGAAATAAATGACTGCTACTGGGATGTAGGTAAGTGTGTATGTGTGTGTGCATGTGTGTGTGCATGCGTGCATGTGTGCATGCGTGTGTGTGTGTTTGACTGTGCGTGTTTGCATGCATGCATACCTGAGCTTGTGGCCGTGTCGTCGCACAGGTGCAGATCAAAGCGACTGGTGACCAGGTGGTAGGAGGTGGTGACCACATCAAAGCGAGCAAACAGCTTTGCTATAGAGGAACTGCTGGAAGACTCCTGGGGTCGGGACTGCTGTTGCTGAAACCCTGCCCCCATCACGCCCTGTCTCTGTTGACGAAACAGAGGATAGTCACAGAGGATGGTCACAAACGGGGTTCCTACAAAATTTCAGCTCCAAAATTCACAAGCTGTTCACAAACTTTCAGCCACTATATTCAAAATTCAAAGACCAAATTCAATGCATTACTCTCCATCTGCGATGTAGGTACACCGATCACTTCACAGTTCAGATGCCAAAATTCAAAGACCAAATTCAATGCACACCTCACTTCATAGTTCAGATGCCAAAATTCAAAGACCATATCCAATGCACCCATCACTTCATAGTTCAGATACCAAAATTCAAAGACCAAATTCAATGCACCCATCACTTCACAGTTGAGATGCCAAAATTCAAAGGCCAAATTCAATGCATCCATTACTTCATAGTTCAGATGCCAAAATTCAAAGGCCAAATTCAATGCACCCATCACTTTATAGTTCAGATGCCAAAATTCAAAGGCCAAATTCAATGCACCCATCACTTCATAGTTCAGATGCCAAAATTCAAAGGCCAAATTCAATGCATCTATCACTTCATAGTTCAGATGCCAAAGTGCTGCCATTTCATGACTATAACTAATACCAGCCAAAGTGTGAAGTCCTCAGTAGCTAGTTGTTCTCAAAGTCAGGGAGTTACTGGCTTTTCGGTTTTACAGAAGTCACAGTTCGCAAACCTTCAAAGACCTCAGCTGATTTATTCATCTTTCACAGACTTTCAACGCCTTGAAAATGGCAGATCGTTCCCCAAACCTCCCAAAACCTTCATGGACCCTAGGAACCAAGTCTGTTAGACCATGGCAGTGTCAGTAAGTCTATAAATGCTTGTCAATTCACCCACTGAACAAGGCACCCATCCATGTACACAACAACAAAGACCTGAATCACCTACAGTAACTCTCACCTGGCATGTGAGTAAATACAAGGAACAGAAAGTCTTCCAAAGGTACATCCTCAGGTCTTCATTGTTGTTGTGTTCATGTCTTTCCAGCGCTAATTAACTAAGCAAGCGCTGCAGGCTTCATTCTGTTTCAGATTACAGGACTCTATGCAGACGTACTCTGCATTACAAATATTACTGATGAGTCGGCAGCAAATGCATTCGTTAAAATGTCACAACATCCTGTGCCCATTGCCCATATTTCAGTTAAGCAACACTGTCCTTCACTCCTATCAGTCTGTACAATATGACTGTATATATATGTGTGTGTGTGTGTGTGTGTGTGTGTGTGTACATGCATGCGTGAGAGCATGCATGCATGTTTATGTATCTTGAACATAGTTATGCTTGAACCCTTGTTGATGTGTACATTATGTGTTAATTTTGTTAAATTACAGATAACATTCTCCATCTCGATGTCCATTATGTGTGTTACATTACGTTTGTTCAGCACTATGAGCTGCGGGGTAGGCACTTTGCAAATGTCCTCTATTACTATTGTCATTACTGTTGGAACTCTGCAAGCAGCCCAGACCAAAATGAATCCTGTACATCACAGTTGGCTGAACACATCACCTTGAGTTTTTCAGCAGCCAGTCTCTTGCTTTGCTGCGCAGATCGCTCAATGACCTCCTTCAGGGAGTTGGCGTACAAAATGGCGGCCTTGAGCTGAGTCACCGTCAACACCCACAGCAAGTCATCCAGCAGCAAAATCACCCGTGACGACAAGATGCTGCAGTCTGCAATCAACAGCATCGCCAAACTCTTCATTTATTTTCTCTTATCTTTTTGAGATCAAAACAAAGACAAAAAGGCTCAACAGAATGGTTATTTTAATTAGACAAAACAAAATCCAAACACATGAAAGGTTCAAAAGAATGCTATTTATTAGGACAAAACACCACATGTGAAAACACAACATGGATCTTGTTTTAGAACGTTAGTTGTCATTCTCGGTTCAGAATTTAGACAATACAAAACATGAACACATTTTCAGCAAGAAAAACTATTTTTTCAAGCAATGAACAGACAGATAATACACTCTTAAACGATGACAGGAATAAGACTTGATGTGCACACATCAGCCTCATGTTAGCATTCTCTCCCCGAAACCTCTCCACCAACTCAAAGCTAAGCAAAAAATCTGCATTACCTGTCTGTTGACTACCTTCTTCTTCTTCTTCCTTTTTTATTTAAAGTCTTTTCTCATATAATCGTACAGGTTGACTGGGCATAAAACACCAAGTTACTACTACTCTGACGTAAGTGATAGTAGACCGATCTTACAATTATCATGCCAACAACATGTGTCAGCAAGCTGGCTGCCTGAGAAGGGTGTTTTGACTGAAAACTGTGTGCATGTTTTGCATTGTCTTTTTAAAATAAACATTCTTTTTAACCTTTTTTCTGAGTGTGCATGTGAGGAAGATAGCGGCTGAGAGGGGAAAGCGTTGCAGGTCTACTGTTCTGAAAAAAATCAATGTCATGCCGCTCAGATCTCAAAGAGTTCAGAGAGACTTGATTTCAGACAGGAAGGGGAAGGTTGTTTTTATACACAGTGGTTGAAGATGGAAAAGGTGTGAGAGGAAGGGGAAGGTCATTTTATAGACGGAGGCTGAAGATGGAAAAGGTGTGAGAGGAAGGGGAAGGTCATTTTATAGACGGAGGCTGAAGAAGGAAAAGGTGTGAGAGGAAGGGGAAGGTCATTTTATAGACGGAGGCTGAAGATGGAAAAGGTGTGAGAGGAAGGGGAAGGTCATTTTATAGACGGAGGCTGAAGATGGAAAAGGTGCAGGAGCCAACAGCGGGAAGGGGGAATCTAGAGGCTGAGAGTATCAGAAGACAAACAGAGCAGTGTGTAAAGTTGAAAACAATCACAGAGATAAGACAGAGCAGTGCAGACATAACAGTCTGTAACTCCCTTCAAACATACCACTCAGCCGCTTCTTCAGCACGATGCGAATCTTGGCCTGGTTGGCGATAAGTCGAAGTGGTGTCAGCGCCTCTTTAGCCAAACTCTCGTCAGCCGATGCCTCGATGCGCGTCGTCTGCCACTCAATTTCTTTGAACAGCAGGATCTCTCCACGTGATGTGTCGCGGATACGTGTTGTCCGCAGGTCATTTGTGGCACTCCAGGTGGGGGTGGTACTGTGAACTTTCACTCTTGACATCTGTGGGAAGTGGGGGGGGGGGGGGGGGGGGGGAGGAAAGAGTGACAGTTAAGTCGAAACAAGAAATCAGACCAACATTTGGCCTTAGCCAGAACATTTTGGGACTAACACACAAATTTTTTCCTGTATTTAAGAGTTCCATAATTATCAGGATTACCATTAACTATAGTAATTTTTGTGATGTCACAAATTCCATTACCGATATCCCTGAAGTCGCAGCGCAGCTGTGGAAGTTGGGGGAGGTAGCACTGCACTTGTATGTACAGGAGTACATACAGGTGCAGGCAAACGGCTGCACACGCTACTTTCTCACCCAACATTGGGTAAACCTCAGGGATTTTTGCTGAAGAACGCCAACAAAAAAACGCGGACAGTTCTGTTCTGTGTGAACACTGTTTTAAAAGGAAGTAGTGCCTCACTACCTGCCTCTAGAAGAATGACGTGGGGAGGAAAAACAGTAATCGATGGTCCAGCTTGAAGGACAAGAGAGTACAGCTGTCGACCGGACAAACTCTGAACATGATCCAATCACAGAAAATGTGAAAAAGAACGCTATTTATTTTGACAAAAAACAACATGAGAATATTCAAGGTAATCCCTTTTTTTCAAGCTACAAAACAACAGTTAAATGGTGAGAAATAATTGCTTTTGGTTGACCTGCTTCGTTATGTTTGTTTGTGTGTGGAAGAATGTTGACATGACAATCAATTGTCATAACAACATTCATGCTGACACGACAATCAACTGTCATGCCAAAATTCTTCCAAATCACTGTCATAACAATCAATTTTTCATCTCATTTTTCACCATTTAACAGTTGTTTTGTAGCATGAAAAAGGGGATTACCCCCAAAAATGGCATGCTGTGTTTTGTCAAAATAAATAGCATTCTTTATAACCTTTTATGTGTTTGGATCTTGTTTTAGAAACACCAGCAGTCATTCTTGTTTCAGAAACTCTGGACATGTTTGTGTTCAAATGGGAAATTTGGAGACATTGCACAGAGGGCAGGTATGGGATTTCCAAAGAGCTCAGAAATCATCCTGAACGCAAATTTCATTACCATAAGCATAGCAGCACTAGAATCAAGCCATACAGTTCTACATGCTTTTTTTTTTAAATGTCAGTACATTTGTGTGTGCACGTACAACTTGTATAAATTAAAATCATCTGGTGGTTGTTTTCCTTGGATGTCCCATCAAATTCAAAATGTCTCCATATGTATCGGGTACTATGGATATTAAGTAATTATTATTTTATAAAATATGTTGTTCAAAATTCCCATTTTAGGGGTTTTTTTTTTCACGTTTTTGTTCACGCTGAGTTTTGGCGGTAACGCAATGAAAATGATAATTTAAAAAATCTGTGACGTGACCGCAGAATTTAAACAGCACTCGCAACAGCAAGCGTGCAAATGCCTTTACCTGCAGTGAAGCATTAAAGGTGCGAGACATCATCTTCATCACCACAGAGTTGATGTGGACGAAGATCCCATCCATCACTTTGTCGATGAATCCGTATTTCCCACCAGGGCTGCAACAGACAAGCAAGTTGCTCTAACACTAACGAAACATGTTTATGTAAGGTTGATGCTAGTGGCAGTCCTGATCATACAATCGCAAAGACACAGGACTGAAATGTACATCTGAAGTCAGGACCACTTTCCCTACTGCTTGCTTTCTGTCTGAACCGCTCTTTCACGCTTGAGCATTAGCCACGTACAGCAAAAGAATGAAATAGTGTATTCAGGCTTTAGCCTACCTGAGGGCAGATGTGTTGTTCGCGGTGCTTGGAGGTCGTGGTGTTTCGCACGTCTCCATCTCCACCACCACTTCGTCCAGGTACTGAAACACACCATCACCCTGTTGTTAGCCACATAATCATGCTCAGACATCGCAGTGTCTTCCTCCTCCCAACAGCCAACCAGCAACACACAACACATGCAACCTGTTAGTGTGCGTCAGATACGGAAACAAAACATTACGACCCTGCTGCTGTTGTGAACCTGGTGTTCAAACACAAACAGGTCAAGGTTAAAGTTTTACCATGAAGGGCCTCACCACCAGATACTGGACCCAGAAAGTCCTTCCTGTGGGGGGGTGTGCATGGGTGTGTGTGTGTGTGTGTGGGTGTTTGTGTGGGTGTGGGTGTGGGTGTTTGTGGGTGTGTGGGGGTGTGGGTGTGGGTGTTTGTGGGGGGGTGTTTGTGTGTGTGTGTATGTGTGTGTGTGTATGTGTGTGTGTGTGTGTGTGTGTTTGTGTGCATGTGCACATGCGTGGACATGCGCATGCACCCCTGGTCTTGTGTGTGCATGTTTTGCCATGCTTTAAATAAAAATGTTTGTTGATTTTTTAATCACAATTTTTTTAATTCACATTCGGAACATGGAAAATACAAGCTTCTGCAAAATTCAGACCCCTCTGACCTTAAACTTTAAGCCTGGGCCAAGGCGCCAGTAGTAAGAACTGGTGAGAACATAGTTCTGTTCAGAACACCTTATACACACCACAGCATGCTGCTCTGTGCTGTGTGAGTGGCTGGATGACTTTACTCAGCTTTGTAATGTAAGCATGTGCATCAAGACGGAAAGAAAAAAAACAAGAACAAAAAATCAAAAATACAAACTTTTACAATGTGATTCTTGATGATTCAAGTGACAACTGCATCAGAAAATTATACAGTCTACACAGAGAAAAACTGTGCAATGTCAGTGTTTTTAAGCATTTTGAGCTTTTTATGCAAGGACACGGGAGAAAAATAACAAAACAGAATTAGAGTTTTCTATGCTATTTTTCTGTTCACTGCAATATTGAATTTGAGGTCTTACACACACAGCTGTGGTGATTTGTCTCAACATATGATAAAGTAGGAGCATGCACAGGATGTCTGAGATCGGTTTTCCAGATAGGTAGAAGAGAGTGTGTGTGAGTTGGGGGTTGGGGGGTGCATGTGTGTGTGTGTGTGTGTGTGTGTGTGTGTGTGTGCACGTGCATGCACATGCATGTGTGTGTGCGAGTGCATGCATGTTTGTGTGCATTAAAATGGATGTATATAAATGATTGAGCAAAAGGGTTATACCAATTAAATTGATGCATAATCATTTGCTGCTCTAAGATAACATGTTGTCTCCTGATTTTATTTTGTACAAATCACCCCACTGCTCATGCAGTCTTTCAATGCCATTTCACCTGCCAACATCATCATTCATATTGATTAAATTATCTCATATATAAATTAGATATTATGACTTGTGTGTGTGTGTGTGTGTGTGTGTGTGTGTGTGTGTGTGTGTGTGTGTGTGTGTGTGTGTGTGGTGTGAGTGAGTGAGTGAGTGAGTGATGTGATGTGTGTGTGTGTGTGTGTGTGTGTGTGTGTGTGTGTGTGTGTGTGTGTGTGTGTGTGTGTGTGTGTGTGTGTGTGTGTGTGTGTGTGTGTGTGTGTGTGTGTGTGTGTGTGTGTGTGTGTGTGTGTGTACTACACTTCAGTATCTAGCACACACAAACACGTTCCTAACAATCACAGGTCATCAAACATCTTGACCTACAATATATCAGACATTTGGGTCAAAGGGATGATAGGTATGAACTGTTCACCTTTCACAATTGTATATTTATAGATGTTACCAACGATTACAAAAAAAAAATAACACATAGTCTAGCTGGTAACACCTATCTCTACACTTCAAGCAAAATCGTTACTTCAGTGAAAAATCAAACCACTCACATAGTTCAAACTGAACACTTTTTGAAAAAAATCATTTTTAGCACATCTGCCTTTTCAAGATACAAGACAACTTTATGAATCCATTGCGCAAAATACGTGGTCTGCCATAAAATGTATTTTATAATAAAACATTGCACAAACAACACATGTTCTCACTCTTCCAAATTACGATCCTCTCACACAAACAGCTGCCTCCCATTAACTCCCAGACATTTCTCCATTTATCCCAGCCTCGTCATCTCCTCATCCCCATCTCTAGCCATCGTGTGTTGCGTTTATCTGCCTGCTTGTTGATTGTGTGTACAAATGGCCGTTGGAACAAATGACTGTAGGTATTGTGTAGTCTTACTATGGGGAATCCTAAATCTGCCGCTTCTATGCGTCTGTTGTCAAATTCAGGAAAGTGTCTTCTCATCGGCCAAAATTGTCCCTCAGTTTGTTTGTTGCTAATTGATAATAATCTGTGTCTGTGCTTTCTTGCCTTCTGCCCACCACCCCACCTGCCTTCTTGATGTTCTTGTCGAGTCTGTTTTTGTCTTGTTCGGATGCATTCCCACCCCAGCAAGATATTCCGAAAGTTAAAACACTGCTAACAGTAGGTGCATAAAAAGCTGTACAATTTATTTGTAGACATCAAAGGACCCAAATGTTCTCAAGCAATATATAACCTGCTATACATCTTCTTAACTACTGCATCTAGGTGGCATTTCCAAGACAGTTTGTCATCAAACGTTATTCCTAGGTATTTACACATTTGTACTTTTTCACCAGTTTCTCCTCTAGTTTCAACCCCACTCTTCTCTCTTTGATTCCTTCTAAAATCAATAACCATTTCCCTTTCTCTTTCCCACATTTAACTGGAGGTAGGTTAACACTCAGTGACAAATGGACAGGGAAATTGTCATTTCACACGAAAACAATAAACACTGAGAGTTGACCTCAATAATGAAAGAAAGAAAAAAAGCATTCAGTTTTAATCTTTTGTGTGTATTGGTTTTCTTTTTCTCTATGGGCTACAGACAGTTGCCTGTGTTTCGGAGTTTTCACAACCTCCACAAGAATCACAGGGTGTGTTTTTGTACATCCACCTGGAAGTGGAAATAACTGCACATTATGTTCAACTGTCACACACATATAATATATACAGTTGTGACTGCATCAGTGTAGTCCCATCTTTCCCATTGTGTGTAGTAAAAAATAAAATTTAAAAAAAGCATCAACAGATTTGACTAACAGCAAGCTGACCGACAGTTATAGTAACAAATAATGTGCTTGCAAGTAGGCCAACATCCACATCTAGCTGACCGACAGTTATAGTAACAAATAATGTGCTTGCAAGTAGGCCAACATCCACATCTAGCTGACCGACAGTTATAGTAAGAAATAATGTGCTTGCAAGTAGGCCAACATCCACATCTAGCTGACCGTCAGTTACAGTAACAAATAATGTGCTTGCAAGTAGGCCAACATCCACATCTATCAGATCACTATCACTTATTGTCTTATGCACTGATGACTCTCAAGCTGCATTCCTGCTTTTAATACTTAAAGTAGTTAATAATTAAAGTATTTGTAAGCACAAAATCTTGTTCATAGAGACTATTCTAAGTGCACACACACACACACACACACACACACACACACACACACACACACACACACACACACACAGGTACCCACACACACAAGCATACTGACCATACAAAAGCTTAATTTACACAACTTGAAACAGGCAGCAGAGACTTGAGACAGATGAAGACAGCAGCACAGCACAGAAAACATGGCATGTCTGTAACTGTTTTTATGTACTCTTTAGAAAAGTAAATAAACAATTAACGGGATACAGGACATAAAGAAACTACATATCCACGTGGCACATCAGAGACTACCTCCTCGGTGGTCAACTGTAGCACTGAAAACTCCACAGTTAATGTGAGCAACTACCGGCAAGCAGTTAAGCATCCTACTCCTTCGAGTCGAACAACAGCAACAGCAGCAAAAACAGCACACACCCCAACAGCATCTGCAGACACGATCCAAAATGGGAATCACCCACTCCAAAACTTACCAGACAAATGGGCTGGGATTTGAGCTTGGTCCATTGTATCTGCAACACAAAATGAAGCATCACATGAGAAACAAAATTAGGTATTACAAACACTTTGACTTTACATGCTACTGTATATGTGCAGGGTGATATATATATATATATATATATATATATATATATATATATATATATATATGATGATGATGTGTGTGTGTGTGTTTTATTATATATATATATATATATATATATATATATATATATATATATATATATATATATATATGAATACTTGCTGAGTGCCTCATCTCAAGATGAGCTCTAAGCACTTCACAACGGCAACTACATGTTGTATGTATCATAGAGGAATTGAGCACTTCAGGTACACATGTACAAAATTTACTAATATTATCATCAATCTTTCTGTCAAAACCCTGAAAGTCAGTCAAGGTCATCAAAAGGCTACGAGAGTGTAAATTCAATGGTGGTTATCATCGGGCTAGTTTGAAAGGTTTTACATTGCCAGCCCTTAAACAGTCTCAGAAAGAAAGAAAAAAAGGCAACATAAAAGTTTGCTAATGTCAAAAATGCAATGAGGACATTATGGCATGAAACAGCTTAAAAGAGCCTTAAAAATCCATTTCAACACACCATCATAGTAAGAGTTTGCACTCTTTGCTCTCTCTAAAATACTAAGAGTTTGCACTCTTTTACTCTCTCTAAAATACCTGATCTGAAGATTATTTGGCTGAAAATTGCCAAGCTAGATTATTGATTAAAAACACACGCAAAAACCATCAGAAAAGCAGCTTATACATGGTCTTGTCCAAGCACGTAACACCAAAACACAGTTTAAACATGACACACTAAAAACTTACTGCAAAAAACACAAGTGGCAATTTGACCTTTCCAGTGCCCATGTGATTTTCAAATAAGGTCATCAAAAACTGGTGTTAATTATAAGAATGCAAAATCTGAAAGACATCCAGTATTTAAACAGTATCCAAGAAAAAGCAAATCTTACAAAGCATGTGTTTTTTACCAAGCTTCATATGAAAATGTTTGTTAATTTTTGTATGTTTTGTTTGCTTTTTTATATACCATTGATTTGTATATAATATGGGCATTTGTACATTTTTTTTCCCTTTAAGTTTTAAAGCACTTTGAGGCTCCAAAACGCTCTATAAATTCCCTATCATTATTATTATCATTACTTAAAAATGCTTCACAGACACAGTCATACAAAAACTTGAACTTCACCAGATAAGAGCTTTCAGCTGTAATAATTGACATTACATAACTATAGTGGCCCTTAAATAAGGTCACGTCCACTGAAAGCAGTGCGAACAGGCAAACTCCAACAAATCATCCAAGTCCATGCAAGACCTTGTACCGTATCTGTGTTACATGTGACATGCATGCAGATACCAGGTCTTGCACAGATGGTCAAAATACTACCATCATGTATCGTACGATATTTATCTCCAGCTAAATGGACAGCCGCTGCATGGCTGCCTGGACAGCCTGATACTGATCACTCAATCCACACAGTCGCCTCCCCCCCCCCCACCCCCATCCCATGTGAGTTAATACATCGAAACATTTCCCCCTTTGCTTTAGTTCTTGTTGCTCAAACCTGTGTACTGCCAATTTTGCCTTCCAAAACCGCAAACCTCAGCCTTGGTGTAAAGTGTGTCAACTGAGCAATAATGTTTTCAAATTTAACAGTTTACGAGTCAATTACTGCTGCATGAATCAGATTTATGGTGCCGTGCACAGACCAGCCACACATGTATGGATGTCCGTCTTCTTTAATAGCTCGCTCCCCATCCTTTCTCGCCCAGCCTAATTTCCCTCAGTGTCCGGCTGTTTCCGGCTGCAAGCCCACAGTTTGTCCCTGGAGGATATTGATCAAACCCTTCATTACAACCTCCTCATTATATTCAATCAGTTCTACCGGGGAAGGGCCAGGAAGGTGCCCTGAAGCTTGCAGCATGGAACAGCACACAGGGTACTTCCGTTAATATTTCATCCCCAACTGACCACAGGAAATCAATATGGAGCCCCAATGGCCACTACAAGGCTGCTGCTCCCTTGCAGCATCCCCCCACCCCCCAACCCAGCCACCCCTGGGGGGGGGGGGGGGGGGGGGAAGGGGGGGTAGGGGGGGGAGTGGGGGGGGTAGAGGCCAGGGAGGGCTCATTTATCACCTCAAGTGTTGGTGGCTGACCCTTTGGTGCAATCAGTGGGGCATGTATCTGAGTTAAGTCGGCACCCTGGGCAAACATGGGCAACTCTGCACCCAGGGCAAACATGGGTGGGCAGGCCACGTTTGACCGGGAATGTGCTGAAAAACATTCAGTGATTTATTATTGTTCATTCGTTAGACTTGTTTAATGCCAAGATGTCCCCAGAGAGGTACTGATGCGGACCGGGATCCCAGGAGGTGGGGGGAAGGGGAGACTACACCTAATGCTACACCATCACCACCAGAACGACTCCAGCATTATGACAGGCAGCGATGAGAGCCATTTTAATGTTGCAGTAACTATGCAGGGCAAAGTCACAAAACAGAGTCCATAAACCACAACTTTTGAAGAGAAAGGAGAGCAAAAAGAGGAAAATCGAACAAACATCATCCACTTATTAACCTAATGACTTGCAACTAGGCCAAACTGGCTTACTGTGATTTATCACTTAATTATGACTGACTACATTACTGTTTCTTACATAAATAAGTAATTGGTCATTTAATTGGCTGACTGATTGCTCACATGATTTTTATCAGTGATAACCATACTTATCATAACAACAACAACAAAGTGTCATGCTATGATCCTGCAATTCCAGTATTAATCCTATTATCACTACCATATTATCACCATAATGGGCAGTGGTAACAGTAACACTAATACAAGTAGTAGTATTTATGGGGCAATTTGTAGTTGTCTTCTTTATTCTTTATTTTTCTTCCTTTTTTTTGGGGTGGGGGGGGGGGGTTGTTGTTCATTCTAAAATCCCAACAGAAGTGTATGAATAATTAATAAAACATATACAAAATTTTGCTTATGAAGCAAAATATCCAAGAATATATTTCCATACTAACACAGGTAAATTTATTCTCTTTGTACAAAATACAAGTAAAGATCGAACGTTTTGAGCTTTCACTGGCTCTGTAATAATAGTGCAATTATGCAATAGCCGAACATTTTTGTGTCACTCATGCTTGTAAACAACTTCCAGTTGAACCAGTAACTGACAAATTTAACATATAATTATGTATTAAAACGAAAGGCAATTCTGATCCAATTCTCCAGTCAATCAGAAAATTTAAGGAAGCAAATGGATTTTTCTTCCAAAATTTACAGCTGTTTAAACATATATATATATATAATTTTTTAATTCACCTGCACAGACCACAAATAACAATCCCTCTGCAGAGTGCAGTCTAACCCTTAAAGGTTGTTCTTAATGTAACTTCACTGACATTGGCTCTGTAATAACTTCGCTGACTTGATGAAGATGTCTTCAGTCACTTTGGTTTTGAATATGAAAACAGCAGGCTCTCCATCATGCCTAAATCTTTGCCGGGCAGTTTGCCACGAATCACACTGCTGTTTTTGTTTCTGTTCTTGCAACTGTGATCAGATGGGTCCCACAGCATCCGCTGACGCTCCAACTGGGCCATAAAAACTTCAATCTTTTTACCATCAGTGGTGGCAGTTTCTTCTTCTATTGTCCACACGCACAGGTCAATATGCCCCACAGAAAACAATGGATGATGAACCAGAATACAGAATACAGAATTTGATAGCAGTAGTAGGTTTTAAACAGATGGGTCTGCATAGTGTTTTAACTGCAGTGGTTGACTGAATGTGTCTAATTTCACGAGGCAGGAAATACCAAACAGAGGGAGCAGCACAGGAAAATAAGCAATGTCCAAATGTTTTGGTAAATGCATGGAATGTGGAGAGCTCTTGAGTCAGAGGAGGAGTGGAGCTGTCTTGATGGAGAGCACGCAAGAAGAAGACCATACAGATAAACAGGGCTATTAATCCTAGCGATACACAAAACCCCGAAAGAACCCCCAAAATTCATTAATTTATAACTGAACAGTCATATGATTTTTCAGCGAGCGCAGCCAGCTACTGATCACTTCAATTCCAACGTAACGTTGCCCAGTTCAACATGCAAACTTGGCAGTAAAGGGGGATTACTGATTCAGTGATTGCTTTACACTGAAATTCAAATTCAGTTAAACAAGTTCAAGCTTAATGCTGCTTTACGTCCACAGAGACCACAAGGACTTTTAGGGATGGCCACCTCCACTTTCACACAGCTGCAGCACTCAAACACAAGTACAGACTTTACAGCTGCTTTCATACAGAGAGTTTCAAGCAGAGGAAATCTCACTCACCTTGATGGCCACCCTGTTGCAAGAGGCGCGTGTGATTTTCAACCAGGTGGGAAGCTCCAGCAAGTCTGTCAGCACCGCCTCATCTAATTCCAAGTTGGACAGCTCCCCTTCGCCTTTGATGGCGCTCACATTTAGGCGATCCGGGGACAGATTTTTGGTGAACCTGTCAAATGACAGTTCCAAGGTTATTGTGGTCCACAAAAACTTGGGTGCAAAAATGTAATCAAAGTAAAGGAGTGAGTGAACAACTGCTGGTGGGGTTGACAAAATAGAACAGCTCTAGAGAAATGTACTCACCCATATGACGACACACAAAGAACAATTACAAACACAAGTGCTTTCGACACATAGCCTTCATCTGGTGTAAGAAGAGAGATAGAAATAATAAAAGAAGAAGGAAATAAAGAAGAAGATAGACAAGGAGTTAAAGTAAAGCAATGTTAAGGATCAAAACGCTGATTTAAAACGACATCATCAAAATGACAAAAATTATGAAGAGCACGACAGGTGAGTACATTTCTCTAGAGCTGTTCTATTTAATCAATATAAAATGTCCCTTTGCATCATTCCTGAACGCTCCATCACCTCATTAGACAAATGCACCCTGCTATGACCTTCACCAGTTCATGGTTGACTGAGCATTGACACATTAGGAATCAACCGTCTTGAAAGCAAAGGCAGAAAGTAAGTAAGCAAACTGGTGTTTAATACCCAGTCAACCATGCTGTTTATATATTAGGGTGAAATCAAACAAAGGGACTTCTAAATGACAGACTGATATACACTACAGAATACTGAAGAATATAGGTCTCTTAGTGTGCATGTGTGTGCATGTGCAAGTGTGTGTGTGTGTGGTGGTGTGTGTGTGTGTGTGTGGTGGTGTGTGTTGTGTGTGTGTGTGTTTGGTGGTTGTTGTGGTGTGTGTGTGTGAGAGAGAGAGAGAGAGAGAGAGAGACACACACACACACACAGACACAGACACAGAGAGACACAGAGAGAGTGTGTGTGTGTGTGTGTGTGTGTGTGTGTGTAGGGGAAAGGGGGTGGGGGGAGGGGTCAAAGTAATTGGATTTTAACATCCTGCCAACCAGACAGGATCATCTCGAAACAAACAAAATTCTGTCACAAGTCAATACGGATTTCAAATTCTTTTCGTATAACAGATATATTCAAACGCTAAAACTATACCGATGTCAGATTAACTAACACAGCACAAACACGACATGGGAAATCCCACAAGTGACTAGAACGGTTACACTCCCTAATCAAACAATAGGACAGCATATAACACCACAGCCCGGGGCAACCAAGCCATCCACCACCACTGCAACCATGCCTGGTCACTGAGAGAGAAAAAGAAACATTAATGGACAGCATCAGCATGTAAACAAGTTTTTAATTGGAATTTAATTTTTTTAAAGTGAAATCAATAATCTGTCCCCATCCATCTCTACAGATCCAGTTACAAACATCTAGCTTTTGTAGAAAAATATACAATCCACACCAATCACTTTTGACCATGAGCAGGGAGAACTATTTCATTCTGCAGGTCCACATGACCAACTGTATTAGCACAGCAAAAAACTGGAGAGAGGATTTTGATGTAAATTTATGTGTGTCAATTTAATGTTTATCTAATGCTTTTAACCCAAAATGTATACATGTATGTATTTCAAACCCAACACAAGGAAATTATGAGAAAGAATAAAAGTTCAACACTTGGGAGACCTTCACCTTTGACCGATAGTGATAGCAACAGTCATGGGCATGGTGATGGGAATACAGGTTATGACTGGTCTGGTAATCAACTTGGTTCAGATTACAGATAACTGAAAACTGGATAGTAGTTGATTGTGTTTGGAGGTGGGTGGGGTGGGATATTCTTTGGTCTCCTGCTGGCAGCTGTCCATGCACAGCTCAAGTCAATCTACTGAATGTTGATGACAGTGAAAATGCAAAGACTGAAAACTAATCTAGATCTTGATCATTACATGGCACTTGAAAGTGAGCAAATGATGGCCGTCAGTACAAAAGATAGCGAGCAGAGCAGTGCTTTCAGTTATCAGTAAGGAAATACACAGATTATATATTCTTTTTACAAGGCCACAAGCTTATACATTTTTATGCTAGTTATATATATATATGTATATATATATATATATATATATATATAAGAGGTATTATTATTAAGGCTGTCTGTCACTACTCACTGTTGTCACACTGGTCACAGTTTCATTAAAAACAGAATGAAAACAGGATCTTGGGTTGCTATAGATTAAGGCTATAATGCTTGATGGGGACAACATAGCCAGAGGCCATGATGGCATCATTCAGACGTTTAGCAATCTGCACTGGTGTTTCAGTGAAAAACTGAAGGCAGAGCTACCAAGGATTTAACACCTGGTCGAGACAGGGCAAGGACTGTTTAAATTCAGTTTGTCCAAGTCAACACTTGTGCTGAGTCGTCAGTGCCTGTCTTGCCTTCTTCAACACAGAACACACTAAGATCACACACATTAAAGATCCTATGTCATCCACTTTTTGATAAAATAACACATAATACTATTAATAACACCTAGCAAAATAATCCAACTGATGAGGTTGGCTATTCCTAACATAAGAAGAACCACAAGTGCTGATGAAAAACTGTCTGAGTATTACCAGCTGCTTGTTAGAGTTGTTCGTTGCATAGCAATTACATCATGCGGGCCATACTCTTTTGTGGTGCTCAATTTACATATGCTGGAGGGAGGATTTTCTATGGAGGAATGGCTGGGATTACTATTAGGATTACCAGATTACTACTGGACAGTTTTGTGGAGGAGGATGCAACACATACTGTCTACGCGGCAGTCCTCCTGTAGGGACAGTTCCAGACCCTGCAGCTAAGAGTCATTATTATGATTTTTATTATTATTACCTTTTGTGGGGTCCTAAACTGTTGCTCTGTATCTCACAATGGACCCCCCAAGAGCTGTGTAAACCACATGGCTGCACTCTTGGGGGTAATTCTCAAGGTCCTGGACCTGGTGAAGGAAGGCTGGAAGCCCAGTGTTGATCCAGCTGTCTTACTTTCTAGCGCTACCAGTACCCCACTTCCATGGGTATTAATAATACACGCTACACAGTCACTCATTCAGAATCCCATGCGACATGTGTGCAGTGAGTCTGCTCGAGAGCAGAGAACAGCACTATATAAAAGCTATGAATAATAAATAATAATAATAATTTTATGTTAGTGATTTGTGTTATCCATTTTGGGCCAGCATATTAATTATTTTGTATGATTTGGACACCTCATGCTATTCCTATTCTTCTTCTTCTGCATGACACTTGACAGTCAGATGAGTCAGAAGGTCTACATCAGCACATGTACTACTCTTCATGCCAACATGACCACAAGTGATTGATGCGATGCTAAAATCCAAAAAGTGACAAACTACACACATGTGTACTATGTAAACATACTCACTGTTAGTGTATGTAATTGTTATTAGCATCCATAAATAATACTGTCTTTTGAGGGGGGAGGGGGGGAGAGAGACAGGGGGTGCAAAGAACTTAAGAAGTCAGGGATTTCATATTTTTCAAACAGCATTAAGAATGTAAGTAAAAGCACCAGTGGGGACCACCACCACCCCCCTCCCCCCCCCCCCCCCCCACCTTCCCCCCCCAAAAAAAAGCATGGGGAAGGGGGTGTGGGGGAGGGGGGGGAGGGGCTGCAGTTTTACCATCAGACGAACCTTGTTGGCTTGACACCTTCAGTTGAACATAAAGGTGGCAACAGAAGAGGCTACTAGTGCTGTCTGACTCTGAGAGCTCTTCTTCTTTCATATTATATATTATTACAAAGTAACAGTGTCCAATTTTAACAATATGAACAGTCTGACACTTTCACCAGTTTTAGTGCATGTAGATTATTTTGGTGTTTCCATAATTCACCAAATCGTGACATGGACTACAGGATCTTTAACGTGCGTATGTGATCTTTTCTGCATACGCATACATGTATCACTTTGTATACTATGTATGTGTATCATACACACAGGAGGTTCTTATAATCTCCGAATATTCTGGGGAAGAATGCTGAGCTTTTGAGGTCTGGACAGTAGGCCATTTGTTGATAGCCTCTGTCGTGTCCTCTTCTGTCTCTGGTCAGCTGTTTGTGTTCCAGGCTTGTCATACGTGCAATGAAAGGCCTGGCCAAGCTGGTACAAGTTGCGAGTCTTCTATCGCTGTTCAAGAAACGGCTGTCCGTTGTTTTCGAGACAGTAGGTTACAAAAAAAGAGACAGAGAGAAAGACAACAACAACATGACTATCTTAACTGAGATTTCATACACTGGTAAACTCTGAAGGGGAAAATACGTATTAATTTAATTACTGCCACTAATGACAGTTCCTAAAACACGGAACACCAAAATGCACGCCTTCGCAATCAATAAAGATTTCAATAAGAAACTGACTGAAAAGTAACAATTCTCTTACTTGGAGAGATGTTTTAAAATCTGGTTCTTCAATAGTGAGGCCATGATGAAACCTCTGAACTGCTGGTACAGGAAGGAGCAATCACATTATGTGCAGACGATGCACCCGGACTGAGGGTGCCCACTCTTCACAACGCCATATCGTCACTCCTACATACCGCGTACCACGCTAAAAAGACACAATAATTGAAAATAAAAATAATAAAACAGTAGTAGAGGCCATACATTATCACTGGAAATATGAATGTTCATAATATGATTTATTTGACAGAACGTGATAGCATTTTGTGTGAACAATGACTGAAATCATTTTTAACATTATATGCGGTTGTCACATAACTAAAAACCCGGTCGAGATATGGACGTGAAAGGAATCGGCATCCACGCCGACAGAAAGTTTCGATATTATTCAGTTTAGTATCATAAAAGGTCGTCTACTAGACGGTCTTTGGTTAATATTCTTTAAACCAGTTTGAGATTTTCATACACGGTTTTGTCGTGGTTCTTGTTGTTATTGGAATGTGTGTGTGTGTGTGTGTGTGTGTGTGTGTGTGTGTGTGTGTGTGTGTGTGTGTGTGTGTGTGTGTGTGTGTGTGTGTGTGTGTGTGTGTGTGTGTAGTGTGTGACAGTGTGTGTGTGTGTGTGTGTGTGTTGTGTGTGTGGTGTGTGGTGTGTGGTGTGTGTGTGTGTGTGTCGGGGGGTGGGTGGGGGGGAGGCGATGTTTGATGACAAATTTGTATATATAATATGTTAATATTGTGTGTTTTGATGTCGGTTTTGTTGTTGTTTTTAACGTGAGCCCTGTCAGTAAAATGTATGCGCGTCAGTATAGGACTCATTTGAGAAAGGGCGCTCCGCTGTAAAACCCACTATTATTATTATTATTGTTATTGTTATTTTAATTTTATTATTATTATTTGTTTCTTTCTTTCTTTCTTTGTCACGTTGTTGTGACTAGTAAAACCCACACGGCTGACGAAACTCAGTTATTCATCCCAAACATTTTGCATCAGTGGCGGCTACCCGGCGGAAACAATATCGATAGATGTTTTGTTTTTTATCAGTTCTTGTCGGGTTTTTTTTTTTTGGTTTTTTTAGTTTAGTTTAAAACGAAGAGGGTGAGAAATTCAGTCAAGAGACATAGAGAGACAAGGCGAAGTAAAATTCATGCTATAATTCGCACTATTCAGCCAGGCTATAGCCGCACACACCACCACACACACACACACACACACACACACACACCACACACACACACACACACACCACACACACACACACACACCACACACACACACCCACCCCCACACACACACCCACACACACACACACCACACACACACACAACACACACACACACACACACACACACACACACACACAACACACACACACACACACACACACACACACACACACACACACACACACACACACACACACACACACACACACCCCACACACACACACACACACACACACACACACACACACACACACACACACACACACACACACACACACACACACACACTGTGAAACACACCAGCTCAACCAATGCAGGTAAGTCATCCTGCATCTCATTTTTCACCGTTTAAGTGTTGTTTCAGTGTTATTTTGTAGCTTGAAAAAGGGGCTTACCCCAAAAATTCGCATGTTGTGTTTTTTCATAACAAATACTGAAATAGTGTTCTTTTAACACGATTTTACGTGTTTGCATTTAATAGTTTACACCCTTCATCGTGCAGTTTTAGTATTGAGAAACTAACCCAAAACAAGTCAGTTTTTTGTATTGCCTTTTTAAATTTATTTTATTTCGTTGTTTTCCACTGAAATTGTTTGTTTATTTGTCTGCATGGTTAACTGAGAGAGAAATAAACAGAGAAAAAAGAGAAGAAGAAGAAGAAAGGAAAAAAACAAGAGGAAAAAAAAAAGAAGAAAAAAGAAGAAGAAAAAAACAAGAGAGAGAGAGAGAGACAACAGACAAGACAATATTATTTTATTGTCAGGCCGGAGGCCCATAACATAACAACAGGAGTGAACATTCAGACCATTCGAATTCTCTTGGATCCAATGACGGACTTAAACTCAGTTTTCTAGTGTTTAAAGCTTTAAAAACGAAGGTGGATAATTTCTCTATGGTGGGTGCGTTCGTGCTAGCTAATAATAAGGACAATTTAAACATGGATGGTTGTCTGTGGTACTTTGGTGCAATGAGTTCATCTCTCAAGGCTGTATACTTTGGACATACTAGTAAAAAATGTACTTCTGTTTCTTGCGGATTACAGAATGGACAATTTATATCCCTGTCTCAAGCAAAGGATCTATACTGTAGGTAATGACATTTTAATGCAGACATTCCAATTCTGAATCTAGTAAATACTCTCCGCACGCTTATGTTGTTAAGAGTTTGAAGATACTAATGACTGATTGAAATTAGAGTATACGTTATAAAAATCGCGTGAACCCAGAGCAGCAAGCCAGTCTTGTTTAAAGCAATCAGAGAGAGAGAGAGGCTAAGATAACAAACTGACATTACACGTTGTCTTTAGATCTACCGTCTTGATTAACTCGACCTGTTTCCATATGAGTCATTACTTGTCACTAAAAATCAGTTTGTTGACCTGAAGCAGTTCTTTCACTGAGTTTGTTTGAATTTCAGCCGATGCCGAGAATGTTAAATTTTGACTGATGGTTTAACTGAATGGGTTGCTTTTTCATTTGTGAGCCGGAACAAATTCCAAAGCAGTTTGATCCTTTAACTGCCTTGGCAGCCGCTTTATTTGATGTTAGATTCGTGGACTTGAAATGCCGGCACATATATCCAGTAATACAGTAAGTGCAAATGCAGACATGAGTTTGGCAATTGTTACATTTTACATCATTTTCATGTAAGATGTCAGTCTATGTAGATTCGTTGCAGCCAAGGTGTGCACTATTATGCTTTGCTTAAAAAAGATTTTATTTTTATCGTTCTTGTGATTTTCTCAAATGGTAGTAGTCAGTAGTAACAGGAGTTTAACGTCCCGCCGTCAATCGCACAGGGTCAACTCAGGACAATCAAACTCTGTCATAAACAAATGTAGATTCCAAAATTCTTCACATAATTATATGTAAACGCTTTCTCGAGTCATTCCACAAAACGATTCCCTACACAAACATAATACAAAACATACATAAACAAACATCAAATACAAATTTTGGAAGCGGAGCCAACGGTTAGACCCTTCAATATTACCCCTGTTAAACCGCTGAACAGCACAAAACTGAGACTAGGACATGCTCCTATCGTCGACCATTCCGTCCAGTTTCATCGATACCAGACTGATTAATAAACGGGTGAGAGAGAGAAAAACAAAATGGACAAAAACAATACAAAATATATATATATATAAATGTAAAAAGGTAAATATATGGCAGGCAGCAAGCTGCATGTACTACCTACCAGTGTTATCATCTCCTTGCTGCTCAGGTAGAGCGATACAAAAAACATTTAACGAACAAAATGTCAGTTTGATTCTTTTCTGGGGGGGAAAAAATGAATCAGGAGAATGGACCATTAGCAGGAAAATGACAAGACAAGAGGACTAGGCAGAAGAGAGGACATAGGAAAGGGGAATCATATGACAGCCCTGAGATTCCAGACACTGATGAGGCATGGGCCTGGAAGGGGGGGGGGGGTCAGACATCCCCGGCCTCCCATCGGGGCTTCTCAGAAGGGAACCGCCGGAACAGAAGACACACTGAAGCGGCCAGGAAAACTGAGTAGACTGAAACGTGCAACTCGGTTTTCATGACTATTTATAGTTTTAATTTTTATGTTAGTTGTTTGTTGTTGTCGATTTTTGCTTTTAAAAAAAGGAAATATATGTAGTTTTGTTTGTTCAATTAGTGTGTGCGCGTGTACGCGCGCGCGTGTCAGTACGGGCGTGCTGGCGTTGTATACATTGAAACTTGAAAACTGTACATTTAAAGAATGTGTAAGCGCATGTGGCCTCTGCGGGTTAGGCGCTCCATTATTATTATTATTATTTTACCAGCCGCAGTCAAATGGGGCAAATTAGTCTGAACGCTTGAATCAGGCTCAGACCCACATCGCTTTCCGGCACCCTTCTGAAGGAAGGATGCCGTAAACCAGTGCTTGGAATTTGGCTCAGACCATCGTGCTTCCCACAACCCACGCAGCATAACATCGGGGTCAGATCAAAGCTTGTGAGACCGTCACTGTCGTGGGCGATACTGACAGGTCTGTTGGTGCGGAATCCTTTGAGTATGGGCATCGAGCGACGTGAGCACAGGTCACGAGTGCCGGGTCATTCAGAAAGAAAGAACTCGTTTTCTATGTCCGATATAAAGTCAACTGGGCGTTTCAAACAGCGGCATGTCCCGTTTGGAAACAAAGTCCTCATGATATTTTGAGTGTTGATTTTGATCAGGTCTTCCCGCGGACAGTTTGGAAAAAGCTACCCTCGTTTTATTTTATTTTAATTTTTTAATTTTTTAAACCGGTTCCAAGAAGGAGAAGAAGAAGAAGAAGAAGAAGAAAGCAGAGAGAAAAAGGTTCTGTCTTCGCGCTACGGAATCGATGGATTACGTGCAAAACAAAGAAAGAAACAAAAACAAAACGGCCACACAACGAAAAAAGAAATCCAGAAATTAGTCAGATTATGAATTTAATCAGCTGCCAGTCCAGTCCAGTCCAGTTCAAGATGGTATCTATGCGCTCGGAAAAGCCCATAATTATGCGCTCCACCCCGTCCCTCAGAAGTTTCTCCAACGTCGCCTTTGAAACGGCTCCAGTGTTCCGTCTGAACCAGCTGCCAACCGGTGCGCCATTTACTGATTTGTGGTGCTGCGAGTTGAAACAACAACTCAGTCCGGTCATTTGCAAAGCAGGCATCACATCCTCGGTCTCATAGCTTGCTTAGGGCGGACATCCCTGAAACAGAACACCCAGTGTGTTTTCATGACCGAGTACGGTACAGTCTACAGTTAGGTCACGGTTTGTTTCGGACGGCATGCATCGTAGCCTATTTCCTGCACGGTGAATGTTAATTTTTGAGTTCCGTGTTGCCCCCCCCCCCCCCAACTCCCCCTTCCCGCAAACTCCCCCCACCCGGCCTCCACTGACTCGGCTCTGTATGTCTTTGTGTTTTGTTTTGTTTTTTAAATTTTATGTACTAATTTAGTATCCGTTTCCTTTTCCTTGTTGTTATTGTCGTTTTTTAAAGCTTAATTTTATCCCTCCCCTTCCCCTGCTCTCTCTGTAAATTACCCAGTTTGTGCGTGCGTGTGTGTGTGTGTGTGTGTGTGTGTGTGTGTGTGTGTGTGTGTGTGTGTGTGTGTGTGTGTGTGTGTGTGTGTGTGTGTGTGTGTTTGAGTTTTAGACTTTTTCGCTCCAGTTCTCGGTTTGTTTTGCTTGGAATTTAACTGAATGTGACTCATGCAGGGTGCAGCCATGTTGGTTCAATCTTTACAAATGAAGAGCAGAAATTGAAAGCGTGGCTCGTGACGTATATTTGATACTTTGGATGCCGTCACAAACTGCCGGGCACAAAATGGCTAACGTTTTTTGTTTGTTTGTTTTTGTTTTTGTTTGTTTTACAAACCGGACGCACCGTGTCGGAATCACTACGGCGGCCGAATTCTTTTTCTGTTCCCCGGGCTGTATGTTTTCGCAGTCCATCTCAAACGACACGAGGGAAAAATTATCAAATCTATATTCTCGAATTGAAAAGGCTGTTATTTTTACTATATCGGGGAGTCTTAGCCTTTTATTTTGACAATGGGTCTTTAGTCAAAGAAACTGTAGAATCACAAGTCTTTACTTCCAATCCTTCAGGCAATGTGCTAGGCTTATTATGGGTTAAATGTGTTTATTCTGACAGCTATTTGTTATATCAAGTTGGCTTTAGTACTGTTATAACAATCGAAAATAATCTCTTTTTTTTACGAATCTTGTGTTTTAAGTCCTTTCCTGTTAGTGTTGTTAAAAGTCTGCCAGAATTCCCTTCACAGAGCTATAATCGGCACGTTTTGTATCCTTCACAGAGCCTCAGACGGGGGATATGACATCATCAGTCTGTCTGCATCCATTATGGCTGAACTTCCGACCAGAACCATCGAAATGGTAAGTAACCCATTTATAATCAAAAATTTGAATGGAATTTTCCTGCTTTTTGTGTTTATTTGCAAGCACGGTATTTTTAAGACTCTTCCGTAGCTAACGCACAATAGAATAAAGCAAGGGATGAAGGGTAATGGACAGCAAAGTTGCACAAATCGCTTGGACCGCCGGTGCCACCATTTTCTGTCTGCGGAGCCATGATAGCCTGTCACTGTGTCAGACACTGTTATTAATATTTTGGATATTTTTTGTGTATTGGTCGTTGATTTGTTGTGTCTTGATAGTTCCGTTCTACATGGGTATTCAAATTTGTGCGAACAAAGATGTAGTGTTTCATGGAATTGGATCAAAACTCTTACCTCATCGATCGCAAGCCTAGTGGGTCAGTGCCCTGAGTGCATTGTCCTCGTCAGGTCGCACATCTTCCTCCATTGAACAAAGAGCTAGTTGCTTTCATTGTTTACCCTACATTATTTGAACATTAATGAACACTTGATATCGGAGTGTTGTTGTCACTACGACCACTGAACCAGTGGTTTGACTGGTTTTACCACAGAAATTTGTGTCCAAGCTTTTGGAAAGTGCATAATCACTCCCTCTCCCTCTGTCACAGTGTCAGTTAGCGAGACTCAGTGTCATTGGTATCAGATTTTGTGTACGTGTGAATTAAAGTGAAGATCCAGGAGAATGTGAAATCATTTTATGCAAAGGGTCTTGCATGTGTCAACTTGTAACAATGTAACTTTGTAACAATGTAAGTCTTTGAAATTTGAACTCTGAAATTGTTTTTGTTTCCAGCACACACTTTGATGTGTTCCTTTTTTCTTTCTTTGATCCGTCACAATGGCCAGCCAGTCATGATCAGTACAGCGTGGAAACTATATTACAGGAGAGGTGTGTGTGTGTGTGACACTTCATTAGTGAAAATGACACTGTAATAATTTAGCTTTCTATAATCTATAAGCATAAATTATAATATAACCTACAGTCTACCAACATTTGTTCCAACATTTTTGCAAGTAAATTATCTCAGCTATTGAAAGCCTAAGTATTTATAATTTGGCAAATGCCAGTCAGCTCTAACTAAGCAATGCAGACATGAAACAGTGATAACTTTTGGTTATTAAGATAATAATCTTGAACAAAACCTGTATAGTTTTCTTTATTGAGAGTAAAACAGTTAACTTCAGCAGATGTAGAAGACTAGAATGAGAAATGAGTTCTTCAAGAATAACTCTCAGACTTGTTTGTGCTTATGTTGTGTATGTTTTTATCAGATCTGTTAGTATTAGTAATACTATTACTGATAAATTCAAAATTGTAATCTTGCTTTACATTATATTCCCAGCAGTTTTTACTTTTATCCCCAATTTGTTAGCATGAGTTACATGTTGGTGACATAAATTTCTAAAACCACATACAGTTTTTCTGTGCCTAATTTAAAACTGCTGAATCTTTTTCATCTATAGCCAGAATTAAAAAAGGAACCCCCACTATCAAAGATGATTGTGATATGTTGGAGAGATTTAGCTTTTTTGGAGAGAGTTAGCTTTTGTGTGAACTTACTGGGAAATTAGACTTTTGCAATTGCAGTACTTACTTAGTTTTGAGTCAATGTCCTTCAGGACTCAAACTAAATAAGTAAGTACTGCAGTTGCAAAAGTCTAATTTCCCAGTATGTTCACACAAAAGCTAACTCTCTCCAACTTAGTTTGAGTCATGGTCCTGCAGGATTGCCCTGATATAACTGCACTGGTTGACTGGGTGTAAAAACACCAAGTTACGTACTTACTTACTGGTCCTTCAGGATTTAATTCCCTGTAATCTTGCTATCTTTGCCTTTGGGCATTTCAGCCATTTGGCTGTTTGTGGGTCCCCATTCATTCTCAGTCTCACCTCATTATTTAAAAAAAGAAAAGAAAAAAGGAAAAAAAGAAACTTTAGTTAGTTAATTACAGTAATTGTACTTCTACATTCAAGTCACTTTGGTTATGCTGGACATTTTAATCTGTCTGAAGTTGGTTCACAGGGATGAAGTCCAGTAATGTCTTTTCCAGGTCTTGGCAGCAGGCCTACCAGCTGTTAATATGCTGATGGCCCCCCTACCCCTTCCTCCATTTTATAAACACACAGCAATGCAACAAGAGTGCTTCTCAGGTCTGAAAGCGAAGGAATGATCATCATCAAATAACAATGTTGTGAAAACAGTTGAGCCAAAAATCAGGTTGACATTGTGATAATCTTCACAAAGCCTGTACAAGTAACAAGACTTTGAAGGTGGTAGATGTGTTCCAAAACTGTCATTCCTGTTTGTTGCTACTCTTGGATTCACAGTGTGAGTAGGAAAACCCCAGAATGATCACAGTAGTCATGGCAGCTGTATCTGATTGATTCATTGCCATGACTGTCTTGACAGGTTTCCTTGAGCCAGGGTCATCTGCTTCTGATGTCAGACAGGTTTGAAAAATGTCTAGTGTGATCACTGGTTGGAGAATGTGTTCAGAGTTGTAGGGTCTTGTCACGCAGGGACACTCATCCCTGTCAGAAATCTTGAGATGATGTTCTGATGTAGGTGGCTTGACAGCAGCCTGCAGTGGCCAGTTCTTAGTGGGATGAAGGGGTCTTCTGGTGCCTCTGCCGATGTTGGATGGGGTCAGCATGCCTGCTTGCTCTCCACTGGGAGTTGTATTGGTTGTGGATGGTTGATGAAGGTCAAACTGTGCATGGTTGTCACATAATCATAATCCTGATTATTGACAAGATCGTGTTATTCTCCGCTCTCGAGCAGGCTCACTGTGCTGCACATGTTTTTGAGTGCATACCGGGTTATTTTAGCATTTCCAGCATCTGTCAAACTCTGACATGGACTACAGGATCTTCAGCCTGGAGATGTGATCTTTTTGTGTGTGTAACATGCAGGGGACCTCCGTTTTTAGTCTCATCCAGATGGCTTTTGTGTGGTATGGGGTTGTTTTGTCTGAAAGTGGAATACACTTCCACTTAGTATCTTCCATGATCAGTTATGTGATAAAGATCTCTACTTAGAGTATGTTGAATGAAAGAGGCTAAAAAAATAATTAAAAAATAAAATTGAATTATTTTATTTTGTTAATAAATTTTTAAAAAACTACAAAAATGTTTTAACTGTTTGAAAGTCTATTCAGCTTAAACAGTACTTGCCAAGTCAACAAAGGGGAGGGGGGGGGGGGGGGGGGGGGGGGGTAAAAAAGAGAGGAGCTTTTAGCACAAGTGAAAGGTGCAGAAGATCAGTTGCCAGCGCCAGTTTTGTTTGGCATCTTCATGCAATGGCTGCCTTTTGGTTCCAAAGAAAACATTGTAATTGCATCTTGTTGCTTTCTACCGCTTGCCACAATAATTACTGAGGGCACAGCAGAGCAGTGCTTTTTGGGATGGATGCCAAAATTGTTCTTTATTTTAGTGCTGTTTGCCAAGAAGTAAGCACACACAGAGTGCATAGTGCTAGCAAGAACTATTACAAGTTCCTCTTATGTTCGCCCTGTTGTTAATCAAATCAATTTTTGTGACATCGTCAGTTTACGTATGATTCGTGCTGTACTAATAAGTATTTTTGCTTGTTGCATGGCCCAGCTGTTATGTTGTTAATGAGTTGTTATATAAGAAATAAATTTTGTTTAAACCAAGAACTAAAAAGTAATCATGGTGGAGCTTTCATGATTTTGTTTGCTGGTTGTACTAACGACAACCAAGGTCAGGGAGGCAGGGGAGTTAGCTGCATTGACAATCACGTTCATGGAACCACCCCATACATGGCAAACTTGATCATGATTTTTGTTAAATTTGACTGATCTAGAGATAATTGACGGGAAAATAAAAGTTAATGCTAGAATTTTCTTGTATACTGTTTACTTTAAGCAAAAAATCCTCAGTGACATTCAGGCTAGGCATTTTTTGAATTGATAGTGATACATGTGTAAACGTTACCAACTTTTGCAAATTAAATATATATATATCATTGTTTTAAGTTTATTCATACATCATAATCATAAATTCAACAAACAAGTTTTGCAAAACAATAGACCACCATATTTTCCTCTCTTATGTTGCTGTTTTCCTCTGTTGTAAGCCCCTCTACATAATCTGTTTAAGTTATGGCTAGAAATTGTGTATAGCATAGGTGTGTGCATGGGCACATTGTTGTGTGTTTGCCTAACCCCTTCACTGCTCCAGACAGTATATTTTCCAGTGTGTAACAAATCTGCTTTGGATACTGTGTATTTTGATGGAAATCCTTTCACGTGCTATTGCCAAAAAATAGAAGAAAAGAAAAAACTGAAGGATTTCAAATTTGCAGTTTTACTGGTCATTTTGAAATGAAATATGGCAGTGAAAAGGACCTCACTGCACTGCATTAGTAAAAAAAATAATCAGGGTTTGTGTTAACCAGTAATTTCTGGTATTTTACTGGTTAATATCAGTGTACATTGAAAACAAAATGAGCAATTAGTCAGACATACCAGTTGTGATTGTGTTAGCCTGGTTCTAACAACAACAACCAAGTTTTTAAATGCAGCACAGTGAGAGAGTGTGTAGTGTGTGTGTGTGTGTGTGTGTGTGTGTGTGGTGTGTTCTAGACAGGGAAGGGAGCTGGGTATTTGCTAGTACAGCTCTAGAAGTAGTACGGACAGCTGTGCATTCGACCAGTTACAGTAATTATCTGACACCTTTCAGTGAACCACTTTCACCACCTTATAGATGTTACACCAGTTTGTAAAATGTCTAGCATGATCACTGAAAATTAGTGCATCAAATAAATAAACTGCACTCGGTCACACATTCTGATAAGTAGTAATATTGTATCAAGGCTATCCTGTTTGCATTAATAAATGCAGTTCACAGCGTTTATGCTGTGATTCATAATGTACTCTAATTTTAATACAAAATGAGGAGGGGGGTTTTGACCATGAAAAAAAGAGAGAGAGAAAGAGAGAAATTACAAAGGAGGAGGGGACAAAATATTTTCCTGCCCTGGAAGTTTTTTTCTTCTGTTTTTTGTTGTTGTTGTTGTTACGTGTTAGGTCAGATAGTGATGATTATCAGATTATCGCCAGTGCCATATTTCTGGCTGTCAAGCGGTGACTTATTCAGTATGTATTAATTGCTGTGCTTTATACTCCTTGTGAGACCTGTTAAATGACTTAGCATTTCCATTGGTTAACCAGGAAGAAAAAGAACATGGATGATCTATCAGTCTCTGTGCTCATATTGATGGTTTAGTGTTGGCTGATCTGATCTTTACGGCCATTGTTTTGCCAAAGGCAGTAGTTTCAAAAGAGGGGGCGGGGTTACTAGTGGTTGAAGATGGAGTGTCTTTTCCTCCTACTGTACACCCACAGCCCCAGTGGCTGAAGCGAAAGGAGGGCGAGGGGACACGTCGGCAGCTATTTTTAGCTGTGATGCAAGAGACATTCCTCCCCAAAGCCAGACATGTTCATTTCATCAGCACCCAGACAGCCCCTTGTGTGAGGCTGTAATACATTACTGGTGAAAAATCAATATTGTACGTCGTGTACTGTACTACACTTTGCCATCATCAGTCCAGGGTTGGCTGGATTTTTGTGTGTGGGGGCGCTTCGGGGAGGAGAGTTCGAGAATCTGTGCCTTTTCAGCCAGTACTTTAATGACAGCGTCTGTCTGTGCGTCTGTCTGTGTGTGGCATTGTGAAGTCGGGCCGCCGTCGCCCAGACAAAGGGAGAGAAATCGAGGCCGCTTACTGTACACAGTCGAGTTGTCAGCTGTTTGCTCCAGTGGAGTTTCTCAGGCAGTTATTTTCGGCCTGAATGGCGCTTATGTCAAGGAAAGGCCAGTCGCCTATTTTGTGACCTATGTGGCTGATATAAGGTGATCGTGTAGGCCAGTGCACACACACACACCACTGCGCACACAGTTGCGGGAGTAGGAACTGTGAAAACCAGAAAGGCTTGGGCGGCGGTTTGAGGCAGAAAGGATGCTGAGCTGTCATTGAGAGGTATGGCTGTGCCGCGCCAGCTGCAGTACCGGTAGGCAAAACTTGGCAGGAACCGTGTCAACTACCGGCGAAGGATGTCGTATCTGTCGAAATAACACACAGCGGATGAATTGATCGCTCCTGTTTGTTAAGAGTTTGACATTTGCTGTCACAGTGTCAGCAAATTGAGTATTGTTTTGCAGTAAGTTGCACAATATGTGATGCTGCCAGTATGAATATACATTTACAGAATGATGGATTTATTTTAATTTTATTTTTTAACAGTGATTCTAATCTATTCTAATTTAATTCGTCATCGGGAAACTATGCATTTAAAAAATGTTACTCATGTAACTGGCGCAAAAACATTGTTGGAACTTGGAAAGATGCCAAACTTTAGTTAATGTTTTAAATTCACCAGGAGCATTTTGTTAGGTTTTGTATGACTTTCATGGAGAAAATGTGAGTAACTGTGTTATGTAAATTGTAATGTTGCCTACTCCTAACTGTTTGCAAAGCTCTTCACCACTTTAAACCATTAATTTATTAATAACATTAAAAGTTTCACAGTCAGTTCTTTGAGCAAGTTCATTCAGAATGTATTAAATGATGAGAGCCTGTGTTGAAAGCTACCTTTGTATACTGGTTTTTGTGACCTTGCTGTTCAGGGTCACAACAGGATTAGAAATGTACTAAAGACTTTTGTTTTTCTCTCCCTTGAATTTAAAAGCATCAGACAAGAACTCAAACTGGTTTGGGTGAATTTATCTGAGTATGTTTGAAACACAAATAGGACCACAAATTCATCTAATAAAGAGTAATATTGTAACTTTGCATTCACATTGATTTGAAGGAAATGGCTGGCTTATTCAGTCTGCAGTAGAAACTTTTCAGGTCAACTTTGCATACGTGCTCGCTTTGACTTCCTCTTTAAGCTTAAGGACAAAATTTAATATTTTTTGTTGCAATTTTTTTTTTAATTACAGGGGGCACAATTTTTTTTAAAAGCTTGGATCCCATCCAAGTGTGTATGATGGAGTGAACATGCAGTGGCCTGCTGCTTTGCTTGGAAATGAAGCTATTTGCATTTAAGTAAAAAAAAAATAATAGCTATCCTCAGTTTGTAACCCAGAAAGTAACTGAGTAAGATAGCAGAGAGTAATTTACCTGCAAGGAAGAACAGCCAAAGGGGGGGTGGGGGGGTTGTCTTGAAATTCCATTTGAGCAAAGGTAACTTCAGAGAGAGCTGTGCCTCTGTAATTAGTCTGTTTAAGTGGGGATGGGGTAGCCCATCTTGGTGCCAAAAATGAAATTGCCCATGGAAGTGTCTCTGGTGTAGGTTACATGCTGTTGGAGCTGCATGTCTCCTTTTAACTCCGGAAAAGTGCCTGATGGATAGATGAGTGAAAGTTTGTGGATTTTGCCAAACTGTCAAGCATACCTGACGTGGCAGGCATCTTCTGGTGCTAGCAGCAGATTTCAGACTTCAGAGCACATTTTATGATGTACATGCAGTATTTGTGGATGTGAAATCTTTTTCATGACTTAATGGTGAGATCATGGATTACAGCATATGTAATAATATGTACATACAGTGTCTGAATGTGACATCTTTTTCATGACTTGACGTGAGATCAGTATTACAGCATGCATTTGTAGTTATGCGTATACTTTTATAGCTTTGCTTGATGAGATTCCTTGTGCATGTGTTTAAAAAAAAAGGGTGGGTGGGTGGGGGGGAGCACTATTTAATTCTTGTTAAACATCTTTTTCTCATCCTTCTGTGTTTTGTTTTGTTTTTCCTAATCCATTGTTGAGTCTTCCTATTCTGCCATTCTCCTTCTGGTGACATCTACTGCTTGTTAAAAGCACACAAGTACCTGATGAGCATGACATTATTCGGTTTGGTTGCAGGCTCATCACAATCACCTGCCAGGACAACGACATCCAAGATGACTTGAGCAGTGCCCATCTACAAGACACCATGTCACCCCTAATCTTTGCCAATTCTTTTCTGTGTGGTGGGACATCAAAAGCCAGAAAATGTGACTGATGGTCAGGTCTCTGGTGTAGGTCTGGGAGGTAGTTACCACATCAGGAACGATTCTGTTGGTTTGTGCTGGGCGGTGGAGGTGGGGAGGTTAGTGAGAATTGAGGAACTGGAGGAATCTGTGTCGAATTCTGAAAAGGTAAATTTTTTGGTGAGACTGTTCATTTCATAGAAGTGGTTGCAGAATTATGTAGTCTGAAGAAGTGTTCCTTCATGCATCTCAACTTGGAGCTAAAGTTGAGGAGAGAGCTAAGATGGTTTCTGGGTAAAGTGTTTGAGGAAACCAAGCTGTGAAAAAAAAAGTCACAGCGGGCAGAGCCTGGGGAAAAGGAGAGAAGCTGAGAACTATGTCGCTGCCCCATTCCTCATGGGATCCCACAGTGTGCCCGTCCTGCGGTCAGCTTCACGAGCCCCAAGGCACACACCTGTACGACTACTACCAGGCAGTGGACGAGGATCTCATGTGCCAGATCTGCCTGCAACCCTTGGTCAGTCCACTGGACACGCGCTGCGGTCACACATTCTGTGCCCGATGCCTCCGCAACTACCTTCGCATCCAGCGTCAGTGTCCCATCGACCGCAAGGCCTTGTCCCTCAAGGAGTGCCAGCTGTCCAGCATCTTGGTGCGAAGGTCAGTTGGGAGTCTCCTTTCTGTTGACTGACTGATTGATTGACTGTTGGTTGGAAGTCTCTTTTCTCTGATTATTGATTGATTGATTGTTCGATCACTTTTGTATAGCACTGACAGTTCTGTAATTCCAAACAGTGTCACTGCTCTCTGGTTGCATGTGTCTCCGAATGACTGATTGTAGGCATTGTATTCCAAACAGTCTCACTGCTCTCTGGTTGCATGTGACTCCGAATGGCTGATTGTAGGCAATGTAGCATCTCGTACATAGTATGATTGGAATGTCCACTGAAGTGATGTACTTGCAGGGCTAGGGCTGTTTGGTAACATGGGTGGTGCCATGTGAGACTGCTGCCATCTCAGTGCATGTTCTGTGTAAACCATTCAGCCATTCATCAGTTTACAGTGTTGTTGGAAGACAGATTCTTGTAAACAGTAGGCAAACCTTGCAGAACACACAAGATCTACAGACTACCACTTCAGATCTAAGAAAATATGGTTTCAGCAGGACACAATTTTATCATCCCATTTCTTTCTTTCTGTCTTCTTTGTTCATCTTTTTTTCTTTTTTCTTCTTCTTCTTTCTGTCTTTCTTATTCCTTTTTTCTTTTCTTTTCCTTTTTTTTTCCTTTTCATATTGATATTTGCTTACAGGTGCAAGTTTATTCTTCAGGTTGTTGGATACAGTAGGAGGTGGTTGCAGTTTGTATACCTGTTAAACTGTTTCAGAATGTTTCTGTTTCTTCACTTACCAGCTTGTGGTGTTTTGATTTTAATTTGATTGAGTGGTTGCTTCATTGATTTCAGTTGATTGCTTCATTAGTTTCAGCATCCATCATGCATTTATTTTTGCCTTGTGTAAAACATGTGGATCTCAGTATAGGAAGTCTAAAGCTTATTTGATCTAGCCTAAACTTTATTAACAAGTGAACAACCAATATGATGATTTTATGGTATAAAACTGTCACTGTGGGGAGGGGAGATGGTATATTTACTGCCATCACAAAAACATTCACTTCAGCCTTTTTTTTTACTATTCAACCTCAAGTAAGATTGTGCAAACGTTTTACATGGCGACCTGTGTTGATCTTTACCAGTTGTAGGTTTGATGACTTTTGTCTAATTTCAAAGTGACAGTGGTGTGGGAAGGTTTCAGTACTGAGCAGTCAGCATACTATTAATTTAAACTATTTTTTAAGTTACTTATATTTTAACCTGTAGCCGCTTGGGTTATACTGTAATTTGTTATTTTTTTAACTTTAATAACAGTGGTTCCTTTTATTGGCCAGGAAACCATGAATCACGCAGGATGAAGAATAGTTAATTGATTATAATGTGTTGCAAGAACTGGGAGAAACATTAATTAATAGTATATTTATTATCAGTCCTTGTTAAGAGATTGACGTGGGTCAAGATTTACAGATAAAATACAGATTTAAATTTAAAAAATCTAGTTTTTTTTTCTAGTTTCTCTCACTTTTTAGTGTACAGAGCTGATTAGTAGCCAGTCCAGTTCATTTTTAGCGCTACACTAAATGACGTGGCTGCCTCGTCAGCAGTGGCCTGCTTCCTCTCTTCTCTGGTCAGTCCACCCACTGGCCAGGTCACAGCTGGATCAGAAATTAAACGAGACTGAGCCTCGCACAGCCTCAACAGGTCACGCATGGACGTATAAATGCCCACACACGTACACATGTAACTAATCGCATTACCGCTTCAGGCCAATCACTACATGGTGCATCTGATCCCCCAGATCTATAATGAGGTTTTCGTACCACTCCAACTTATAACTTTTAATTTGGTGAGTTGTGTACGGGCGTAGAAGAAATTTGAATGTGTGGTATTCGGCCAGAGGTGACCCACTGCGGTTGACGGGACGTTAAAATCCAAGAACTAGCCAACCAACCCTGCAAAAAAAAAAAAAAAAAAAAGGAGGGGGGTGCGGGGAGGGGCCTAACTGGCTCTGTTTAACAGACCGGTTGCACGTGCTAGATCCAGCGCCTTGTACATGCATGCATGTTTTTGTGCACGACTGCGCGTGTGGCTATAGAACAACAGGCGCACGTGACCAGTTTTCTCACCAACAGAGGCCGTTGCAGACTTTAAATTATATCATTAATGTATTGCACAAAGATATATGTATGTGTGTGTTTAAGTGCAACCAGCAGACAGCAGAACGCCTTACATCAGTTGATTTAAAACGCTGTGGGCAGCAAAAGGTGCAAGCACTTGTGAACTGATTCAACCCTATCATCCGCGGCACGGTACACCTATGTTTTATTTATCTGCGAACCTGGCTGTCAAGACCCGATCACGCCTGACTTTGCACGCGGTCATTGAACAGATCCTCAGCAGTCACCTGCGTCAGCTTTCTTTCATCTTTTTTTGTGCGGCCATCACGCAGGCTCCATCCACTTCATCGCGAAAATGGGCTTTAGTGCTGTTGAGAGACACGGATGAATAGATTTTCATCCGCATGTCTGGTGTTGGGACAGCAGCGGCGTGAAAACTTTTCCCTGTTGAATTCGTCTCGTTTTCCCTGGACCACCTTTTGCGGCTAGCGTTAGTCAGTCAGTCGTTAAATTTATAGAAAATCTGCTTGTAAAACTGATACATTATGCCCGTGGCGCTGTGGCCACTAGCATGGAAACAACAACAGCAACTACACCCCGGAAAGTAAAGCAAAAACAAAGAGGAAGTGAGAGAGCGTCGGTTAATCTGATAAAACCACGGTCATCAGTGAATCCCTTGACGCGTCAGTGAAAATGGGAGTTTAAAGCAGCGTGCATTAGCGTCAGTATCTGTTTGGAAAAGCAGAATTGAGGCAGTTTTTTCCCCCACCCAGCCTTGTGTCTTTGTTTCATACAGATCCAGTTGGGGGGGGGGGGGATTTGACTGAACAGGTTTTAAAGTCCAGTTTCAGTTACTGACGGCCTTTGTGGATCTCGGCGGTGTTTAGTCGAAATTATTTTCAACTCCTGAGTGTGTGGTGTGTGTGTGTGTATATTTATGTATTGGTAATCAATACCCGTCCGTCTACTCCACCCATACGGTCGCCGTACCAATTGATTTACAAATTCGACTCGCCATTAGCGACCTGCGAGGCCGCCGACGAATGGAAAAGTCATAACGAAAGGGGTAATGATGATTGTCATAAACTGCCGAGAGCACTTGCACGGTGCGCGGGTGGCACAGGCTCCGTCCGCTCGCTCGGCCGCTTCATACGTTCCTGCTTTCACGTCTTGTCAATGAATCATTCATGCGTAGCGCTCGGCAGTAGCCTAGCGCCCGCCCGCGCACATTACTAACGAAATGTACTCATTGATTACCATCGACCACTGGTTAGGCTAGCCGCTCTGGGCCTGTGCGCGGATTGTTTTTTGTTTTTTTGTACAGCCCCAGCCCCCTGCCCCTCCCTCTCTCCCCGGCCCTCTCGTCTCCCCCTGCCAGTTGTTCGTGGCAACAGTGGTCCCCGAGATGGAAGTTTAGTGTCGTCTGCGTCTCGCATTGTTTTGACGGCCAGGGGTCAGTGGAAGGTTTTCAGGTTGCAAGTTTCCTGGGTGTGCATGCCTGCCTGGTACCGCTGCTGGCAAGGGAAAGGCGCACGGAGTCCTTGCACGTGAAATCGGAAGTAGGAGTTGGGCGTGTTGTAACTTAACCTTTGGTTAAATACCCGCCGAGTGTGCGGGTGCATGTTTGGAGCTCAGAAGCTGTGTGGAAGTCGAGGTGGCCGTCCTGGGCTCCCGTCCCTAATTAGCCTACGGTTTCTGTGGACGTAAAGCCGGCAGCATTCAACTAACCGGGTACACACACACATGGGGGGGGGGGGGGGGGGGGGGGGGGGGGTCGCAGTGGATAGTGAAATTAATAAAGCTGTGCGTTTATCAAACAGTTTCCGCAGCAGACAGATTTTTGTACATGTATGGTTTTCACTTTCAGCCACCCCCGTGGCCTTGTCAGTGGTTTATCTCCCTTCTTAGAACAGATTACGTTTAACTGTAGCGCCCTGCCTAGGTACGGTTTCCCTGGTTACGCTTAGGCACGCGTTTCCTTAATTAGTCATAGTTGGGATGAAGTTACTCCTTCGATGGCAAACGTAAGATGTATTTTGGATATATATCGCTATGTTGCGTGTAAGGTGACGCCTACCAGTACCGGAAGTGAATCGAGTTGATCCAGTCGTTACTGTGAGATCTAGGCAAAAGAATTAACTTCCAGCTTTCACTGGTTACCCACCCACAAGAGCGCTAACTCGTATTTGGTGTAGAACAGTGATGAAACGTTGTAATACAGTTAAGTTGCCAGTACTGATTTGTTTTATTCTAGTAGTAACGATGCTGGTCTGCACCTTTCCTCTAACGAACATCAATAGACTACAAGTACTCGATATATCTCTCGCCTCCCCATCCCCATCTCTCCGTCGCAGGCATACAAACACGCACGCTCACATACAGAGAGGGACATGCGCGCGCACGCACGCACGCGTGCACGCACACACACACACACACACACACACACACACACCACACACACACACACACACACACACACACACACACACCTATGTTGCACTGACCGGTATATTCACAAATTGAAATGGGGTTTGCATCTTGCGTCTTTTCTTTGTGTCAAACCATGCATGCGCATGGCATGTGCACATGAATAATGTAACTGTAAAAGAATGTTTATATAGAGCGCTTACACCTATCGCGAGCCCGAAGTGTATAACAGAAAACAGTAGGGTCGATAAAGTGTACAGAACTGAATTTAAGAGAACAATGAAACCCTGTTAATGTTATACAAAACGTACACTGCAGCGCATCATTCAGTGTCTTTCTGGTTAGATCCATTAATTAATTAGTTCGATAAAAAAATAACCCCCCCCCCCCCCTTTTTTTTTCCCCCTTCTCCGTTCTCTCTCTCTCCCTCTCTCTCTCTCTTCTAAATAAGCCAAGTTCGATAGTTTTGACAGACCGGCAGAACCAACCGGGGTGGGGTGGTCCGGTGTGTATTGGTGTCAATTGATTTTTTCTCTCTTTTTTCCCCCCCTCCCCTCTCTATCATTGGCCATCAACACTCCACAGTGCCGCCAGGGGTGGCTTCCGTCTCGTGCTGCGCTGAACTCGACGGCATCGCCCGGGGCCCGAGTTGCCTGCTTGCCTTGCGTGTCTTCAGAACGGTCCGCTATCGCCGCCTCCCCTCACACTGTTTTCATTGCGCGCCTCGCCTCCCACAGCCGGACAGGGGCTGGGTGCAGGTATAGTAGGCCGTCCTCTCTCGGAGTGCACGTGCGCACAGGTGCGACAGGCACACACGCTAGGACGGTGCTCGGCGTGGCGGATGTGTGTGTGTGTGTGTGTGTGTACACTGACAGTGTGCATGCATGTGCGTGCTCACGGACGTGTGTCAGCAAGGACACCCCCTTGCTCGAGCTGTTAGCACCTGCCAGGTTTTGAACCGCATTTGGATGGAAGATTTCGCTCCGAAGTAGTTCCAAAAAAGAAGTTTGTAGTGTATGTGTACATGTATCGCTGGGTCCTGGGGTGATCCTGTGCGGTTGACGGTTTTATGCGTATATATACGGTGCTGGATCCTGGGGTTATCCTGCGCGGTGGACGGGTACCTTGTATGGTTTCTGTGGACGTTAAGCACCCTGTTTCCGTACGTTGTATATGTACATATTATTTGCTGGAACCAGGGGTGATCCTGTGCAGTTGACGGGTACGTTTTATGCGTACATCTATACTGCTGGATCCTTGGGTGATCTTGTGCAGTTGACGGTTACGTTTTATGCGTACATACAATTATCCTGCTGGATCCTTGGGTGATCTTGTGCAGTTGACGGGGACGGTTTTTATGTGTACATATATAAATTGCTGGATGCTGGGGTGATCCTGTGCGGTGGACGGGGCGGCGTTAAAATCAAAGAACTATGTTGCTGGTGAATGAGATGAGTGGTTTACGTTTCTCGTCGCGTGTCAGTCGGTGCTTGCTTGCTCGCTTGCACGCTTCTTTGGAGGATGCTGAAAACGGTTTGCTTTCCTTCCTCTGATGCTGGGTTAGAAAGAAAGACAAAAATAGTCTTCCTTAGTGTCTGGGGGAGAATCGGTACCGAAGAAACGTGACACGTAGCATACAGTCTATGCCAAGATCGAACGTTCGTGTCTAGTCACTGCTCGCCGACTTGCCGAGCCGGGCGTCTTTGGATCACGTGCTTGTGTGGCATTGATCACCTCTATGCTCGTAATGCAGAACACAGGTGGCATTGTTTTCTGAAAACAGGGCTTTGATGCACAACAGGGATTTATTGACGACTTTTGAAGGCCGTTCTAGGGCGTTCTAACTTCTGTCGGTAATTGAAGGGGAGCGATCCCGTGCTTCGAGCGTGATTCATGACGTTGAACTGAGAGTATGTGGCTGGCTAAGACTAGGAGCTTCTCACACTCCAAGCACTCTTTTACGACATCCTTCCTTCAACCACTGCCGTATTTAGTTACGCCATAGGGTCCAGAAAACTGTCAGCTAACGAGCAGTTTTTGTTGTTGTTGGTGCTCAAACAGTAGTAAGTTTGTTACAAACAACTCAAATAAAACAAGGTGTGTCATTTATAGCCGCCAACAAAGTTTACACCAGCACAAATAAAACCACAATCGTTTGAATCGAGACGGAACTTTTTTCTTTTTTTTACCCAGAGTGGATGCGATGCATCTCCTGTTTACGTGCGTACTTGGGCACTAGGTTGCTTCTACAGTCATATTAGTACCGGAACCTTTCGGAGGGCGCTGACCGCGTCGATGGACAGCTGCGTGGAGATAAAGAGTGCCCTTCAGCCACGGTGGCGTAACCAAATCTGGCAGAGTTTGGAGGAAGGTGCCGGAAAGCGATGCTCGGAGTGTGGGAGCTTCTCTGGCTGTTGTTGAAGTGAGAGGCTGTGGCTGGCTAAGACTAGGAGCTCCTGTAGCTGTGGTTGAACTGAGACGATGATATGTGGCTGGCTAAGACTAGGAGCTTCTATGGCTGTGGTTGAACTGAGAGGATGTGGCTTGCTAAGACTAGGAGCTCCTGTGGCTGTGGTTGAACTGAGAATATGTGGCTGGCTAAGACTAGGAGCTCATGTGGCTCTGGTTAAACTGAGAGGATGTGGCTGGCTAAGACTAGGAGCTTCGGTTGCTGTGGTTAAACTGAGAGGATGTGGCTGGTTAAGACTAGGAGCTCCTGTTGCTGTGGTTAAACTGAGAGGTTGTGGCTGGCTAAGACTAGGAGCTCCTGTTTCTGTGGCTGAACTGAGAGGACGTGGCTTGCTATGACTAAGAGCTCCTGTGGCTCTGGATGAACTGAGAGGACGTGGATGGCTAAGACTAGGAGCTCCTGTGGCTGTGGGTGAACCGAGAGGGTGTGTCTGGCTAAGACTAAGAGCTCCTGTGGCAATGACTGTGCCAGGTCTCCATCATGGCAGCACACCTTGCTCACTTTCTTGTTTGCTGTTTCGTTTTTTCAAGAGTGTGTTGGTATTTCGTTACTCCTTCAACGACCAGGAGGTGGTAGGGCGTGAGTATTTCGCTGCACCTTCATAATTCATTTCAAGGACGAGAAGGTGGTAGAGTGTAAGTATTTCTTCGCACCTTCACTTTAACGAGGTGCGAGTATTTCGTCGCACTTTCACTTCACTTCAGCGACGAGAAGATGGTAGAATGTGGGTGTTTTGTCGTACCTTCACTTCAGTGACGAGAAGGTGGTACGGTGCGAGAATTTCGTCGCACCTTCACTTCAACGACGAGAAGGTGGTAGGGTGTGGGTATTTGGCTGCACCTTCACTTCAGCGACGAGAAGGTTGATAGGGTGTGGGTATTTGTTGGCACCTTCACTCCAACGACGAGAAGGTGGTAGGGTGTGAGTATTTCGTCGCACCTTCATTTCAACGACGAGACGGCGGTGCTCTGTTACGGTGTTGCTTGACTTTTTGTTTCCGACACACTTGTGTACTGCGACTTTCTGTAGGTTGTCGCTGGCGGCTGCGAATTGATTGTCCAGCTAAAGGTCAGTCTGAGTTGTTTTCTTTAAAGAGGCAGTCCCTTACCTCACAGTAAGCTGCTGAAGCAGTGTCAGCTCAACTGGCAATATAAAGTCTACTGGCAGTGGTTCCAAGGTGGAAGACAAATGTCGACTTTCGATTCTCTGCTGACAGCTGAGAATAGAAGCTGTGTTTTTGTTGTTGTTGTTGTTGTTGGTGAGAGGAGGGTGATGAAAAATCACATTGCTGGTGGACGTACCACACAAAGGATCAGTATTCAGGTGTAAAAACAAACCAGTCTGTCATCGTGTGTTTTTGTGCTGATTGTTTGCCTGCAGCTGATTGATTGTTTAGCCCGGAGGGACAGCCGGATGGTCGCCGTGTGAACTGTCGGGATTTGCTTTGCCGCCTCCAGTGAGTGAGGGTGGTGCGGGTGACTGCGAGACCCGTTCATCGGATTTAAGACGCCGTGCCAGCGAACTGCTGTCGTCAGAGCTGTGTGAAAGTCCAGGTGGACGTCCTGGGCTCCCGTCCCCAATAAGCCTACGGTTTCTGTGGACGTAAAGCAGCACTTCAACCAAATCAACTGCAGTTGTGTTAAACTAAGCGACTGCCCGTGTGCGGGTGCCTGTCGCTGACGGCCATCTCCGTCTCCTTGAGGAACAGGACGGCACAGCGGGCTATTGATAGCCGTGAGCTGGCCACAATCAGCTTGGGTCAGGAACAGCTGGCCTGGCGCCCCCCAGGCTTCATTTGACTGCAGGGAACTGGGGAAGGGAAGGAGAATGGGGGGGGGGGGGGGGGGGGGGGGGGATTCCTGACAGGCCAGGCTGAGCCCCATCGTCGTCGTCGTCGATCGCTGCTTCCTGGGAAGGGACAGGATCTCGGGGACACGCGTCACAGCCCCGGAGTCTGTGCGCTGTGCAGGCATAAACGGTTGGGGTTGGGGTTGTGTGTGTGCTTAAGGGGAAAACTCGCAGATCAATCGGTTATTGTTGTACAGGACACAGGTGAAGAGCGACTCAGAAAGCAGCGGCTTTTAGATCAATGTGTGTGTGCGTGCGTGCGTGTGTGCATATGTGTGTGTGCGTGCATGTGTGTGTGTGTGTGTGTGTCCTTTTTGTTCTTCGTTTTTTGTTTGTTTTTGTTTTTAATGTGGAGTTGTGCAGAAACGGTGCGTTATGGAGGTTGTGTGCAAACTGTCTTGCTGTATTGAGGTAGTAGTACTAGTAATGTCCCGTCATTTGTCATCGGAGGGATGACGCCGGATGAGTGTCCGACGGCAGAGGGTGTGTGTGTGTGTGTGTGGACGTTGTTACCGGGAGTGAAGCGGCCCTCCTGTGATCGGACCCCACCGCCAGGACTGCGTCGTTCTGCACCAGTCAATATCTGACCCAAAATCCAAGCACTGGTTTACGACATCCGTGGAGGAAGGTGCCGGAAAGCGATGCTCGGAGTGTGTATCTGACCTAGACTCCAAGCACTGGTTTACGACATCCTTGGAGGAAGGTGCCGGAAAGCGATGCTCGGAGTGTGTATCTGACCCAGACTCCAAGCACTGGTTTACGACATCCTTGGAGGAAGGTGCCAACATGTGAAAGCGAGTTCGCTTCGGAGTGTGTATCTGACCCAGACTCCAAGCACTGGTTTACGACATCCTGGAGGAAGGTGCCGGAAAGCGATGCTCGGAGTGGTAATGGTTGCATCCGGAAAGCGATGCTCGGAGTGTGTATCTGACCATTACACTAACAGCAAGGACGGCACGTTGCTGCTGCTTCTTGGACACGCTGCGCGTGGTGTTTGTCGAGTTGCTTCACACGACGGTGATGGGAGTAGGTGCCTTCCCTCAGCTACCGTTAGAAGTTAAAGAAGCAGAAGGAAAAATTAAAAAGACTATAAACAGAGAATACAGAGAGAAAAAGACACGGAGGGAGAATAAAATCGCGTTGTGTCGACCAGAGACGGGGTATTGTATCAGACAAAATTTAAGGTGGAGGGGACTAAAATTGTGTTAAATCGACCAAAGACGGTGTACATAGCGAGGTATTGTATTATCAAACAAACAAAACAAAACAACAAAAATTAAAGAAGAGGAGAGAGAGACGGGGGGGGGGGGGGGGGGGGGGAGGGGAAATAAAATCGTGTTATGTCGACCCGAGACGGTGTATTGTTTGTATCTTTTAAACAGTAGCTGGCATCACCCATCTGATCGAGTACATTATACGGTCTGTATTCAGCGACATGGCTAGTTCTGTTTCTGAATACATAGTTACGTCTGCCCGGCCTGGCTATAACGTCGCCAGATGGCGCACGACAAGGTTGTTCTGGATACATGTGTGGATTGTGTGAACAGTCTCTTCACTTGCTAGTGATTTTCACGTGTGGGAGATTTATACAGCTTTGCTTTTCTCGCGTTATTTTGCGGCTGGACCGCAGCTGTTACCGCTAACAAACAAAAAATTGGTGTGTGTGTGTGTGAGAGAGAGAGGTTTTTTTTTAGTTTTTTTTTCTGCCAACACAGTTTTAAATAACATGTGTTGTTAGAGGGTGTCCGTTTCGCTTGTAACAAAATTGCTGGCGGAGAAATCTTTCGTTTCGAACGACTCTTGACTGTGCTTGTTATACCAGTGTCTGTTGATTAGTTACACTGACTAAGAGCGTGTTCGTCGCACCTGTCTCTCCAGTAAGTCAGCGGAGAATAGCGCTATATAAAAGCAATCGTATCATCATCAACACATGGTTCAGGAGCTGTGTGAGAGTCGAGGTGGACGTCCTGGACTGTCCGTCCTAACGAGCCTTCTGGTTTCCGTGGACGTAAAGATTTATTGCACCGTGCTTCGGCATTGGTCACAACTTGTCCCTAATATGTCAACTGACATCTGAGGACATAAAGCATCACTTCATCATCATCATCAACATGTGAGAGGGTCAGTGAGTGACCCCGGTCAGTCCGTGGACTGGGCAACCATACTCGTTTGACATTGTCCGTAACATTCCGGTGGCAGGATTAGTGATGCTAAGACTAGCAAGAGCGTGTGCACCCTGCCGGAGCTCTTCGACGTGATGTGAGATGCAATGAGCTTGCTGGACAGTCAGTCCGTGGGTGGACAATCAGTCAGTCAGTGGTCACAGCGTGGTCGCACGCTGTGAAACGTCGCAACAGCTGTGAAGATGTAACTCTGACGACTTCACCACTCGGCAGACGAAGCGTGCGGATGTAGCGGAGACTGTGCGGGAGAATTGGTGTGTTGATGCGGCCGGTGGAGACTCCATTGCACCCACGATGACTCTGTACTCCGGTGGTGACACGATATGCATGGTGCTGTCACCTGCCAGGTAAGTCCTGGAACCGGTTGACCGTGTGGGTTGTCATGAGTCAGTTGTCATGCAGACAGTTGGCTTTGCCCTTTTAATTTTGCCAAGCCGTTCGTGCAACTTCGGTTCAGCAAGAAGCATCCATAGTTCGCTGACGCCCGTTTTTTTTTTTCTTCTCGTTTTTTCCCCCACATTTATTTGTGAAAGCGCAGTAAAGACGCCATGGTCGAAAAATAGGACCATTTTATATTCCCTGGAATGCAGTAAAATTTCTTTTGTATTGATTTGATCAAAAAAACTTTTTTTTAAATCTGCTTTGTGGATGTCCGTCTCGCCTGTCTAGCCAGGTGAATCTTTGAAACCATTTGCCAGAGAAGCGGGGGGGGGGGGGGGGCGAAAGAGATAATTTACATAGTGCGCTACCAGGTACAATTTACTGATTAGTGTAGCTTTATTCCAGCTTTTGTGAAGCAGAAAACAAACAAACAAACAACAACAAAAAGTGGGGCATTCACATTTCTGTTTAGATTAGACATCTCACGCTCGTGTCGCTTGGTGTCCGTGACGAGGCGAACGACGCTGTGCCCGTGTTCATTGTTCAATGTTTGTGACTCACTGCAGTCCGCCACGCCAGCCTGTTCGATGATGACGACGTTGCAGTCCGCGCCCCCCCAACCCCACCCCCACCCCCCCACCCTCCCACCCCCCATACTGACAAGGGCTTGCAGCTTCGCACGTTAACTATAAACTCCTGGGAGTGTGCTTGCGGAGTGTGTCCCCCCGCCGGGGCGTTGGGGGTGCCATTAACTAATCGTGATGCACGGTATCCTGCTGCAGGGGTGGGTTGCGAGGCGGTGGGGTTGGTGGTGGGACCTGGGGTGGGGGTGAAGCGGGGGTGAGGGGGTACCGTTCGACTGATCTAAAAAAAAAATTACGTAATGGAGCGGTTCCCTTTGATAGCGCCGATTATGAGAGCCGTGCTCTGACTTTCTGCGGATCGGAAACGGGACCCGAGTGGCTTCTGTGGTAGTATCGTTGTATCAGTAGAATCTCTTTGAATGTTTCTGGACAGTAATAATAACAGTAGTGCATGAACAGTATACTGAAGCCACTGGTTTAGACTTCTTTTTTTTCTTCTCTTTTTTTCGCTCGCCCCCCCCCCCATTTTCATTTTCATTCTTTTCTTTGTTTGTGCTCAACGTAATTTATTGTTGTTGTTTTGTTGTTGTTTTTGTTCTCTTTTTTGAATTTTTGTTTTTATGCTGCATAGTCCTGTAACTTCCATAGAAAACTGTTGATGTTCGTTTTAGCTTATAGTGATGGCTGGTTTTGGGGTATGTTTGTTAGTAAAGTAAAACGTGTAGGCAAACAAACAAAAACAAGAAACATACACACACACACCACCACCACCACCACCACCACCAACAACAACAACAACAACTCCTTCATACTCGCAGCGATGAAAGCACCCAAAAGAAGGCTTTTTTCGCGACCATTTAATGTGTCTGCGACCTCAACCGTCTTTCAGACTGTTGTTACGTTGCCCAGTCGCCCTCCTCTGCCCCCCTCCCCCTCCCCCTTTCTCTCTCCTCCTTCCCCCTTTTCCGGCACCTGACAAACGGGGGGGGGGGGGGGGGCTCTTCTGGACACGTCACACCGCCGTTTTCTCTCTCGCCTCCCTTCCTTGCACAAAGCATTAGCGATCCGCCGTCTCATCAGTTAAACCTATTACATGTGGCTGATCACCTTTCGGGCTTGGCAGTCACACAGTTTCTGGCTTCTGCCAGCTTCGCCGTGCCGCTGGCGGCACAGACGCCGTAAGCCTTTGAAGTGGACAGTGGAACCTGTCAGTACCGGCCGCCCTTAGGATTGCAGCCACCGTTTTCAAAGGGGTGGTGGCTAGGCCGTTGTGTGGATGGAGTCAGTGCAAGTGGCCGTAACGGTCTAGTTGGGGGGGGGGGGGGGGGGGGCGTCTTGTATTTAAAAAGACAAAATTTCCATCTCCATTTCAGCTGTACGACCTTGCTGGTTTCAAGAGGTCTCTTGGTGAGGGACCAGTGGTATTTCCACCAAAGAAAACAACAACAACAGCAAAAAATAACCACACGCACACACACACACACCACACACACACACACACACACACACACACACACACCACCACCACCACCACCACCACCACCACCACCACCACCACCACCAGCCAAACAAACTAAAAACTAAAACCCGACACAACCACATTGTCACTGAAGGTGTATGCACGCACACACACACACACGCACGCACGCACGCACGCACGCACGCGCGCGCGCCACACACACACACACACACACACACACACACACACACACACACACACACACCAAAAAGACACTGGTAGTCTCCAGGGGCCGGCGCCCGCAAAAGAAGCAGCCTTAATTATTCGCCGTTTTCCCTGCGCTTATTTTTGCCCCAGTACCAGTGGTAATGAAATGCTTTGTTCTGGTCTGAAGCACTGGCACATTATCGAACAGTTAACTGGAGGGTGGGCCGTGTGGGGAAAGACAACACTGGTTCTGCGTCAGTCCCGGCTGTTTGTTTGCCTAGTTAGAGCAGCAACTGCGTGGGGGTTGTGTGACTGACTGACTGCCAGCTCTGTGGGGAGGAACCTATTATTCGGGGGGGTTTCACTGACAGATCTATGAAGGCACTTTTCAGTTGGATTGCACCGGATCGTTTCAAGCCCCGGGATTGATTTTGCACAGCTGATCATTTTTGTTAGCAGAACTGCGTCCTTTATCTTCTGGTTTGGGTGATGGACCACAGCTGGCTTGGTGCTGGTCAGTGAATAACAAGCAAGGGCTCTGTATTGGACTCAGGTTTTGAAATGTGCATAAAATCAAAGCATGCATTAAAAAAAAGAATAGAAAAAAAGAAGAAGATATAATTCATGTCTCCCCCCCCACCCCACTTTTTTTTCTTTTCTTTTTTTCAATTTGTGAACAAGCAAAATGTTTTGGCATATTAAAAGCAAACAAACAAAATACAAAGAGAAATACAACTTACAGTGTCTTTGGGACTCACTTTGGAAACAAAAATAGCCAAAATGTACAGGTGTTAATTAACAAAAATTTAAAAGCATTAAATACAAAATCAGCCAAATGTACAGGTATTAGTAAGGTAAAAAAGAAAGAAGAGAAGAAAGAAAGAAGAAAAAAACTAAAACAAAACACGTTCACACTGAATCTTTTGCTTAAAAAATAATACTAATAAATGTGTTAATTATGACCAGAATGGTAATCATTACAAAAGGAGAAAGTTTTGCTGCGGGGAGGTGGGGAGGAGTTGTTAAACAATTATATCTATAACAGTGATGGGGTGTTTACCTGCAAACTGGCACGCATAGTGTTTACTTGTGCTACTAGATCACGTGCTGGATGGCGGACCAAACTGAACGGGGTGGGCAAGATAGAAATTTCTCAGGTTCATCAATTGATTTCCCACAAATATTTGTCTTCCGAAAACCCTTTATGCTTAGCCGGGGTCTCTGGGGGTGTGTATATAAAACGTGGAGGCGGCGGTGGTGGTGGTGTGGACTTGGCGCTGGGTGCTACTGTGACTGACTGTCGTTGTCGCTGCCGCCGCACGGTCACCGCTTCAGGTCGTTGGCCCCCTTTCCACCACTGGAGAATCGATTTTGCTTTGGCCAATATATATATCTACTGGGTTGGGTTGAAGAAGTGACACATGGTCTTAGTCTGTTCTGGAGGGGGGGGGGGGAATAAAATTGGCAGCTCAGCTTCTGCTTCTGTTTCTCCTCTCCTTCACCCACCTCCCTCTCAGGGACCTAGATCTGGCGTTGGTTTAGTAGTTTTCTTGTTTTGTACGTTCTGTTTTTGTGATTGTTGGGTGTGTGTGTGTGTGTGTATCAAAGTCCAAGCGCTGGTTTACGACATCCTTCCTTTGGAGGAAGATGCCGGAAAGCGATGTTCGGAGTGTGTTTGTGTGTGTGTGTGTGTGTGTGTGTGTGTGTGTGTGTGAGAGAGAGAGAGAGAGAGAGTGTGTGTGTGTGTGTGTGTGTGTGTGTGCATAGGCAACCTCCAGGATGGAAAGATTACTGTCAATTTATGTATCTATTTGGTGTTGATTAAATCTTCTATTTGGTGTTTTATTAAATCTGTTGATCATTTCGGTGCGGTGGAATTGTGGCTGTCGGAGGTAATAGAAGTGAAACCACACAAGTGTCCCCGGATGATTTAGGGCCAGTGAAACAAAGAACTGGTCAGGCTGGTTGGTGGAGCTTTGATCAGGAATTTGAGTGGGTGGGTGAGTGGGTGGGATGTGAGTCAATAGATTGTTAGTGATCAGGCACACAGGCCAAACAGCCATTCAGGGCTGACACAGCCTGGCAATTGTTGTCCATGACGACAGACAACAATAATACAGGACAGACAACAAAGATTAATGTATAAAATTTTTTTTATTTTTTTGATGATATATTGTGTGAATAAATTTCAGTGATAGCACTTGTGAACTGTTCTTGTCCCTTGAAGAGGAAATGAGCTATTTCAGTTTAAATAAACAAAAGTTTAAAAAGAAGAAGAAGAAGAAACGGCAGTGTATAAATGCAGGAAAACAGCTTGCATAATAATGCAAAGATGGCAAAGTATTGATTGTAAAGGAAGAAACAATAAGCGCAGTTGTAGTTCAAGGGCAGAGCACTTAAAAACAGTAAGTACAGCTGTGGTTCATGGGAAGAGAAAAAACACTTAGTTTATGGAGCTTTGCTAGAGAAAAAAAACCCTTAGAAGTACAGTTGTGGTACATGGGCAGTGGAAAAACCAGGAGCACAGTTATGGTTGATGGGAAGAGGAAAACAATAAATACAGTTACGGATCATCATAATGATAATAATAATAATGGACATTTGAAAAGCACCTACCCTGCAGCTCAAAGCACTGAACAAGCATAATATGACACATATAAAGTACATCGAGATGGAAAATGTTATCAGCAATTTAACAAAAGCTAACACATAATGTAGACACCAACAAGGGTTCAGGCATTTACTACGTGAAAGATGCACGCGCACACACATGCACACGTGTGCGCACGCGGACGCACACACACACACACACACACTGTACAGAAGGACAATGTTGCTTAACTGAAATATTCTGAGAAGAGAAATGTTTTTTTTTTAATGTTTTTTATTTTAAGGAAGAGAGAGTAGCAGAGTGCCAGATGTCTAGGTGAATTGTCAGAGAAAAACACTAGGTACAATTGTGGTTCATGGGTAGAGGAAAATGATAAGCATAGTTGAAGAAAACACCAAGTATAGATGAAAATAATAAGCACGGTTGTGGCTCTGTGGCTCAGTGGTGGAGGAGTGGTTGTAGTTCATTGACATTGGCAGTGTGCCTCATTTGCCTAGCCTCCACACTTTGTGAAACAGCAAAACAGGATAGTGTCATCGCTGCCTGCCTTGATGCAGAATCCATTAGGTGGTGTAGATCTATATATGTTGGCCTCCTTGGATGTTGGTTCGCCAGTCAGTACCTCTTTCCAGCCAACTTGCCATCTAAGGAAGGAGAAAAAAATAAACTGACTAGCAAAGTTTTTACTTTGTTCTTGACAGCCTGTGTCAGTCACCTTCACCTTTGGTTGTAAAGCCAGAAATTGCAGGGTAATCAACATAGAGAGTATTGATTTTGTCCTACCATAGCCCAAAAGAAGAAGAAAAAAAGTGCTGTTGGCAGTGTAGTAGCACAAATAGCATGCTCATTAAAATATTGCTGTGTTGCACTATTTCTAGGCCACATTAATTTTGAAGTTTCCTTGTGGGTAGGAGGGGGGGATGTAATAATGACAGGAATGGATGATAGACCTAGCCAAGTATTTTATGAAACCTCTGTGCATGGTAGCAATGTGATATGCAGAATGTTTGTTGTTTTGTTTTGAATGGTATACATTGATATTATATGCACCTGGTTCTTTTATTGTAACTTGGGTTGTCTATCGCTGCAGTGAAGCGGGTAATTCCCTAGGTCAGGAACACAGTCTGAGTTTGTTTTAAATTACAGGAATAGTGAAAAGTACAACAAACCAACACTAAAAAAAGAAAAAAGAGACTTGAATTGGTACATTCTGTATGCTCAGGTTTAAACTCTACCCCCCCCCCCCCCCCCAACACACACACACACACATGACTTAAAAAGACAAGAAAAAAAGAGACTGGCATTGAATGATTGAACTGTTTCATTGTGTGTGTGCTGAAGTTTAAACTTTGAAACAAAACCCCACCCCCAGTTTCACCAGCAGAAACAACTTTCTCCCTCTGTCTCTCTTTGTCTCTGTTTCTGTCTCTTTCTTTGTCTCCCCCTCTCTCTCTCCGCCTGTGGGCTCCCCCCACCCTTATGCACACATGCATGCATGCATGCATGCACACACATTGAAGTGTTTGAGCTTTATGTGCTAAGTGTTTTTCAAGGAGGCCGACTGTGCACGCATGCTTCATGTTCTTTCAGCTGCCAGAACTAGACCGGCAACTCACAAAGACCGGTAACTTACAATAAGCTGTTGTCGGTATTGTCCCTGCCCCTTCACCTGGAGGAGCCTTGAGTGCCGGAAGCATTGATTGGTTGAGTGAAGGAGCCATCAATAAGAAATGAGTCCATTCAGAGCCTACTCCCACTACATCCAAACTGGTCAATTATTGACTGTCGCCTCAGGTAGGGAGGGCCCTCTCATCTGCAGCAATCAGTATTGTACACCAGCATCAGCGTGACTGTTGCCGGTAAATTGAGTACTAATTAGTAACTTCCTGCATCATCTTCGGAAGGTGGAGTTTGCAGGGACTTTGAAGGAGGTCGGGTGTAAAAGGTGTGGAGCGCAGGGGTCGGGTTGGGTCACTGTGTTGACACACGGCTTGCTAATCACCTTCATTGGCTCAGGGAATTATTTCAGTTTGTTGCAACTGTGTCAGTGGGTGGCAGTATATGTTTTATTTACCTGTGCATGTGTGTTCAGAAAACTGACCCTAGTGAATATTTAAGGAGGCCTGAGTGGAGTGGGTCATAAAAGAAGGCTGGTTCCTTTAAGAACAAGTTGGGGGAGGGGGGGGGGGGGGGTGGGGGGGGGGAGGGTGAAGTCCCCACTGTAGACTACAGTCATCACTGATATACCTGTACTTTCAAGCATTAAAACACTCTACAAACTGGTGTGTTCCTGTTTGACAAATGACAGGTGGTGGCGTGCCCATAGGCCCAGGCTGAACTGGTTTGAAATGTTCCTAAACTGTGGCCATGTTGCTGCTGGTGAAGTGCCCCCAGGGACTGTTTCAGAACTGATGTGAGCTGTTGGTGTACATGCCCTGTCCAGACAGTTTTGAACTGTTGTGTTCGTGACAGGTTACTCCACTGGTGGTGTACACGCCCTGCTGAGACAAGTTTTGAAGTGCTGAATTGATGTAAACTGTTTTGTTTGTGACAGGTTACTGGACTGGTGGTGTACATGAGACAGTTTCGAATGTGTTGTGCTGATGTGAACTGTTTTGTTTGCGGCAGGTAACTGGACAAGTTACTGGCAGCAGTGTGCCACGCGGGGACTGTTTTGAAGCATCGAGTTCATGTGAACTGTTTTGTTTGTGACAGGTTACTGGACAAGTTACTGGTAGTGTGCCCGAATGTGGACTACTGTGAAGAAGTGTTGCCCCGCTGTGAACTTGAAGCACATTTGCTGCACAGGTCAGTCAGTCTGGTCATTTGGACAAACAGTGTTTTCAGTTTCATACAGATGCAGTTACAGCTCACACCTGTACACAAGTGCACAGACACATACACACACAAAAACATGTGTACATGTATGTTCTGTGTGTGTGTGTGTGTGTGTGTGTGTGTGTGTGTGTGTGTGTGTCGTCTGTCTGTCTGTCTGTCTGTCTGTCTGTCTGTCTGTCTCACTCTCTCTCTCTCTCTCTCTCTCTCTCTCTCTCTCTCTCTCTCTCTCTCTCTCTCTGTGGAAAGGCAAGATGATGAATTCATCACGCCAGTTCTGATAGTGTCAGTGTTTCTGCCTCATATTGGTTGCTTTTGGCTGCACACCGCACAGCATTTACAGACTTAAGCAGAGCCGGCTTACTGTCAGCCTCTGATGAGGCTTGACACAAATGACACACTAACAACCAATTTATTCCTTTCACTGCTGCAACGTGACTGGAAATTGACCAGTAAAAATGCCAAATTTTGAAGTCCATAGCGGCATAAGCTTCTTCTTTTTCCCCCCATGAGCACGCGAGAGGATTTCCATCAAGATGTACATTATGTAGATTTGTTATTGGTCATTGGACCGTAAAATTCACTGTTTGCAGGCGTACGCAGGTGTGCACTTTTTAGACTGGACATTTTCACAGGCTAGAGCCATGAAGGGGTTATTTATGTATAAAAAGGCTCTGTTTGAGGGAACGGTACCACAAATTTCAGGTAGATGAAGGGTCTGGGTCAGGCCGATTATGATTGAATGTTATTTTGTTTCCAGCTTAGTGTAGTTTGCACATGGCTGTTTCTTCCCAATTTGTGATCATACCCCAACATTCTTCCGTCTTGGTTCATTGAGAAAGGTATCGAGAAAACTGAACATTTTGAACACAATGGGGGTGTTACTGTTGTATGGTATGGGTACTAACCATCAATAAACATCTTGTTGCTTACAAATGCTGGTACTGTTGTGGAAACTGACAGATATGCATGTACAGTAGGAGTGCTGCAGTGTACTGCAGGGGCAGCAGTAACCATCCTCTTGTTGCTTGCAAAGACTTGTACAGTTGTGGAAACTGTGACAGATGTAAACATGTACAGTACAAGTACTGCAGTGGACAGCAGGGGCAGCAACAACCATCCTCTTGCTACTTGCGAAGACTTGTACTGTCGTGAAAACTGTGACAGATATATATAAATATGTACAGTATGAGTACTGCAGTGCAAGTGTGTGTGTTTAAAGCATGGTTTATCATTGCCTGTCCCAGGTGTCGTGGTGCGGTCACACGCTGCATCAAGTCCACACTGGGCTGTGCCTTTCAGGGACCACGCAGCGCTCTGCAGTCGCATCTGTGGGAATGTGCCTTTCGTGACCAGGCGTCTGGTAAGTCTTCCGTCCTGGCAAGGACTTCAGGTTTCTGAGTCTTAACTCGAGGAAGTTGCTTGCTTCTAGGTTTTTGTTGGGGGGGGGGGGGGTCTTGGTTATTACTAGGTTTTTGTTTGTTGTGTGTGGGTGGTTGGGGGGTGTCATTTTTTTAACATCATACTATCTGGTTGTTACTAGTTTTTTTGGTGTTGTGTGGCCCAGGAGGGGTTTGTGTGGGGGGGGTCAACATCATAGTTCTTGGTTGTTACTAGGTTGTTTTTTTAGTTGTTGTGTGGTGGGGGTGGGGGGGGGAGAACCATTTTTGAACATCATAGCATATGAAGAGATTTTTATAATAAGGCGGTGAGCGGTAAGGACCATGTTGACTTGATGAAACCCTGACATGTTCTCCAAAGTAAAACAGTTTTAAGACATTTTCAGCCAGCTCTTGGTGCTTGAAAATGTGTCCATCTTCGTGATTATCATCAATTATGCATACTTGCTGTGGGTTTTTTCGCTATCTGAATCATACTGCAGTTTTGTTGGCTGTTTTGCTGTTTACGTCAATGCTGCCTCTTTCTTTCTTTTTTTTCTTTTCTTTTTTTTAAATAAAGAGCTATAGCAGTAAAATAATGCTAGTGCTGTTTCTGTTTAATAGTGTCTGTGTCCTAATCAAAAAATTATAATTGTTGTGCGATCGGACGACAGCTTTAATTTCCCACCGGGATGAATAAAATATATTGTTATTGTTAAGCATTCTTTTGAACCTTTTATGTGTTTGGATCTTCTTCTAGAACACTAGCAGTCATTCTTGTTTCAGATTTTTATTTTTTTAGTGCTGTTTCTGATTGTATGCAGTGTCAACTTTTGATTAGTTGATGCCACTGAAACTATCAGCACAGCAGAATGGAAGTTGTCTGACTACCACTACTACTACTACTTCATTGAGTTTAACAGCTAACAACAACAGCAGAAAAGGCTTACTGGAATGGATGAAGATTTTTGTTGTTGTTTGCAAATGTCCCAAGGAGAGACTGGTGTCCATTGCTGTACTTGATTTTTTTATTTTAATTTTGGCTGCTGTTGTCTTCACTGGCTGACTGATGATTATTTGAGAATCAGGGGGTAGGGGGGAGACTGAGAGAGAGGGGGGGGGGGGGGGGGAGAGGGGTTGTGAGATTGTGTGTATGTGTGTGGGGGTGTGTGTATGTACACACATGCAAGTGTGGATGGGGGGAAGGAAAGAGTGAGATATGTGATGCGTTAAGTTAGGTTGTGCATTGTTGTAATATTTCATGCATAGCACTTTGAGCATCACACATGTATAGTCATAGAGGGATTTGGTGCATTAGAAATGCATTTATTATTACTATCATTGTTGCAGGGAAGAACCCGGTGTCAGAAGGGGAGGTGTTAACGATAGAAATCCAGAGAGGGGAGCATTAGCAGTGTATTTATTACTATTATTATTATCATTGTTGCATGGAAGAACCCGGTGTCAGAAGGGGAGTTGTCAACGATAGAAATCCAGAGAGGAGAGCATTAGCAGTGTATTTATTATTATTATGACTATCATTGTTCCAGGGTGATAGAAATCCAGAGAGGGGAGCATTAGCAGTGTATTTATTATTATTATTACTATCATTGTTCCAGGGTGATAGAAATCCAGAGAGGGGAGCATCAGCAGTGTATTTATTATTATTATGACTGTCATTGTTGCAGGGAAGAACCCGGTGTCAGAAGGGGAGGTGTCAACGATAGAAATCCAGAGAGGGGAGGATGACCAACTCAACATCAGTATTGTGGGCGGCGCCGACACGCCATTGGTCAGTCAAGTCTTTTCTTGCCTGCATTCTGGCTTCTTCTTTTTTTCTGTCTCTCTCTCCTTCTGATAAACAGCAGGTCATTGAAACTTTTCCTGATGAACTTGTTGAAGACTGTACTGCGTAAATGACGATGGGGTAGTTTCAACATACACTAGGTTTGAAAGGGACAGTATGAAAAAGGCACATTTTGCTGGCTTACTTGCCTCATACTGTAAGCTTATTGTCAGCTCCAACTCATTGGGAAAGGGAGTGAATTTGTACACAACAGCATTCAAACGTGAAACATACCCTGTCTTTTAACTTGACAAATCTTGGGGTGAAGGAGGGGGGAGGATGTTTCAAAGAATAAGATCCTTGTGTGATGTCTTTTGTTGTGGCGCTGAACATGTTGTGGTTTTGTGTGTGCAGATATGCACAGTCATTCAGGAGATATTTCCTGATGGGGCCGTGTCAAGGGATGGACGTTTGAAACCTGGCGACCAGATACTGGAGGTCAGAGCAATCAGACATTCTCTCTTCAAGGCTTTTTGATTGCCTGTGCCATGTTTTTCAAACTTAGCATGTCAATAACATCCTTTGGGGTTTACCCATTCGTGCCTGTTTTAATGACCTTGACCATATCATGGGCACAGTGGCTTGCGAATGGTCAAACAGAAAGTGTTACTCATTTTCCTAGGTCTCATCTGATTCCAGACTCTTGTGTGATTCCAGACTCTGGGACACACATTAGCAAGTCCTGCTCAGCACGCTTTACTTGACTGGTACATATTTAGAGGAGATGGTTCTGTTTCCAGGGGTGCAATCAGATGTGCCTTTTATTGCTGGCTTTTAAAAAACAACTAAGAGTTTGTTTGAGAGAGATCTTTGAAACTTTGCGTGATACCAACTTTTAATAGTTTTACTCAGCCATACATTTCGCGCCCGTTTCAGTGACATTGGCGTGCACATTAGTTACAGTTCGGTCACGTAAATATGAGAAATGTCTGAATGAAAGTTGTAGTTGCTTTGTAAGTTCTGATCCTGTTGAGTGCAAAAGTTGTGCATTTTTCACAAGCATGGCCAAAATCATGTACACTGTACTTTTCATGAATTTGGTTATATCCTTGCTGATGACAGCCGCCACTGACCTTTGCATGTCTATACAGGTAAAGTTCTAGCCCTGATGTAACCTTATGTGGTTCTGGGCTCAAAGCACAAACTAACTAACCATTTTGCTCCTCTTGTATCATTAAAAATCAAGAACACCATATGCAGTAAATAGTACTGTCACAAGACCTGCATATCATCCTGCATGGAGGTGAAATTTCACACAGTTTGTTTCAGGGCAGCAGCTCAGAATGGCTGTTCAGTGCTGAAGTATGTTTCCGAGTTATCGCAATTCTCACATTGTCGGTAATTTGCAGGTCAACGGGGATGACCTGACGCAGGCCTCCCACTATCATGCTCACCAGGCGCTTACCAATTTCCTGCCCGTCTGTCGACTCACTGTCTACAGGGAGAAAGCAGAGGATAGTCGGCCAATCGAGAAAGAAGGTAGGGCGACCAGAGCTGTCATTTGGGGGGCATCGTCTCACTTGTGCTGGACAGCGATACTGCTTGTAGAACCCATTTGTACTTTCTGTTCTCTCTCTGTCTCTCTCTCTCTCTCTCTCCCCCTCTCCCCCCACCCCCTCCCCTGCCCTCCCTCTCTCACCCAAAACATGCTCCCTGTGATGATTTTAATTCATCAGTTCAGTTTGGTTACAAACTTTGAGTTCCAGAACTTGAGGGATGTAACAAGCTTGGTTGTGTTAGCGGCAAAACTTAGTCTTTTGGCCCGGTGGGCGTCTTACCTTTTTGCCCTGCTTTGTCTGCAGAAATCCTCAAAATCACACTGATGAAGCATAAAAGCAGGCAGCTGGGAATCAAGCTGGTTGGAAAAAGGTATGTAGGAAACAGGTGTCTTGTTTCAGTTTTTCTGTAAATGTCCTGCTTTATATTTTAGAGAATCTAATGTGATGCGGGTGTTTGTGTGTTGTTTGGGGGGGGGGGGGGGGGGGGGGGTGCTGCCAGCATGGTTGGAAAAAGTACTGGGAAACAAGCATCTTCTTTCTTTTTGTAAATGTCTTGTGGAAAAGTCTGACAGGGTAGGGTGTTGTTTCTTCTTTTTTCTGGGGGGGGGGGGGGGTGACGCCAGAATGGTTGGGAAAAGGTATATGGGAAACCAGCATCTTTCTGTTTTTTAAATGTTCAACTCTAAACTTTGGAGAAACTGACAGTTTTTTTCTTTGATGTAGAATGTCAGCTGTAAAATGTCAGAATGATTGGAAAAAGGTATGTGGGGAAACAAACATCTTGTGTCTTTTTTGTAAATGGTGATGGCTTGTTGACAGAATGATTGGCTGAAAATGGGTATATGGGAAACAAGCATTTCTTTCTTTTATTGGTGTGAATGACCAGCTTATATTTTGAAGAGTCAAGAAGTTTTTGCAGGTGTTTTTTTTGGGGGGTGGGGGGGGGTGGGGTGGATTTACTGCCAGAATGGTTTGTTCTTTCTTTTTGTGTGAATACTCTGCTTTATATTTGGAAACTTCAGACAGTTTTTGTGTTGACTGCGTTGTGAACATGTAATCCCCCCCCCCCCCCCCCCCACCCCCACACACGCACACACACAATCACCCCCTGCCTCTCTTAGTGTCTATCTCTCTGTGTTTTATGAAGTGAATATAAAAATAACTAAAACTTTTAACCCCCCCACCCCCTCCCCCTTTTTGTTTGCAGAAATGGACCCGGTGTCTACATCCTTACTCTGGTGAGTGTTGTTTTACTCCATGTATTTTGCGTAATTAATGATTCAGTTTTAAAATTGTGATTTAAAAACAAAATCTGTATTTTAAGTGCTAAGTAAATTGTGTGTGTTTTTGAGGATGGAGATGGAATGGCAGTTGTTGATACCATCTGACACATGTGAAATGTGCGTGTGCAGATTCTTGGCTCTTCGGAAGTATTTTGTTTTCTAATTCTAAGTGAATTTTGTGGTTGGGGGGTGCATGGGGATGGAATGGCAAATGTTGACCCATGTGAAATGTGTGTGCGCAGATCCCTGGTTCTTTGGCAGCATGCGATGGACGACTGAAGCCTGACGACAGGGTGCTGGAGATCAACAGCACCGATGTCATGTATGGCACTCAGGAACAGGCTGCTCATATTATACAGGTATGCTGCCCTGCCCTGCTCTTCTCCCTGTCTCTATTTGTCCCCCACCCCCACCCCACCCACCTTTTAAAAAAAAATTTTTTTATACTTCTGCACAGCTCTTTGGTTTCCCCCCACCCACTTCTTTCTCAGTCTTGGGTGTGTTTTTTCTTCTTCATTCTGACTATTTTCCCTTCCACTGCCAACACCCCCTCCCTTCTCCCCCTGCAGCTGCTAACCCCCCCTTCCCTGCTCCCTGCTGTCCACTCTGTTTCTCTTCAGGCGACCTTCCTGCTGCCAAAGCTGTTGCAGACAGGAGGGTTTGTGACTGACAGAGCAGGATAGATCATATGATGTTCTCATGCTCTGCCTCTTGTTTCATTCCTTTCCCTTTTGTATATGTGATTCGCCCTGAGGCGACCCTAAGGGGCTGATGGGAAGTTAAGCTCCTGGAGCTAACGCGCTCACGCTTGCCGTTTGTCTTTCCAGATATGTCCGGATAGAGTGCAGTTTGTTGTGTCGCGCACGAGTCGTCCTCAGACCCCCGACCTGATTCGATCTACCTCAGTTGAACTGGCCAGACATGGTGCTTTCTCCCTGGACTGTGATCCCCCTGTCTCCCCTCTGCTCAACGTCTGTAAAGAGCGCCTCGTCTCTCTCAACAAGGTAGGTTGTGGCTGTGCATGCATGGCGTCTTGTTGATGATGGCTGTCATCAAAGGGATATGCTGCAGTGGTGTTGAGCGAGATTTCTCCCTTCTTGCAAGACTTTGGCACTGAGGCACTGGCATTTATGTGTGTGTGTGTGTGTGTGTGTGTGTGTGTGCTCCAGTTCATACAAACAGATGGTCATCTATTATAATTATACTGATATTATAATTTCTGTTAAATGTTAATTAAATCTTATATATTTTGTATAATGCTGATGTTTTCTATTGTTAAATTGATTGTACATAGAGTCCTGTGGTAAGTTAGTATAATATTTGTTTGTGTTTGTGTCTAATATCAGCTCAATGACAACAGACATAAAATAAAACATTGATTTGATTGATATGAATAGATGGATCTCCCTCTTCAGGACGTCCCTGTTCCTTGCCGTTAATGTACAGACGTCTAAAATTATGCACAAAAAAGACTTAGAATGGTTTTAAGTTTAGTGAAAATGCTCATTCAGAGGAAACGCTCTTGGATGTGTGTTGTTTTTCTGTAACTTCTGCCAAAACCTTCGTTTGATTTTGATTAGTGTTTTGGGAGAGAACAAGAAAATACTGGCAGGTGTTTAGTTTTAATTGAAAGAGGGGAGTTTGTTTTTTTTTAAATTGAAGGATGGGAGGGTTTCGTTATGATGGGCTGTGAATCAGAAGGTGGTGTGTACACACTTCAAAAGAAGAGGTCTATTGGACGAAAAAGAAAAAAAGCATAACGCTCTCACGCGTTTTCCATTTGCAGGATGTGTCGGAGAGTTTGGGCATCAGCATTGCTGGTGGTGTAATGAGTCAGCGAGGTGACACACCTGTCTACGTCACCAACATCAACCAAGGAGGGTGCATTGGCAGGTGTCGACAGGTCAAGGTCAGTGCCTTCTGCTTTGGTTTTGAGAGTCAGATGCGTACGCTTTATATATACGCATACTTTATGATTTTGTTATATTTTGCAACTTTCATCTCACGTGTGCAAAATATGGTTTCTCCTTGTTTTTCCGCTGTCATCCACAAAACAAGCTGCTGCTGTGACTTTCCTCATGTGGGTTCTACGATGGGTGGGTTATCTTGTGTGATATAATCGGCATCTGTTTCAGGTTTTTTGTTTGTTTATAGTCCTCCAACCACAATCAACTTTCGTGTCAAGGCCTGTTCAGTTATACAGTGTATTCAGCTACAACTTTGTTGGAGAGCTCAGTAGCACTGGCTCCTGAAAATCGAAATTTGAGCATGATCGAGGATGGTCATCGCATGGATGAGTGACCGTTATGTGCTAGAGTTTCTGCTAGGTGGGCATCTCCAGAGTTCCCTGGAGTCATATTGTGTGCAGACTCTGCAGAAGTGCATCAGATAAGACTGTAAACTGAAATCCCTTGTGTGTGTGTATGCATGCAAAAATGTTATATACTGTAAACTGAGATCCCCTGTGTGGGTGTGTATGCATGCAAAAAGGTTATATACGCACGTTATAAGTACTGTGGTCCAGTTTGATGGATTATGGAAACGCCTAAATAACTCAGCATGCAGTAAAGTGTCAAAGTCTTCAAAGGGGTGAAATTGGACACAGTATGGAAGAACTATATGGCATGACAATAAAGATTGCTTCTCAGACTTGAAACTTGAAGGCCATAGTCTGTTGGTGGCTGTCTCACCTGAAGCTGACTGTATACTTTGGCATGTTGGCAGCTTTCACACCTGAAGTTGACTATACTTGGGCATGTTGGTAGCTGTCAAACCTAAAATTGGCTGTATACTTTGGCATGTTGGTAGCTGTCACACCTAAAATTGGCTGTATACTTTGGCATGTTGGTAGCTGTCAAACCTAAAATTGGCTGTATACTTTGGCATGTTGGTAGCTGTCAAACCTAAAAGTTGGCTGTATACTTTGGCATGTTGGTAGCTGTCAAACCTAAAAGTTGGCTGTATACTTTGGCATGGGATGAAATCACTGGGATAAAACATTTTGAGTGATGCTCTTGTGTTTGGTGGCTTTCAGAAAGGAGACGTGCTCCTGTCCATCAACACAGTCAACCTGCTGGGTCTGACCCACGCAGAGGCTGTTCGTCAGATCAAGCTGCAGTCCAACGTGCGCAACTTGACCCTGAAGATCGTTGAGGGGGCAGAGACGCTGGACGGCAGCGGCAACTTCTCACCATCCTGGATGTACTGGTTGCAGATGCCGAAGTGAGTAACATTGACTGCCGTAGGAAGAGATCAGTCGGTTATTAATTTTCACAGAAGTACAAGGTACTGTGTCTGATTTTTCAGTGTGAAATTTGGCAGTACCCACATTTTGGCTGGCCCTCTTAGATTTGCTCTTTTGTAGTCCTGAGCCCCCATTTTGTGTGTGTTTGTAATGGAGCAGGCAGTTCCACAGAGCATGTTAAGACAGCCATCTGCTTTGCACACTGCGTAAAAAAGAAAAACAAGCATGCTAAAAGCAGAAAGGTGATTTTTCTCTATCTAAGAATATGACCAGCAAACGTCATGTTAATTACCACCAACACCCCCACCCTCTCCACACACACATGCACGCATGCGCACATACACACGCATGCAGACACATGCACACCCACCCATACACACCACACACACACACACACACACACACACACACACACACATTTTCTCAACCTGTCTTTGGTTTTCTGTCGCAAAGATCCAAACACAAACCAACATAACAAAACAGGTCAGCCATAAGCAGTATCCTGTGCAGTATCCTGCATCTCATATTTCACCATTTAGCTGTTGTTTAAGTGTTGTTTGCAGCTTGCGAAAAAGGGATTACCCTGAAAATTCGCAGGTTGTGATTTGTCGAAATAACTAACCTTTAATGTGTCTGGATCTTGTTTTAGAACTCTCTAGCAATCGTTATTGTTACAGATTTTTTGATTTTTTTCCCCCCCTTCTGGTGTAAAGTTATATTGTTGTGTAAAACTTGTTTGGGGTAAGTGCACCTGCCTCCCTTGTCCCGTGCCTGGCAGAAGGGCCTTGGATCTGTGCAGAGACGATAACGGTACAGGAGACTGGGCAGCGCCCGCTCTTCACCCGCTTTTAATTTCCCGTTGTGGCTTTTGTCTGAACAGAGTGTGCCACGCCTACAAGACCATCACCTTGCTACGCAGCCCCAGCGGCAGCCTGGGCTTCTCTATAGCGGGTGGCTGGGACTGTAGCCACGGCAACCTGCCCATCTTTGTTAAGTCTGTGGTGCCAGACACGCCAGCTGCCAAAGACGGAAGGCTGAAGTGAGTAGCGTGCCCCTCGCATTTACATGCCCTCTGTTGATTGGATGCCTGGGTGGGGGGTGGGGGGGTAGGTTGGTGACCTGACAACGTGTGCTGACCTGGTTCAGACAGTCATGGCTGGGTGTTGGTGGAGGTTACAGGCTTTGCATAGATTTATGACCAGGGAATTGGGCATGAATGCAAATTTCATGTGAAGCTCTGCAAGTACCAGTCGACAGTAGACTACAAACACAGGGCAGGCTACTCTAATATGTTTATACATGGATTCCATTTTGGGGGTAATGGTAGGGCTCAGCTTTTACATGTTACGATACGTGCTTTAGTGAAAATATCATTGCAAGCTGCAAATGAAGTTCCCTGAGTAATCTGATCATATTGACAAAGTTGTGGATTTTTAAAACTTTAATTTTCATGAAAATATCACTGCAAGCTACAAATGAACTTTCCTGAGTAATCCGATCATATTGACAAAGTTGTGGATTTTTAAAACTTTAATTTTTATTTTTGTGTTCTTTTTCTCTCTCTCTAGGTGTGGTGATGTCATTGTCAGCGTGAATGAGCATGGTCTGGAGAAAGTGACCCATGCGGTTGCTGTGGAGATCCTGAAGCAAGTGGATGGTGCTGTCATGCTGACGGTCACCTCCTGGCCTGGCACGGTGGTATGACACAGGCTGTAGTACACACTTCCTCCACCCTGACGTGACATGAGCGACGCTGGCTCGGACGCATGGCCCCACCCGCACGCCCGCACGCCCGCTCTTGCCACTTGTTCACTGTCTTGCAAGCAGCAAGAAGCAGCCTTTCTCCCAGGTTACTCAAGATGCTTCCAACTGTTTTCAGTGATTTAGGTTGGTGTGTACGCAAAGACTCTTGCTCAGACCTATGGACGAAGTAGCAGGAGCCCATACTCAACTATTTCTTTTCGCAGCCTTGAATCATGGTGAAATTCAGGAAAAGACAATAATTATATATATATATATATACACACACACACACACACGTGCAGCGCTCATGAATATTGCTGACAATGATCAACTGCACTCCTGCTGGACACACTTGGTGCACTCACAAATCAAAGGCTCTCGGTGTTACTCTTATCTCAGCGATGTAAACAAAATTGGGACATTTCTTCCCGTGCTTCCCCCGGGGCCCCCCACCCACTCCCCACCCCTGAACATGGCTGACAAAGTGTGTGTGTCTGGTTTGGGCAACTTTGTGTCGGCGCCGAGTCGTTTCAAAGTGCGGAAACGGCAGCGCGCAACTGCGGCAGGGTGGAACGAAGACAGTATTCTGAATGAATGGGATGTGCAACTCGCAGCCGCCACTTCTGCGGGGAAACTCGGTGCATCATGCTGGACTCTGAAAGAGATCCTGAAACCATATTACTCTGCGTCTAAATGGACATTTAGTGTTGCGCAACCACAAATAAACACTTTGGATTTGCAAGATGTATGGATTCTGTTTGTTTGCAAACTTTTGTGCGAACAGATATGACTTCTTTTTTTGTTTGTTCTTTTTTTTGCGTTCTCGAGAACTTGGAGCAGGTAAAGTGAAATTGCGACTTGGATTTGGAGAGTTTTGTCCTCAAACATATTTCTGAGGTACCTCAATACTATTTGCCTTCCACTCGATGTGTGTGGATGTAATCAAACTCGGTGATGGTATCAGATGTTTTTTTTTTACACCTTTTATATATTTTTACATTTGAAACTTGACTGAAGATCAGAAATGCAGTGTGAGAATATTTTTTAGAAAACAGAATTGTTCATTTTTTCAAGTAACATGAAAATAAGTTCATTGTAAAGCACAGTGGCTTAGTAGGCCTTGCAACAGATTTGGGGTGTGGTGGGGATGTTTGATGTTTTGCAAACTTTCTTTGTGAAAGATTTTTGGATTGGACATGGGCTGGTTTAACATTATATACACAGTTCTGATGTGTCTCAAACAAATAGATAAATTCAGCTGTGCAAACTTACAACTGGGGGGGGGGGGGGTCTTGATCAGCTGGTGAGGTGTTCAAATCCAGATTTCAGACCTTTATTTTTTTTTTAAGGTCAAAATGTGGAGAGAAAAAAATCCAGGAGATAAGTGATTGTTGAGGCACCATATTTAGATCTGGAAGACTTTAAACAGAGTGACTGAAAAAGAAAGGGGGGGGGGGGAGATGGAAATCCTACTCACTTCATAAACAGCCTATTGGGTACTTTTAAAAAAAAAACATAATCTTTTTTTAAGGAAACTGAACTGAAAAAGCATCTCTGGCCCTGTTGATAGAAATGGAATGAGGAGGAAAAAAAATAATATACAACAGCAGCAGTTTTTCACTCAAGTTCTGGTCCCATTTGTTAAAAACGATGTTGGAAGGTTGGAAAAATTAAAAACTAGGACTATGGATGCTGCCATTTTTTGAGACGTCTGATAGGAATAGAATGGGGGGAAATATATACATGCCGGCAGCAGTTTTTTGCTCAAGTTCTGGTCCCGTTTGATAAAGAAAGATGTTGGAAAAAAGGACCATGGGTGCTCCCATTTTCTGACCGAGAGACGTTCAGAACAAGACTGAAATGCATGGCAAAAATGTTGACTAAGTCACAAGCGAAACTTATGCTGCTTTCCATTGGTAAGGAAGGAACCAACATGGCTATCTTATCTTGATGCGACAGGAGGGGATTGCGCACCCGGGAGTTTTATGGTGCTTGGGGTGGCAATCAGTCATTTGAAGTCCTCAGGTGTGGGGGCCTTCACCTGGTCATCACTGAGGTGGTTCCAGTTGGTAGTGGTACGGAAAAAAGAAAGAGTTCTTGTACTGGTCAGTACTTGAATGAGGCACTTGAAAAGGTCAGGAGTTCAGGGTTGCTTGTCTGTCTGTGATGTTCTTTACTGTAAAGTCTAAAAAAAATGTTGGCCTGTCTTTTGTTGGCTGGGAGGGGTTTTAGGCCCTGGTCGATCGGCATGGCCGGTGCTTGCCCCTCAATTACCATGTGGACGAAAGAGAGACTGCAACCCAAGGAGCTCAAATTTGAAGCAAGAAAATACTCTTTTCATAATTATGAATACTCGTAGAACAACCCAATGAAGCCTGCAGGTGAAAATATTTGCACATTTTCTGTTTTCGGGCCGACTTGCATCTTCAGTTTCAGTTCCTCTATAACCCTTTCACTGCCACACTTGCCTAAACTTAAGCTCACTTAAACCTAAACAACCATTAAAAGTGTCAAATTTGAAATCATTGTGTGTCCTTTTCTTTCTTTTTTCATTAGTGTGTGAAAAGATTTTTGTGAAAATGCACAATGTTGAAAGTAGATTTGTTAAAAGACTGGACAATATTCTGTTTGCAGGGTAGAGTGTGTGTGTGCACCTTTCAGCCCAGAAAATTTACCAGCTGTGGCAGTGAAAGGGTTAATACTCAACTTCTTAGTGTGGTCTTTCTCCACTGTATTTTGGTCCTCTGTATTGAAATAGACTTCAATGGCTTAAGGGCTGGAGCAGAATAATTTTTATGCCCAGCTATCTTCATCATTCCAAGGACTTGTACTAACGGATAACCACTGCTCATCATTATGTGTCACGGATTATTGTACTTACACTTGCTTTCTATTGTACTTTACTCGAGCACAACTAAAAGACGGACGGTGCTTGTTTTACTGGGACGGTTTGGCGGAGTGAAGTATGCAATACAAGACAAAATTCAGGACAACGTTGCTTCCTCATTACCCTCACCTCGGGTGTTTAAATTTTTTAATATTTTTTTTAAAACTCACCAGGCTTCTGCATGAAGCAACAAGCCAGGGTGTGCGTGTGGTACCGCGGATGTGTGGTGTGCGCAGTGGCAGTGGACAGAAAAACTGAATGTGTGGACTGTTACTCTCTACGCATCACGCTGATTTCCTCTCTACGCAGGCTAAAAAGCCACGCCTGGAGTGACCAGAGAAGTGGATGGGGTGGGGGTGGTTGTGTTCCGTTCCTATACAGTGGAAATACCTCATCTTGACCATTTTTTTTTTTTTTTTTTTACAACTCCTTAAGCTCTTGTCTTAAGCTCTTGTACAGTGCCCCTCATTTACTGTATTATGTCTGTACTGTATGGTACAAATATGAAAGTAACCTTTTACTCATGAAATGTGTGTGTGTGCTGTTACTTATGCTGATGACATTCTGATGTTTCTGGATGGTCCTTTTTTTTCTTTTCCCTTGTGTCTGCAGCTGTACAGGTGAAGCTGGGTTGTTGTTGTTTTTTCTTCTTTTTTTGACAGTTTATGAAAAACCAAGTCAGGAGGTAAATTCTTGAACAAGGTGTTGGTAGAAGTATACAAAATAATTTTGGCCTTTTTTCAATTTTGTATCTTGTTTCTTGCACTTGCTTTTAACATGGTTTGAAATCTCTGATTAGAATACATGTATCTCTTGTTTACCTTCTTTCTTTATTATATCCCTCCCTTGACAAACTTTGGTCAAGGTTACACTCACAATGAGGGTTAAGTAAAGAAAAATTTAAAAAAAGAAAAAAGACTTTGTTTGCTGATTATTTGAGCAGTTGAACATTTTTCAACCAAATTAAGCATGGTTGATGTGAACCACTATAAGCCAGTGTAGCATTTAAAAAGTTTGCATATCTTCACATAACAATGATCAGTTTGAATCTTCCATAAAAATTTAAAAAAAGAGGCTCCTTTTATCTGACCAGCAGGCTCGGATGGAATGGAACTATGCTAACTGTATTGGGCGATTCAGGTGGGGTTGTTAACTCCCTTGACTTTTGCCCGGCATCGCTTAAGTCCCTTGGCTGCTTTTACTTCTGGTGCGTACTTTCTTCACAATGGAAGGCGGTGACAGTGAATTAGCAAATTTTACGCTGCCAACTTTAACGGTATTTTTGGAGCCCCATAGTCATAATGTGTCTGGCAATAGGCAATAACTTGTTGCTCGTGCTATAGGATGCCCCAAACTACAAACTCGCGATCTTCTGGTCAGCCAAAAAACTACGCAAAGACACTTTTTTCCCACCCTCCATCCCCTTTCCACGGTAATTTTTGCAACTGCAACAACATTGGCATTTGTACTGCTTCACGATTCTAGGTTCAACTTCCACTGTTATACACAGCGTGAAGCAACGCCTACTCGGAAATCGGCCCAGAAGTGCACTGCGACCTCTCGCGACTTTTTGTGCGAAAGATTACAAAGCGCATTCACTCTAGCAAACCAGCTTCGCTGAATCGCCCAATAACAAAGGCAGGGGTGGGGTGAGGGTCCACTTGCAACAACAACAAAAAGTCTTTTTTATTTTTTACAATTATAATGATCTGCATATAACTGTAAAACCAACCAGTTATACATAAGTTTATATGTTATGCTTGGATAAAATGGCTTAAAAGAGGAAATGGCAATGTTTGAGATGAATGTGTGTGTGTGTGTGTGTGTGTGCACATGTGTGTGATGAAATTGTAAATATATACATATGTATACATCATATGTGGTAAATGTTGAAAAGAACACGGATACATATATGGAAAAGAAATGTACTGATGTTCAAGAAAAAAAATCATCTCTCTCTTTCTCTCTCTCTCTCTCTTGTAAATAGATTATGGACTGCACATATCCTGTTTAGCCAGCTTTTGTAATGAATTGGATTATTTCTGCTCTCAATGCAAATATTTTAAGTATGCCAATGTTTACCTTTTTTACGCATCGTTTGCTAACTAGGAATAATTTTGGTGTCAATTTTGTACCGCCACTGCACAGTGTCTTACATTGTACTTTGAATCCGAGTTGCCATTTTGTTTTCATAGAGGAGAATGCACCACAGCAGAATTATTAGGAAAACAGAAGAGATGTCGGTTTGGCTGGCCCAAGAAGTGTACCTTATTACATCGACTTGTAGAGACAGTCTAGAGTCTGAATGATCATGATGAGTTTGCTGTATTGGGATAGAAAGAGAGACATATCATTTCTTTGATGTCATTTGCATTGGGTAGTACCCGACACAGAAGCTTAGTAGAGGCCGACATATTCCTCTTGCTGTGTCTTTTTCAGCCTTTTTTGCTGTTGTTGTTGTTTTTCTTTTCTTTTTTTCCATTTCTGAAAAATGTGTGGCTGCAATTTTCCTAATGTGCATGTCTTTGGGTCAGTGTCTTGTTGAATCATGGACAGTTTCTTTTCTTCTTCTTCCTCTCTGTTTGTTCCCCAGACGACTGGCTACCTTGTGCTCTGTTCTGCAGTGCATCATCATGGGTAAAAGAAGAAGAAAAAGCTTGTGTTCGCATTTAATTTAATTTTTATGACCAATCAAATCACATCAGTTGTTGTGCTGTAATCCCTGTTTTAAGTGTTCAGTATTCAGAGTAAGCAAAACCAACTGCTGTTCCTTGACATTTTGTGTGTGCAAAGTGCAGAAACTGACCGATGTCTTTTTTTTTTGCATTTTCGGTCAGGGGGTTTGGTTTGCAGATTCGGGAAAACAGGCTAATGGAGGACCTGGTTGACCCTACCGGGTGAAGTGTCTGGAGCAGTTTGATCAAACAGCATGCACTGGTGTAGGCACCAGCCTGTTTTTGAATGTGGAAAGTTGACAGTTTCAGACCCCCCCCCCCCCCCCCCCCCACCCAACCCTTGGTGCTGAAGACAAGGGTCAAGTTAACTCCCTGTGTCTAAAAGTATGACGCTGGCAGATTGGCCATGAACATTCTGGTGTTCGCTTGTGCGTCTGTAGAGGACTCTGGTGAAGGAAGGGAATTGAAATGACCCGCAGCTGAAGAGGACTTCTCCAAAGTGTCCTTTCATGAAAAAGATTAAAAAACGTCTGGTCAGTGTGTTTTGTGTAAGGTGCTGAATTGGTAAAGGGGGATTTTTGGGTAGGGACAGAATTGGTTATAGGGGAACAAATGGGGATTTGGGGTAGGGACAATTGATTTGGGGGAACAAAGGGGGATTGGAGTAGGGACAGAATTGATTTTGGGGAAATGAAGGGGGATTGGGGTCGAGACAGAATTGGTTATGGGCAAATGAAGGGGAACTGGGGTAGGGACAAAACTGAATTTGGGGAAACAAAGGGGGATTGATTTGGGAAAAACAAAGGGGAACTTGAGTAGGGACAGAATTGGTTATGGGAGAATGAAGGGGAACTGGGGTAGGGACATAATGAGTTATGGGGTAACAAAGGGGAACTGGGGTAGGGACAAAACTAAGGGGGGTTGATTTGGGGAAAACAAAGGGGAACTTGGGTAGAGACAGAATAGGTTATGGGGGAATGAAGGGGAACTGGGGTAGGGACATAATTGGTTATGGGGGAACAAAGGGGAACTGGGGTAGGGACATAATTGGTTATGGGGGAACAAAGGGAAACTGTGGTCGGGACAAAACTGATTTGGGGGAAACAAAGGGGAACTTGGGTAGGGACAGAACTGGTTAAGGGGGAACAAAAGGGATTGGATAGGGGCAGAATTGATTTTTAGGGAAACTCTGAATGAGTGACTGTAGCTTAATGTAGCACGTTTAAGTATCCACCAAGTGATGTACTTTCACTGAGTGCTAATTGGTTGTGACATGGCTTGTGCCATGCAAAACTGCTGCCGTCACAGCGCACCTTCTGTGCACACCATACACTGATACAGCCATGGACCAGTCTACAGTCTGAACAGAATTTTGACCCCTGAGAGTTGGGGGGGGGGGGGGGGGGGCAGGCAAAACTAAGCCTAGCATGGCCAGCCATCCCTGGGGGGACCATCCTTCATCCTGCTCAATTTGTTGCTACTTGTGCAGTACCCAGAGATCTATGCTTCAGTGCTGCCAATCTCCTAAGTGCATGGTAATGAAAATCAAAACTACAGGGTATTAAAATAAGCAGTAGCATTAAGTAGGCTTACCTTGACTCCCGATTTCATCCCCATTCTTTCACTTTTTTATCATTCCATGCATTTCATCCGGTTTTAATTGATGGTATGCAAATGTGGGAGTCCATGGACTGCACTAGGGTGTGTCCTGACATCAATTGTATTCATCCGTACCATGCAAAAGTCACCGTTTGTCTCATCATCTGTATGGTCAACTTTCCACATGTCCTACGCACAAATGTTCCTCTGTAACCAAAATGCCACAACCCACCGCCTCTTTCCAAAGATTGAACACATTTCAGGCATGCAAACGAGAGGGCTTTGTGAAGAAATGCAGAAGTTTTGAGACTGATGATTTTCTCAAACAAGGATTGTTGAGGGGGAAAATGTGGACAGCAGTGGCATCAAAGCTTTTATTTTGGATGCGATGTGAAGTGCAGTTCCTAAGGTTGTAGAATTGTGCATGTGTGACTTCTCTTCTGATTATCTGTGACTGTGCTTTGTTTGCATCATGCGTTTGTGTTAGCTGAGCTTGTACTGATGACATGTTGTGTTCCTACGCACAAGTGTACAATTATGATGGCAAAGGCTGTGTAGGTATAGGTCTTGATGGTTTCTGCTATTTATTGAAATTGTTCTTCCCTTTTTAAAAAGAAAATAATATAACTGTTTTGATGGCAAAGTATAGGATCTGAAAAAAAAGGAATGATTTTTGTTACCTTTCCAGCCTATAGAAATTGTTTTCAAGGGAAAAATTATTCTGCAGATAGGGTTTTGTGAATTGTTATGTTTTCACATTTGTTGACATGTACACCAACTTCTGGTGCTAACCTTAGTGACCAAGGTTTCAACTGAAGTTAGCTCAAACTTGCATTTGTTTAACCGCAGTGATGCTGCTTACTGACCAGGATTTGTTTGACCCAGGCCTCGTTTTGGGGCTTTCTTGGGATCCACCATGGTGGGCAAAGCAGCAACAACAACAAAAGAGAGAGAGAGAGAGGCATGCTTTCCTTATCTAAGACATCATTGACTGTGTTTGCTCAGAAGGGAGTTCTCACTCTGTGAAAGGCACTGCCTTGAAAGAGAAGAAATAGTGAGCGGTAAATTGATTTGTAGATTTGACTCCTGAAAGGGTTTACATTAATATACATCTCAGAAGAATTTTGACATGTGCATTTTAGTTATGACAGAGTTTAATTGTCCTGAGGTGACCCTGTGCAGTTAACAGGATGTGAACAGCCAATGAATATTAATGGTAAACGTCTGATCAGATGAATAGATTTAGAAATATAAAGACACAACCAAAGTTCATATTCAAAGACTTTGTAGCGACAAAAATTCTCTCCTTTTCTCTGCACACCACCCTCTTCATAGAACTAAAATCAACAAACCGTGGGTATGTGATCAAGTCGTCCACACATGCAGTTTGACAACCAAAGCCAAACTAAGGTAACCACTTTGAAGTCATCCATGATATTTAGTTATGAAGTTCAGTTTATTGACAACATAAGACTAACTGGCGACACTCCGAGTGAAAATTTGCTCTTTTTTTCTTCTTTTTTCTTTTTATGACTGCAGCTTGATGTTATTTTCAAACACAGACTGAATGCAATTATGCTATTTCATGGATTGTACATTGTTTCTAAGTAATTTGAGGTCACCCAAAGTTTTGACGCAAACAGTCACCTGTGAAAGCTTAAATTTTATTGTACCGTTTGACTAGAGTCCTTAAAAAAAAAATTGCTTTAAAAACAAAACAAACAACTTTCCAGATTCAGATTTAGCCACATGCTCCTCTAAATAAACCATCCTTGTAGTACGCAGGCCGACGGCTTCAAAGTGAGATTTGCCTTTCTCTGATGAAAGAGGTCAGGTGTTTGTCATTACAGCTGAACTAGCTGCATTAACTGACGGGTCACTGTGCTTAAAACTGCATTGTCAAAGGATTCAAGAATATTCCTTTGACCCCACGTTGGGACTGGGGAATTTAAAACATTGATCATCAAAGTCAATACTGCTGTAAAATTATACAACAGATGAAATATGGAGGGGGGGGGGGGGGGGTGCTTCATTTTTTTCTGATTTTCTCTAAATTTCTTCCTTCCTTTATTTTGGAAGGGAGTATCTGTTGCATTAACAAATAGGATTAGCTGTAGCTTAAATTTTTAACAAATTAAAAAAAAAAAAACTTTTTATTATAGCAAATAATGCAACACGTCTTTTGTTCTAATTGGTGTGCTTTACATCATGTGCATGAAATTTTGTACCGCACTTCTGATCTAGTCACAATTAAACTCTAATATTACGGTCGTGTATCTTGCATCATATGCACATTCAGTCGATTTTCAACCAGACAGTGTAGAT
>JABMCL010001460.1:422500-535000 GCA_018857735.1 Alviniconcha marisindica
GTGTGTTATTTCTACAAAGGAGCACGTAACAAAGCAAAGAATAAGGAATCAAACAAACACTGAGGAACAAGGCAACAACAAAACTCATAACACTGTTTGATTACCTTGACATATTGTTTTGCATACTCTTTCTTAGTTATGTTAATTGTTATTGCTGAGTTCTGATCTGTGAAGTATGAGACCAAACTGATACAAAATTGTGTAATAGAGTGTTGTATCATTTTGTATCATTAATATAATAGCAGGCACACCATGACTGTACTTAGTGGTGTTTTGTGAATGAGACTTTGTATGATAAAGCAAGACTGGATTAAAATGACTGCTAATATGCATCACATGGTCGTGGTTGATATGAAGGATTTTTGGTTGTTCAATAATTATCATCTTTATTAAGTAAAGAATTGGTCAAATGTTACACCAGCTCAAAGTAATCATTAGGTATAGTTTGCTGTAATAAATTAGAATTTTAAAGTTATGTGAGGGTTTTCTCCAGCAAATTACAAACTGTCTGAGCTGACGAATGCTGCACTGCGTACACAATGGGTGAAGTATCAACTGTCAGTGATCAGAGACAACTACTATGACGGCATCAACATTGACTTTGAAGCACCCATTCTGAAAAATCAGACGGAGATCAGAGATGCTTACACTGCTCTTGTAAAAGAGACTAGCCAGGCTTTCAAACAGTCCAATCCACACTATCAGGTGAGAAAATGTGCTTCCTTTCCATAAAACTGTCAGCAAAGGTCATGACTGTGACTGAGCAGACATCAAAATTTTCCATCAAAATGTAGAATTCTGTCAACTGAATAATGGCAGAGAAGAGAGGGATGGATGAAATCGTATTTTATTATTTTCTAAGGGCAGTGTGTGTGTGTGTGTGTGTTTGTTTTTGGTAACAGATTTGCAGATTTCCATCAAAACTGGTATTTGGTTATTTCCTAAGGGCAGTGTGTGTGTGTGTGTGTGTGTGTGTGTGTGTGTGTGTATGTGTGTGTGTGTGTTTGCAAATTTCCATCAAAACTGCTATTTGATTATTTTCTAAGGGCAGTTTGTGTGTGTGTGTGGTTTATTTTTTGGTAACAGATTTGTAAATTTCCATCAGAATTGGTATTTTAGAATCTGATGTGTGACTATGGTACTGAAGCAGATTCTACATGTCTGCCAAAGATGATGGTTTTGCTCTGTGTCCTTCGTCCATAAGCAAGTCTCAGTTTTGCCTCATAAAGTTAGATAACCCTTCACATGAAAAGATGCTGGAATCTGTTTGCTTTTAAGACACGGAAATTTGTTGAACATTGGTACTTTGACACTTGTAACTGGACAGCTATAGCGAAGAAACACATACCATCATTAGCATGTCGCAGGAAAGGTCTTTGACACCTATAACAATACAGCTATAGCAAAGAAACACATACCATTATTAGCATGTCGCAGGAAAGATCTTTGACACTTATAACTAGACAGCTATAGCAAAGAAACACATACCATTATTAGCATGTGGCAGGAAAGAAACAGGTCCACCCACTGACGCAAGGTCCGACAGAAAAGTGGCCAATGTGTTTGAAAGATTTACAAGCACATTTTTCTCCCTCAGTCTCAGTCATGTGTGATTAACCTGGAAGGAAATGATTTTTAACTGTCTGATGAAACAGGTAATCAAAAGATTGTGTCTGTCATTCAGAGTTTGGTGAGATGTTAATTCTCCCAGTCTGAATGACTTAAACATGAAACAAACAGTTGAATGTTTGATAAAAAAAAATTTTTTTTAAGACAACCCCTTCCCTAGAATAAAATCTATAAAAAAAAGTCAATGGTGTGATGTTCAGTGAATAGTTATTTAATATGGAAATATGTATTTGATTGAGTGACTGTAAATTAGAGTGGACTCAGACAAGATTGGTTTCTCATAAGGTTTGTGTTTCATCAGAGTTCTACATTTTGTGCTGCATTTATATATTACATCAGTGCATCTGTTTTTCTTTCTTTCAGGTTACAGTTGATGTGGCTTGGAGTCCAGACTGCACTGACTTACGTTGCTATGACCACAGAGGTTTGGCAGAAAATACAGATTTTCTGTTTGTGATGGCTTATGATGAACAAAGCCGGATCTTTGGGGATGAGTGTGTTGGTCTGGCAAACTCTGACTTTTACAAAACGCTTCAAGGTGAGTCCGAGTCATGGACATGTGTATCCAATCTAATTGGCAGCTTGAGTGAGGCATTGCTAGGCTGCCAATCTTTGCAAACATATAAATGGTTAAAAAGAATGCCAGTTTAATAAGACAACACAAAACATGTGAATTGTCGGGGTAAGCCCCTTTTTCAAGTGCATTCAGCAAACTGCAACTAGATAAGCACAATATTGAAAAGAACACCAGTTTAATAGGGCAATACAAAACATGTGAGAATTTTCAGGGTAAGCCCCCTTTTCAAGCAAACTGCAACCAGATAAGTATAATATTTTCATTTATAGTTGTTTAATTGTTGTTTTGTGGCTTTGAAAAAGGGGCTTGCCCCCAGAATTTGCACATGTTTGCTAGTGTCCTACTAAATTAGACTTCTTTTTAACCGTTCATGTGTTTGGATCATGTTTTAGAATGCTAGCAGTAATCATTGTCTTAGATTTCTTGCCAACTTTTGGATTATTCACAGAGAACACAGACTGTCTATTCTGTAGAGTATATGAGTAACCCTAACAACCCACTTATAGTTGCAAACATTGGATTTGCTTGAAATCTTGATCAATAAACTGGGACTGAAGAATGCTGCAGTAAGGAATAAAAATGGAAACAAATACCTAATTAGGTGTGACCTTATATATATATATATATATATATATATATATATATATATATATATATATATATATATATATATATATAGTTTTAGTCTTGCTGAAGTAAAGACAGTTCATTTTATTGCAAATGTGTAACAGAAAGTGTGTCAGTGAAAAATGTCTCAGAGTTGTAATACAAATTGTTGGATCTGTGAAACAAATTATTTTATATCAAATGTCCAGTACATGTTGAAAGAATATGATTTATAACCATACAAGTTGGGTCTGTGAACAGCAAGTCATTTTACATCAAATTTCTAATATAAGTGGGGTCTGTGATACTAATACACAATTTGCTTGGATCCACAGCAGCTCAGGTGTGTAAAACTGGCATGGCACATTTCAGGCTTTGGGGGGAAGGGGGAGTAGTAGTAGGGGGGTGGGGGGTGGTGGTGGTTTACTTGGGGAAGGCTGTGCATGTGTACCAACAAAACAGCAGCACCAGCAACAAAAACCTTCCAGTTTAATATAAAATAAATAAACGGGTCTTTCTTTTTTCCCTTCTTCTCCGACAGAAACCCTCTCTGGACTTGTTCAAATGTAACCTAAAAACATTTCTTTTCCCAAAACTGTAGACCTGCCATGTTTTCTGTTCCATGCTGCTGTTTTCATCCATCTCAAGTCTCTAAGCTGTGTAAATTAAGCTTTGTATGGTCAGAATACTCATGTGTGCAGGTGTTTGTGTGTTTTGTGTGTGTGTGTGCACTTAGAATAGTCTTTATGGACAAGATTTTGCGCATGTACATGAGCAAACAGCACCTTTCATTTGTTTATTCTGCATTCTTGTTGATTTATACATTTGCATTTGCTTGGAAGTTTGAATTGTCCTGGAACTTGAGACGCCCGTGTTTTGTGGTTTGCACCTGAGTATTAATTTTTTTAATGTACTGGCACGGTTGGGAATGTTGAAAATGTTTGATTTGCTGCGTGAAGCATGCGGTTGTTCACACTGGAGGCCTGCAGGACTTATTCTTAAGCCATTTAAATATTCAGACACTCTGTTTTGTGTTGCTGCTGATTGTATTGTATGTGAGTATCAGCTTGTTTAGACAGTGTGATTGTTCAGTATAGAATCATATCACTCTTGTAAACAAAGAAAGAAAGAAAGCATCAAAGTAAGAAAAAGAAAAGAAAAAAAAGAACGCTAGCTCTGGTAGACATGTTGTTTTGAGATTGCCTGCGCCTTTGAAAGTTTCATCCAACCTGATCACTCACCTGAATTTGCTCAGTTCTGTTTGTTTTGGGTGTGAAGGACTCCATGGTTACCTGAACCTTGGCATCAGACCTGAGCAGCTTGTTTTGGGTGTTCCTTGGTATGGCTACGACTATTCCTGTCTTTCACTATCTCAGGTCAGGATGTGTGTGTTGTGTTGTGCTGCATAATTTTTTTTAATTTTTTTAGGAGCTCACTTATTTTTGATAGATAATGCATAACACTTCCATAGCACAATATCCATAAGATGACTTATCCATAACATTACCCCCCCCCCCCCCTCCCCCCACAGCACACCCACCTTCCCTAACACACACACACACACACAAGCATGAACGCATGCACGCACACATACACACACAGCTGTGCACACACAGAACCATGCAATCCAGTCAAAATGTGCTGAAAAGGTGCATTACAGACAGTAAAGCATTTTTTAAAGAGATGTTTTCATGTAGGCTAAAAAAAGGTTTTCTGTTCATTCTGTTTCAAAAACAAAGTACAAAATTTATATCTGAATTGGATGCTTGCAATTTGTAAGATTGTGGAGTTATTTTTGTACTTACATGATTTGTGTGTGTGTGTGTGTGTGTGTGTGTGTGTGTGTGTGTGTGTGTGTTTTGTTTCGTTTTTGTGTGTTCTAAAAAAAAAAGGAAAGAGAAGAAGTTTTTTGGGTTTTATTTGTTGTTGCTTTGTGTGTGTGTGTGTGTTTCTTTTTTCTTTCTTTTTAATGCCTAATTTGTTGATGCTTACAACAACAACAAAACTATTTTAAAAAAAAAATTGTAAATGAAAGAAACAAAGAAAGAAAAAAAGAAGCAAGTAAGAAAGAAGAACAATGAAAACTGCAAGACAAAAGGGATGAAAACATACCTGGACATTACATAGTTTGATCACTCTAAGGTATGCGGATTTTGGAGTCCGGACTGGGTTATTTCCCTTGCGTGGCAGCTGCGGTGCCGCCTAGCAACATTTTATTGATTTTCTGAAATTCCAGTCTTTTCACCCTTCTGGCCTTCGCGTGTCTGGATGATGCCAGACCATGGCTTCTGGGGCTTTGTACAGAGTGATTGCCCTTGGTTCTGACTTTACAAGATGGTCCTTTTAAGTTACAGGGTTCTAGCATGTTCCACAATACTTTGATGATTGTCAGAAAAGACAACAAAATTTTAAGATAAAAACTAGACATAACTAAGGAGGTGCGCAGTGGTAGACGTTTTTAGCTGCTGATGTCTGACCACAAAAAGTAACATTTCTGAACGTCTAACCAAGATGCAGTTCTCCAGGATTTTGGTACATGGATGCCACTGTTAGCTGTAATCACAACAACAACAATATTTTATTTGTATGTTTTTATACAACAACAACATCTTTTTATAATCTCTATTTCGATAGAGATAAATTAAAAAGTTGAGTCAGTGATGTGTGGTACACCTGCTCTGTTGAGGCCAAAGGTGACTATGGGTTTTTATAATGCCTCAGTATATTTTTTAATTTATCATTTGGTCTGTTTAATTCAACTTAATGTTTTGTTGTTGTTTTCCATCCAGGTTGGCTTGGTGTGTACTGGGTGGGTGGGGGCTCCTTTGTGATTTTAGGGGATAGTTTTATTTGTACGTTTTATGAGGGAAGGGGACAGTAAATTATTGCATACCACACCTTGAAATGATCTTTTGTTCAAACTGCAATACCCATTTAAAAAAATTGATTATTTTTTTTGGCCATTTTGTTTTTGTTTTGAAGTAACAAAGTACATTTGCATGGCAGTGAATTACACCGTTATGAGAACAGTGACAGTGTGTATAAGCTTGTTTTGTTGTGGTGGAGAGGGCTTTTGCTGAAGGAGCAGTGTACCAAACTCTGCGGCAGCAAGGAGGAACTGGAGAAGACAGCTGCATTCATCTTGCAGACTGGACTCTCAGTGTAGTGGCGATCGAGAAGAAGAAGCTGAAGGAGGATGGAGCAAGTAATAGTGTGGGCTTGATGTGCGTGTCTTTCGGACACTCACTGTATCTTAAAACGGGTGTGTTTTTCAGGATAATGTGTGCAGCATCAAACACGTACCGTTCCTTGGTGTGAACTGCAGTGACGCAGCAGGGAGGCAGATTGACTATCGCATCATTTACCCCTTGCTGGTCAACCATTCATCAGGGGGACGTCACTGGGATGAGAAAGCACGATCACCTTTCTTTAATTATAAGGTCAGTTTTTTTTGAGGGGGGGCTTCATATTGTAATCGGTTTTCTTGATTCCACTTTGCACTTGTCCCAGTTCAACACTGGACTTGTTTGAATTCCACATAGCACTTGTCCCAGTTCCACATAGGGCTTGTCTTGACTTCACATAGCACTTGTCCCAATTCCACACAGGGCTTATCTTGACTTCGCATAGCACTTGTCCCAGTGCCACACAGGGCTTGTCTCGACTTCACATAGCACTTGTCCCAGTGCCACACAGGGCTTGTCTCGACTTCACATAGCACTTGTCCCAATTCCACACAGGGCTTGTCTTGACTTCACATAACACTTGTCCCAATTCCACATAGGGCTTATCTTGACTTCACGTTGCACTCATTCCAATTCCACATAGGGCTTGTCTTGACTTCACATAGCACTTGTCCCAGTGCCACACAGGGCTTGTCTTGACTTCACATAGTACTTGTCCCAATTCCACACAGAGCTTGTCTTGCTTCCACATAGCACTCATCAAAATTCCACACAAGGCTTGTCTTGAATCCATTTAGCATTAGTCCCAATTTCACACAGGACTTGTCTTGCATGCATGTAGGGACTGTATCAGTTTCGCAGTGGTCAAAATACACAAGAGGTTAAATGAATGCTATTTTAATTAGATTTAGACCATACAAAACATGTGCAAAAGTTTCTGTGCAAACACCTTTCTCAACCATCAGACAGACAGATAACATTCTAACAAAAAATTAATGATGATCGGGATCAAATGTCCTATTTTAAAAAATAAAACTGACTATTCATCTTGCAGTTGCTGGAGATGTTTATTGTAGAATCTTCTTTTTGATCTCTTGTGTGTTTTGATTGTGTTTTAGAATGCTAGCAACTTTGTTTCTGTTTTTGTTTGTTATTGTTTTTCAGTCACCCTGATATAACCGTAATGGTTGACTGGGCGTAAAACACCAAGTTACTTACTTTTTTTGGACAAAATGCTTGTCAGTTCCACATCGAGTTTGTTCTGATTCCACATTTGGTTTTCCTTGATTCCATGTAGAACTTGTTCTGCTAGTGTTCTTCCTGCAGGGTGTATGTTTGTCCTGATTCCACATCTGGCTTGCCTTGTTTCCACAGAGGACTTGTGCTGCCAGTGTTTGTCCCTCATGGTGTAGGAGGAATGCATAGGAAATGACATGGCTGGCAGCCTCATTATTTCAACAACAAAAAAGCAACTTGGATGCAAGTATCATTACCATGACAGCAACATCTGTAACATGGAAAATGAATACTTCAGTCCCAAAAATATCTATGTTTTGAAAGATGGGGACGACTTGTAAATCAGCATGGCACTGGTTGGTGTCCATTGAATATGTGTGTGTGATGAGATAATTTAACATTGCCCTATTTTATTTTATTTCCCCCCCATTGCACATTGAACATTGGAACCACTTGCAAGGCAGTGCTTGGAAAATTTAAGAGACTGAGTGTGTATGGGCTTTCCCAAACTTTATCTTGAAACTGAATTCTTCCACTTCTCTTTTGTATCTGAAGAACACTAACAAATTTGAGGGATGGTCTTGTTTATATGTGTGCGTGTGTGTGTGTGTGTGTGGGGGGGGGGGGTGTGCATGAGTTTTCTGTGGCAGGACACAACAACTGGATAGATGCACCAAGTCTGCTAAATCTGGAGAATACTTGCAAATTTGATGGGTGGTCTTGTTTACATGTGTGCATGTGTGGGGGAGGGGGAGGTGGGGGGGGGGGGGGTGTACATGAGTTTTCTATGACAGGACACAACAACTGGATAGATGCACCAAGTCTGCTAAATCTGGAGAATACTTGCAAATCTGATGGGTGGTCTTGTTTACATGTGCATGTGTGGGGGGTGTACGTACATGAGTTTAACTTTTCTACGACAGGACTCAACAACTGGACAGATGCACCAAGTTCGCTATGACGACCCTGAGAGCTTGGGACTGAAATACTCTGCAGCAGAGATGTTCGGACTCAGAGGTGTTGGCACGTGGAACATTGACTGTTTGGACTTCTCCTCGGCACCTTACGCTAAAGTGCAGACAAAGAAGATGTTTGATGCTTTTCCCAACTATCCTAAGTATTCGTGATAATGGCTTTGTTTCGAGTGTTACATGTGTGTGTTTCTGCCTTGGATATTTGTTGAAAAGAACAATGCTTCTGAGTTTTCATTCAAGACACCATCCTTTATTTTGTGCTGATTGTTCTATCAAATTGTTAATGTGATTTTCTGATTGTTATATCAAACTGTTCATGTGATTTTCTGATTGTTATATCAAATTGTTCATGGAATTGTTTTCTCTCCATAGTATTTAACTATTATTTGTATTAATGTGAGAATGTGAAATGCTGGATGAAAGAAAAGTGTGTGTACCGAGAACCAGAATCATTCCAATCATCAATGTAAACCAACATCAGGAGTTTTAAAGTTTGCACAGATTAGGTATACATAATAAAGTGTGCAGCTGTCATTTAGCATTGCCAAAGCAAAAGTGCAGTAAAATTTGGATGTAAGAAGTTTGCCCAAAAGAAGTTATTTGATTTTAACATTCTGTCAGCTACACAGGGTCATCTCAGGATGACACCTGAAAAACAATTTGGCTACAACTTTTTTGTCCATATCCTACCTTATCTGTTTCAATTAAAGAAGAAAAGGAAAAAGAAAAGAAAAAGGAGGGTCAGAACAAAGAAACTTTGATATCTGTATAAGAGTTCTGGATCCCAACCAAAGAGTCCAGGTGAGATCAAGAGCAGGGAGGTGAGCTGGACTCTCACGAAGAAGCTAGCCCAGAAGAGGTCAAGAACAGGGAGGTGGTGCTGGGCTAGAGAGAGTTGGACTTCTTTTGCTGCAGTTGTTTCCCAGCGGCTGAGCTACATACATTGTCTTTGTGACTCTGTTCTGCATAGCCGTTGCGACAGCAATTGCGTGGTGCGGTGGTCACTGCGCAATGCCGGACGGACACTGCCTTAACATCCTGTTGTTCTGGCGGCGGTCCAAGGCAGCCTCGGTCTTCCAGGTTGGTGCCTGTTTTGAGGTCTCATTCTTCTATCCCCCCTTTCCCACTCATCCCCGTCCCTAATAGGCCTTCTCGCCTCCATGGATATTAAGCAGCAAAAAACTCACTAACCAAAGATTCAAGCTCACAAGTAAGAATGTTTTTTGGTTTGGTCAAAAGAACACACCCAAAGTGTGTCTAGTGTCAATCAGAGACCAATGAAACAGTGATGCATGGGAGGTCAGGTTGAATGCACTGTTTGAAAGAGGACCATGATAGATTAACCTCTATATGTATCATTGATTTTAGGTTGAAATGCACAAAAAAAAGAGGAAGTATTATTGGTAAACTCTCTCTCTCTCGCACAGAACAAACTGTAATGATTCAGACAACTATGTACTGCATGTGTGATTTCTTTACTGAAGTATGAAAACTGATATAAGAAGGAGAGAGAAAAATCAACTATTTTAACTCTTCTTTTTTTTCTTTTCTTTTTTAAATGAATAATTGCTTGAAAAGGAAAAAAATCTCCAATATAAGGAAAATTATTTTTCCAGCCCTGAGGAATTTCTTGTATCCCATTTTAGTGTACTAACATATTTTAGCACATTGATGTTGGTGTTGTTATCAGTTTTGACATATTTTGATTCATCATTGTCACCGTTATGAATAAAATATGTTAAATACAAATGTGACATTAAAGATGAAGGTTAGTCTCACTTAAACAGTTTCTACTTCACCAATTTTAAAGTGAAATAAACAGTTATTATTACTTTTTTAAAGAGAGAGTGTGCGTCTGTCTGTGTGTATGTGCTGATTAGTTTATTCCTCTACTTGCCAAGTTGCAAATTCCAGTAGTTGATTCCTCGAACGATGCTGTGCACAGTTAAATTAACTGTATTTGAATTTCAGTGTTTGGATATGTAATCACATGCACCAACATCTGCACGTGCATTAAAAATCCCAAACACTGACAGCCATACCATTGTATCAACATCTGCATATGCATAAAACATCCCAAACACTGACTGCCATACCATTGTCATGTTTGGACACGTGAAACTATTGCACACACACTGGCAGGAATGGGTAGCGCTGCCCTTGTGGCTGCTGTAGTCTTAAGGCCATTATTAATACAGCTTTGCCAACTTGGCAATGTACGACTTGGTGAAGATATCTTTAGTTCTTAATGCCATTCATTAATATAGCTTCATCAACTTGTTGAAGACATCTTTGGGAAACACATCCCTTCTTTTGTTTCTTCTCTTGCAATCGCCCTGATATAACCGTAATGGTTGACACCAAGTAAGTTACTCTTGCAACTGTAATCAGATGGACCCAACAGAGTCTGCTGATTCTCCAACTGGGAAATAAAAACTAACTTCAGTCCTTTTATCCTCAGTGGTGGCAGTTTCCTCTTCCACTGTCTGCAGGTCAGGACACCTTGCGGTAAATAATGGCCAATAACCTGGTCACGTCTGATGAACTATCCAATCAACAGTCAGCTTTGGCCACACCACCAAACTGACTAACCGATCAGTGGTCAGTTTTGGCCACACCACCACCAAACTTACTAACCAATCAGTGGTCAGTTTTGGCCACACCACCAAATTGACTAACCAATCAGTGGTTAGCTTTGGCCCCACAACCAAACTGACTAACCAATCAACAGTCAGCTTTGGCCACACCACCAAACTGACTAACCAATCAACAGTCAGCTTTGGCCCCACTACCAATCTGACTAACCAATCAACAGTCAGCTTTGGCCACACCACCAAACTGACTAACCAATCAGTGGTCAGCTTTGGGCACATCCTAGGGTACTGACAAACTCCAAGCATCAGTTTGTGACATCCTTCCTCCAAGCATTGCCTTAACTGGCCACGCCACAGGTTTCCAAAATATGGCAGCTAACTGACAGGTTTTTGTTGGTGCTCAAATGGAAGGAAGTTTATCACCACACAGTCACCTGAGATTGTGTAAGACCACATTTGTCTTATATAACTGCTAAAAACCATGTGTGTGTGTGTGCATATGTTGTTATTAACATTTTTTTAGCTGAAATTGTAATTTGTTTAAACACCTTTTTCTTTCTGTATATGTCTTATTTTGAATTATCATACGTTTAATTTGAATTTTATTCATTTACATGCTACACTGATGGTACATTTCAAAGCAAATTTCCTTTTAAGGACAATAAAGCATTATCTCACAATGCTAATGCCAGCGCAAATGAAAACCTGAGACTACTTTTAACCCAGGATGGACATGCCTGACGTTTAAGTGCGTGATTCAACACTATGTTGCTCCCAGAATCCTGGTACCCAACTTTTCTCAAATTTTATAAATGGCGCTGACAGCATGAGATTTGCAGGGGTGCTTTTGGTGGAAGGGTGCTGTGAAGTGAGGCTTGGAGTGAGGGGTACTGAGAGTCAGAAGAAAGCTAGATGTTTTTAAAGCCCAATCAACCGTGATGGTACTATCTGGGTGAAAGACATTTTGTCTGAAAGCAATAACGGTGGAAGGTAAAAAACAAACAAAACAAAAACAGTCACTGAAGCCAACAGAGGAAAAACAAACAAGACCATGTGGACAAACAGATGGCAACTCATCACAAACCAAACAAATTGCTGTTTTTCATGGATTTTTATTACTTACGATTTGTTTTCTCTTCTCTTTCACCCCGTCCCCCCCCCCCCCCCCCCCCGCCCCCCCCTTCTACTTCTTCTTCTTATGAGTACATTCAAATATTCTGCATCAAAAAGCATAAACATTTTGTCTTTGATCTAGCTTGGTTCATTGTGTTGTGACAAGTAGGTAAAGTTACCAAACACACCCCGATCTATAAACTTGTACATAGAAACAACCACAAGTCATGCTTGACATTCCCCACCGATAAAACACCATAAAAAAAAGTTAATGCTTTTTTTAAACAGCAGAAGAAGAGGAAAACCCACACGAAAAGAAAAAACCCACCCAGCACCAAAAAAAAAAGGATACCCAGTGACCCATAATGTGGGAGTAAATGTACCAAGTCTGTTGTCAAGTGGGCACAGGATGTTTCTCGCAACTTGAGTTGTGTCCCATACACAGACCATCACAAAGAGATGTACATTTAAAATCCTTGTGCAGTGCATGTGATTTGTCATGCAGACATGTACATGATTAAATTCCAGTGCCAAAAAGATATGATTACTGAAGCGCAGTTCACAGCAGAATCATCTCAAGAACAAATGCGAATAAAATTTCTGCTCGAGAGAAAAGTGAGTGATTCAGATTTCCCCGAGGCACACCAATCTTTTTTTCATTTCCCTTAACCCTTACAGTGCCTATGTCACAATACTGTGCTCACCAATCTTCCTGCCAATGTGACATTTATGTGCCTGAATTGGGACTATTTTGTAAGAATTGGTAATGAAATAAGTACAGTATTAAATTGATAAAAACTTGAACCATTTTACTTTATTCTGCCAAAAAGTACAAAAGAATTGGTTCAGAAATATGGAAGTTACGGGCATTGGACTGTATGTTTGGTGCCAGAGTCAGAAAAACAGCTGGTGCAAGGAGCTGCTACATTCCAGAACTGCTGGTGCTGAAAGGGTTTTGAAGGAACTAGCCTTCTTAAAGCATAACTTGTACAAGAAGGCAGGCCTTTCTCCAACAGACAGAGGGAGATCGATCAAAACAAAAACGTCAACGATACTGTTTCAGCATGTCCCTGTTCAGTTGTTTTCAGTTTAGAATTCTATTGCATCAGCGACGGCTTGACTGCAGGAAAAAACGTCATGCCACAGGTGGCCTAGCAGTTAATCCACAGCCTCTTTGATCTTGTTCCTCGGGCAATGTGAGCATGCAACAGTCATGATTGATAGCAAAAGGGTGGTGCATGTGCAGCACAGGTGAGCTATAACATTCTGTGCTACAGCCAGTCTAGCTAGCCATAAAATATAATCTTGAAAGGCAGATTTTAAAAAAGGAACATAAAATTAAAGGAGCATTAAGGGGGGGAAAGGGATTTTGATTTTTTTTGTTTGTTTTTTCCTTCTTGTTTTTCTTCCAAGCTTTGAAAAGTCTAGTTGCTTTAAGATAAAATTATTTACTTCAGTCAGGAAGATGTTTTGTTGGCCTCAGCTGCTTTGTCTAAAGAGGGTTCAAATTTTTGTTTCAATCTCTTCTACTGAACAAATCATGTTCTGAGAAGACAAGTTCCTTTAAGACAAAAATTACTCAATTCTGTTAGGAAAAAGTGTTGGTGACCCAAACTGCTTTGTCTCAAGAGGGTTCAGGTTTCTATTTCAATTTCTTCTACTTCTTCACCAAAAGTTTTGAGAAGACAAGTTCCTTTAAGACAAAAATGATTCATTTCAGTCAGGAAGAAGAAGTGTTGGGAAGTCAAGTCATGATGATTGCCTCAGCTGCTTTGTCTAAAAGGGGTTCCACTGTACATGTATTTTCAAATTCAAAAACCCCACTTCACACAAAGCAAAGCAAAGGCCACAAAAGCAGCAATACAAAAAAAGACGGAAAAAAAGATTCACACTATACATAATGTGAAAAGTGTTCTAAAATCTACACACCACAGCTTCAGACTATGTTTCTTCCCACTGTTCTGATGAACAATGAACACACATAAAACGGTGCTCACACACACAAGAACATAAGCGGCACCTACTTAACTGCACATCCACTCGCTAAAGAGAAGATGGGTAACACGCTGCGGGGGAAGTTTAAAATGCAAGGAACACAAACCTCAACCCATGTTAAAATAAATAAGAAATTAAATATCCATGACTACAGGTTTACTGTGCATTCAAACACGGTTGATCAATCTCATAATCCTCAGTTTAAACAAGTTTCTAACAGCTTAAACCATAGCAACAACATAATTGTTGGCAAGTCCTCAAAACCTGTTGCCTCTTGCATAAAGGTAAATGCAGCTTTACAAGTCTAAATCAGTTTGAATTTGAACACCCTGGGCCATCTGTGCAAAAAGAAAGAAGAAACAAACTAAAATGTGTGGACGAATGCTGCAACCTAACTTTGTTACGGATCACTGTATATCAGAAGGTTGCTATGGCTTCCTCACTGGCACACATTCCTTGACACTATGAAGAGCTGCTCTGGCCTCATCACTGCAACGCATCCCTAAAAACTAGTGTCTGGCAGCCTCTGAGCTGCATCAGCATCTACTGGCACATTGTCACTGGTTCTGGAAAACACTTCACTTGTCACCATTGTTTATTTTTATCAACTTGCAGAAAGAAATTTGTCAGAAAGAAGTCTAGCAAAGTTCTGTACTGCGTTGTTGAAAAAGAAAAGTCCTACTTACATTATCCATGCATATTTTTGTTTCTTCTTCTTTTTTTTAGCTTCCTTAGTACTTCAACTATTTGGGACTTCTGAGGACGCTATCTTAATTTTGGTTCCTACACAACCAGAGTCACGGTCACAACCATGTCCCATGGGGCCCAGAATGACTTGTTCTGTGCTAAATCAGAATGGAAGAAGACCACTTAGGCCATAGACAGCCATCTGGCGCTAGTTTTTTTTTTTTTTTAGTGAGAAATCTGGCACACTGGTTGTAGTAAGTACAAGATTACACAGCTGATTTGTAAGTAAACATGGTGCTTAATGTCCACAGAAACCAGAAGGCTTATTAGGGACGGGCACAGCTGATTGTGTTCCTGGCTGGCCATATGTACAGGGTGAAGGTCCCAGGGACTAGAAGACAGACTGGACAAACAACAGGGTAACAAATATTTTGATGAGCCTGATGTTAGCCTGCATCAGGTCTTAACACATCGCTTGGCTTATGTACACGTCACCTTAATGAATAATCAAATATATTTTGTTTCATAAATTGTCTTTCTTCTTCTTTTTTATTGTCTTTTTTTAGCCATTTTCCATTCTGTTCTTGCCTTGTTTTCCATGAATTACAGAACACCCATAACAGAGGTAAGATAATTTTTTCTGAAAAAATCATCTCTGCTGAAGTACACTGCGATAGATACAAAATGTGCAAGAGATACGCAAGTTTGAAACTTTGCTGAGTTTTACAAATTGCGGGGCGGGGGGGGGGGGGGGGGGGGGGGGGGGGGGGGGGGGGGGGGGGGGGGGTGGAGGAGGGGGTGAGAGAGGAAGCTGCTGAGAAGCTCACACCACACAGTAAGTAACAAACACATCCCCTGGATGTCACAATATTCTCAATTCAGTGTTTTGGTCATTTTCACACTGTATGTCCTGTTCTTATACACTGTTAGTACTCCTAGTTTATTCTGGGTTTTTTGGTTTTTTTACCCAGGAATGTCTTTGAAATGCATTTCAAGCGACAACAGCATATTCTGACCTAAGTGCCCCCTTCTGTGTCTTGTAAATGGACGCTCTACTCATACCACCTTATTTTACAAGGCCTCAATCTTCACTTTAGTGCTACACACAACCTAAAAAAAAATCTTATATCAGATCAAAATGCACCCAGAGCATTTTCTGCTGATATCAGTTATTCAGAATGCGCATACAAAAAAAAAAAACTTCACTTGTTTGTATCAGAGGGTGACAACAGCATTTAAAATTCACCCTGAACTTGCATCCAGAACTTTATATATGACAGATTCACACACAAGCACTGTCTAACCAACACTGGTGTGATTATCCATTGTGCAGATGTGGAATACTGATCTATGTTCTGTTATTGCGTTATACTTGTTAAGGTGAATTAAAAAAAAAGGTTAAAAAAAGAAGACACAAACCCCAAACAAAAAAACACAGGTGTGTGATTGGTAACAGCTGTTGCCTGAGGGAAGGGACACAACTAACTTAAACCAGCCTTCCAATGGGGCACATGCTCCGACTGAAAACATTTTGAAATGGACCTCTTCCTGTAGGTACAAGACAACACTCAGCAACAGTGCTAAAAAATACACACAGGATAAAGATTACATTAATAACTATATCCAATTCTGTTTTTGCTGTATGACCTATTTAAGTGAATTTTTTAAAATTATATATATATATATATATATATACTCAATCATCCATATGGAGACTGAGGAATGGTCTGTCCTGGGCAGATGAGACAGACATTCACTGGAGACTGATCAACCAGCGAACTGTCTTTTTTTTCCTTTTCGCAGGGCAATCTGGGGGGGGGGGCAATCTTTCTTCAGCATTGGAGAAGGGAAAAAACAAACAAACAAAAAAACATCAAGAATACATCAAGTACTTGGAGTGATCTTGCTCTCCTTTTTTTTTTTTTTTTTTTTCAACACATTTGTTTTTTTCCCAACACATTTGTTTTCTAATTAACATTACAGACAAAATCATTATTGACATCAGGATATCTTGCACAAAATAAAAAATATATTTCAGTTCCTCCAGTTGAGTTTAACAGGGCAACTGGTGACAGCAATAGTAGTCAGCACAATATATACATCTGACACACACGCACATACACAGTAACAGTGTTACACAGACACATAATTCCTGTGTGAAGAACAAATGTTACCACAAACACTGTCCCAAAAATATCATGCAAGGAAAAAAACTAAAACATATCGCTATGTAAAATACAGATGTCACCATAACCCTATCCTGACAATCAGAAGCAAAATGACAGCCCCATATGGCCTGTAAAACTAAGCTAGGATGAATGACTACTTGAATGGTTGGTTGCACTGTTAAATCATTTTAAATGCAAATGATGTGTGTAATATATTAGCATTATTTCTTTTACTTTCACATTGTAGAACCCTTTTGTTGCTTGTTTCTGTGTGTGTGTGTGTGTGTGTGTTGTGTGTGTTGTGTGTGTGTGTGTTCATGCATGCGTTTTCTGGTCTGAGCTAATGAAACACTTTCCGGTTTCCTTTTTAAGGCAACTGCCATTGCCCTAACAGAATATAGTAGTCAAAACCTCAAAAGCAACATAGTCAGACCCAAAATACTATTTGTTACCATTTATTTACAAACTGGAAAAAGAATTAAGGGGGTTTGGGGAGAGGAGGAGGGGCGATTTGGTCAGTAGATTTAAAACATGGGCATACATCTTTCCACATTATTTGCAACCTCTTCTATGACCTTGAAAGTGGATCAAGGTCATTATAATGGGGTAAAGCATAGAGACTGTCATCAAGCCAGGTTACCATCAAGCAAAGTTTAAAACATTTTGCTTAAAAAGTTTCCAGGGTATTGCCACAAAGCTACTTGCCAACTCCAGGACAAGAAAGATTTCCCCTGGATGAGTAGCAAGCAGCATGACCATCATAACAAGAAAATGCAATTTTCAGTCATAACAAGAAAATGCAACTTTCAGTTTGACCTTTTCGATGCTGTTTTCAGTTTTAGTTTGACCTTTCTTCAGCTGCTGTGACCTTGAAAAAAAATGAAAAAAGGTCAAGATTTTTAAAACTAAGACTAATTAATGAGCAGAGCTCAACAGAGGTTATCACCACACAAAGACTTAAAGATTTACACTGTGATAGCAGCCAACAGAACCTCTGCATAAATATTTGTGCCAAAGATGGCTGAACTGAGAAGCACCGATTATTACAAAGATTTACTCAACCTTCTATATGAGTCAAACATTAACAGTCTTACCGACTAGTGACAGTCATAAATTTTCAACCATGCAGCAAAAACAGACCCCCCAATTTATTTTTTAAAGAAGACCAAAAATACTTGAATGATCAAATATACAGGTGACACAGTAATCAATTAATGGCATGATTAAGATCTCTGATACACAGAAATGGCGGTAAGAATGGTCAGATCACTGAGGGCAGCCATGATTATCCAAACGTTTCCTGCGAAGCGTACATGATGTAGAGAAAACCGTCTTCATCCTTCTCCCTCTCGTAGACCTCAGCGATGGGTGTGGTGTTGCTGACCATACTGCGGTCGTTCACCAGCAAATAGAATGCTTGGCTGGGATGCAGCTGCAACCTTCGCCTGTTCAAAACAATTCAGTTGACAAATGTATGACATAACTAAAATAATACTATTCAGTTGACAAATGTACAACATACTTCAAAACTATCCAGCTGACAAATTATGACACACTTCAAAACAGTTCAGCTGATAAATGTATGGCATGCTTCAAAACAATTCAGTTGACAAATGCATGACATACTTTGAACAAATTCAGCTGACAAATGTATGACCTGCTCTGAAATGATTCAAATGTATGACATGTCTCGAAACAATTCAGCAGGCAACTGTACAACATGCTCCAAAATTCCAGTTAAAAATCCCTGCATGAAAATACAATAATTTCATTCCAGAATAATGTGAATGACTTCAAAATGTGTACAGGATGTTGTTTTTAGTATGTATATATGGATACATACATATTTATAACAATTCCTTTCTTTTTTACAGCAAAAGATAGAAGTTCTCACCACTGCAGGCAGCCAGTGTGAAATCAACTGCATTAAAAAAATATTTAAAAAAGAAGGTAATACTAACATTCTAGAGCTAGCATCACAACCAGTATAAACTGAGAGAAAAGTGAGACCGTTTTCATACATGTAATCAGTTTTTTGTTCCACAAGCATGACTGGTTGGACAGCATGTCCATGTTATAACTTATTCACCTCATGTCCTGGTGTTCTTGGGAGCAAATCTTAATCTAAAAATAGTAAAACGTTCCCAGCTTTCCTTTGCTTGAGGGAGCAAACTCTTCTAAGTGCCTATGGAGTGAGTATAAATAGGCACCAAAATGTGTGCCAAGGTGCACTGATTGATACATGGACAGTTGGTTTTTAACACTGTAACAGTGAATCAGACAAACTTGTGAAGCAGTGACTTGCGTTTTGAAGTGGTGTAAAAGAATGTCTAATGCGAGATTTGTCCACAGGTGACCCAGTGCAGTCAGGTGATGTTCAAATCCAAGAACTAACCCTGCGCTGGAAGGAGGGACAGAGTTAATGGACTTTAACCGCACTGGGTCACCTCAGGACAATCAAGCTCTGTCATAAGCAAATGAACATTTCAAAACTCCCCTCGTACACATAATTATATAAACCCTTTCTCAAGTCAAATCTACAAATCAGTCCATGTACAAACAAAAAGAGCCAGAGAGAGAGAGACTCATGGAGAAAGTGGAGGTTATGTAGAACATTTAACAGTTTAATGGGTCTTTGGGTTGACAAGAAGAGTGAGCTGTTGAGCTTGTGAAACTGACCTGATAATTTTGACCAGCTCACTCATGTTGACATTGTCTGGCACCAGGAACTTGGTCTTGTCCAACACTGGCACTGTCCTCTCAAACTTGTACCTTTCAATGATTACCTGTGCATGCAAGAAACAGATGCACTTTTATTAACTTTAGTCTTAATACACTGCCACAGTTGCAATACTGAAAAGAGTGAATGGAATCTGCAGTGTAATCATATGTACACTGAATGACCAGAGTCAGTCACTAAGCATGTCACGTACCATGAAATTCACATTAAAACTGAAAGACTTCATGTATATATGTGAGCAAGTGCTCTTTGTACGTTTTTACAATAATCCCGCCCCGCTTATCAGATCCACGCAATTTCATTACTGTACTGTTAGTAACCTGGGAACCGGAGCAGACAACGCTTTTGTTTTGAAGCACGGCGTGTAGCGTAATGCCACATGGCCTTCACACTGCTGACCGCCGCCAATGCGCACCAATTTCAAATCTGTTTTCTCCCTTAATATTTTGACTGCTTGTTTGTTTACCTACTCTTTGTTTACCTAATCCTTTTTATGCACCAAGCCATGTGTAATATAATTTGGCATCTTAGAATGTTTATTTAGATCTTATTTAGACGCAGGATAGAGCTTAATCAGTAGCCGATGCCTCTCTAGGTCTATTCTTTTTATAGCCATCGTCTGCATGGCGCGTTCTCTGTTTAGTACTAGTGAATAGTAGTGAATTGTTGTTTTGACTCGATTAAAGTAATTCTGTGTCAATCAATGCTTTGTCATATAGTATTTTGCTTAGCTGACTTCATGTTTAGTGTTTATTTTGGGTTGAAATTAACTTATTAAGTATTGTGTACTGTAGAAGCTAAGCTGTATTCATAGACTACTTGATATCACTATCAGCGCTGCTGCGACTAAGATAGCACGCCCCAGGTGAAAGTTCCCACCGATTGTTTCAGAGCTAGTCTTTGAGTGTGTCTTGCTTCTCTTACAGAGCATTGTATTGTAATTGTTATGTACCATTTTAACCGTGGGAGCATGCACTTTATTCTGATGTAAGTTTTAGTAACATTAATATTTTGTACATTGTGTTAGTTGTGATTTAGTTGTACGAATCTGTTTATAGACAGGTGCAAGCCACGCTTCCCACTCTTGTTGTAAATAAAATAAGTCATGTGTGTACATTTTGTTTATACGGTTTAAAAGTTGTAACTGTAGCTTTTATTTGATGTTTTTCATGTTTTAATTAGTTTAGTTATTGTTGAGGAAACTGTATTTGTGCGGGCCAAGGAAACACAACTGTCAGCCATTTTGTGGTCCAGAGGGCCAATTTAATTGTAGCGATAGCATGTGTTCCTTGTGGCCCGCGCCATTCTCTTATGATCTATGCATCCGAGTGAGGATTTTGGGTGTGCTTAAAATTGTCTGCTGCTGTAGCAATAAAACTTGATTGCTGCCGTCCACCTGCTGTGGTCTCCATTTCTACTGACTCCGCTGCCTGTGTCCTGTCCTTCTACGCACCACCACGTCATTACATATATAATCTGTATAGTCTTTAACAATAATATTAACTGGCACCATAAAAGAACTATTATAATAATAAATATAATAAAATCAAGCTATATTTGTATGGTGCAAATCCATGCAATAAGCTCTAAGTGCCTCAAATACCTGTAATATAATACTGCTGTAATACTAACACAAAACACACTCGTGCATGCCCTTAAAATAATAAACAATACTAACAGTAATACGATACACACACACTCACGCATGCGCGTGCACACACACACACACATGCAGCAGCTGCAGGAAGATGTTTACAGAAAATGATAGGATTGTTATCCAGTGAAAATGAATGGGGAAATGGTAGGATTTAATACCGCTATAAAATAAAGACTTATTAAAAAAGTTATTTCCCGATGTTCTACTTTCAGCAGCATTTTCCTGTTTGCTTTCTGACTGCTGTTGTTGTTTATTGCTACTGATGTTGTTACCTTCATTTGTTTGTATTTTGGTGAGTGTGTGCATATTTGTTGTTGTTGTTGTTGCTTTGGCTGAATTACTGATGACTGAGTTAACGATACTGTGTACTAATTTTCCTGTGAATAAATACGATTATTAATATTCGTAGAATTCTAAAGTCTTTAATGAACTTGACCACAGTGTTATCACCCACACCCACACACTGAAAACACTCACGGGAATCTTGTCTGGATGCTGACTGCGAATTGCCTCAACATCTTTCACTCTTTGTGCTGTAAACAAAAACAAAACAAAAAGAAACGTACAGATCTTAAAGACTGATTACAGATGACAATTAACACAAAATAAGACAAATTTGATTAAAGTGATTTTATGCCAGTATAAATTAAACTAAAACAGTAGTGCTCTAAGCTACAAAAAGCATCCTGGATCTTCACAGGCTGACACAACTTTGCTTCTCAAATACAATAAATACTATAATAATATTAATAATAACGGGTACTTAGAATAACTAATCCTTACTGACCATAAGCGCTACCAAATTCTTTAAACCCACATAAACTGACAAGATTCAATGCAGACACACACATGCACGCACACACACAATCTCACACACACAATCTCTCTCTCTCTCTCTCTCTCTCTCTCTCTCTCTCTCTCTCTCTCTCTCTCCACACACACACACACACACACACACACACACACACACACACACACACACATAAAGAAAATATTTCTGAAAAAGGGAAAGGTTTTCAAGAAAGATTTGTGCAATACTAGTACAAATTAAACATTTATTTTGGCTTTTGCACAATTCCTAGCAAGTGATCATACAAAGACACATGATACTAAGAGTAGGACATTACATTAACACTACTAGTACCAGCCAATCCCCTCATCAACATCACTGAACATGCTCTCAAAACACACACACACACACACACACACACACACACACACACACACACACACAGTCACACACAACACTCTCTCTCTCTCTCTCTCTCTCTCTCTCTCTCTCTCACACACACACGCACACGCACACACACACACATTTGCATATAAACACACCCCCATGGACACATGCAAGCACACATACATGTGCACGTGCTATTCAAAGAGGAAGGGGTAGGCTGAGCCTTAGAAGCTTTGTTTGACAAGGTGTCCCACTGAGGGCATGGCACTCCCAGCTCTGGGCAGGACTAGGAGCCAGTCAGGGCTGAAAGGTCCCACATACATGTATGAGTCTATGACTGATGGGATTTAAACCAACAACCGTCCAGCCTGCAGTACATGATTTGTCTTAAAACTAATAAGTTGCAACGGTTGGACTGTGGCTTTTGGAGATTATTACTTCGTCCAGCAGACACACATGCATGATCAATCTTTTGTTGTTGTTGTTGGGTTTTTGTTTGTTGTTGTTGTTGTTGTTTTTCGTTGTTGTTGTTGTTGTTGTTTGGGGGGTAAAAAGTAGTCTGTACATAATTTATACACACAGCAGAACAACATTGCTATAAAGTAAAATTTTACCAGGTCAGTCTACTTGTGCGGAAAGAAAGAAAAAAGGAAGAGGGCAAATTCTTAACAGAAAAACAAGTGAAGGAGCCAAAAATGTTGACAGTATCTGTACCATATTCTTGTATTCTTCGCGGGTGGGGGTGGTGGGGATGGGGAAAGGGAGGAAGGGGGAGCTGATGCACTCAGTTGGGCCAATAGGCTCTTTATAAAGGGAGTAGGGCCTCTCTTCCGGATTCACTGTTTACTTTAAGGTCTTCCAGATTTAAATACAATGTCTTAACAATCAGTTACTTGCTTCAAACATGTGAAAGATTCAAAAGGTTTTGTCCTAATAAAGTGTTCTTTTAAACCTTTTATGTGTTTGGATCTTGTTTTAGAACGCCGGCAGTCATTCTCGTTTCTTCTTCTTCTCTCTCTCTCTCTCTCTCTCTCTCTCTCTCTCTCTCTCTCTCTTCCAATTACTTGCTTGTTGGTTGTTATTGTTTTGTACACTTCGACCTAAATAACTTGTATTCTTATGAGATGAACATGTTGTCAAGTGTGAAAATCCAAAATTGTAAACTCGGTCAGAGGAGTGGTAACAAATATATCGGGTCTTCCCGACTTTTTTCAGTTGTCCCAAGAACAGCTCTGTAAATGAACTGACCACCTCTTCCGGGTGCATGTGAATAGTTGTGATGAAGTGTTCAAATATTCAATAACTAAAAATAACTGGATCAAAAGATAGTGATACTGATATGTAGGCAACCCAAGTAAAACGCGCACGCACATGTATACATGTATGCACACACGACAGACCAAATAAAACTTAATGATGTCATCGCGAAGTCAGGAGACCCCGACAGACAACCGTCGAACACTTCAAACGTTACGCAACGATTTACCTTCAACAGAACTAAAAATTTAACAAAGTAATCAATGACTTATGACTTACTGAAACTCCTTCGCTCCTTAAAATTCTGCTGTTGGGCCATAATTTTGTAAATAATCAACGAACTGATGACAACAACAAAACACGGACTGCCACCGGATGTTTTCAAGATTCTCGTGTGTCGGGTGATAAATAAGATGGAACGGAAACATTCCACATATAAGTGAGAATGCATTAAAACTCTTTTTTAAGATCTCTTGAGGTACTTGCAGTGTACATCATTGTGTCTAACTGTGAAAAATTATATTTTTCGAAAGCTGTTCTGAGTTTCTTGATGAACACAACTGAAAAATATTCTTCTTTGTGTACTACAGAAAAAAAGCGTGCACATTTTTTTCAAAGACGTCACTTCCTCTTCTGCACGGGGCCTTGTTTGGGTTAGTAAGTAAGTAAGTAAGTAAACATGGTGCTTAACGTCCACAGAAACCGTACGGCTTATTAGGGACGGGCAGTTTGGGTTGCAAGTGTCTCAAACTTTATAGCAAGCAAGTGAAATAAAGTAAAATAAAATGATTGGTTTTTAGCTCCTAGTCATATCAGGGAGAGAGAGAGAGAGGGAGGGAGAGAGAGAGGTAACTGTGAAGTATGAGCAACACATGAAAAAGTTGTTGCTATGTTTTAACAAATTGTCATGCTGCAGTAAAAACAACTAGAATAAAAAAAAAACAGTCAACACTGCTGACCAATTCACTGAAAGGTCTTAATTTTGATTCACTGGCAGAACCCATAACATCAATATGATTGTTACCAAACAGTAATAATGATACTATACAAAACTGAAAACACACAAAAGGTTGTTTTTTGTTTGTTTGTTTTTAAATCAGAAACAAAGATGATTGCTAGAGCCAAACACATAAAAGGTTAAAAAGAACACTAATTTAACATAACAATACAAAACATGCAAATTTTGTGGGTAAGCCCCTTTTTCAAGTGACAAAACAAAATAATTACAGTTAAACAGTGAAGAATGAAAATGTGCTTATCTGGCTTCTTTTGTGGTGTGTTCTGAGTGTTTGGAAGAATCTAAAAACACAAAAAGTTAAAAAGAACGCTAAAATTGTTACATTTATATAAGTGTTATAGTGACATAGTTTCAGTAGTATATTTTGGTCAGCGTTCTGTATTGCGTTTTTATTATTATTATCATTGGCGTGTAATTATATCACTGATATGTATCATCAACAACATGATCATCGTCAGTGGACGGGGTTCCGCCACTGATCAAGTCATCGCCAGAGGGCCGGGAGTTCCCGGCGGCGAAGGCCGTCCAGTGACAATCTATCAGTGACGCAAGCAGAGGCACAAGTCCCGCCGCTACACCATCACTGAGTAGCCTGGCCGGGGGCATGCTTCTTCTAAGTATTACAGTTCTTCCAAACTTAGAAACTTGAAATTTCCGGTCAGCTTCAGTCAGTGAAAGAGGCCGGGATATGCTGTATACTGCCAATTGGCGGGGCGGGGCTGACTGGGAGGCATGGGAGTAGCTCAGTGTAGCGCTATACTCAGTCACGAAGCGTGCGTGTCAGCCGTGTGTGTGTGTGTGTGAGTGTGTGTGTGTGTGTGTGTGTGTGTGGGTGCAGTGACTCGATTGAGTGTGTGTGTATGTGTGAGTGCGTGAGACAGACTCTGCGGGGGACGGAGAGAGAGAGAGAGAGAGAGAGAGAGAGAGAGAGAGAGAGTGAGACTGAGTGAGCCCAGTAACATCAAACGGCAGACGACTGACTGACACAGGTCAGCAGCCGAACCGAACTGCGGACTGACACAGGTCAGCACGACAACCCAGATCAGCCAACGGTCACAGGCCAACGGCACTGCAACACCGAATCAGACGATTAACTGACAGAGGTCAGCACAACCCAGATCAGGCAACGATCAGTGCAAATCATCCTATCAGCACCGACAACACGACAAAATTAATCAGCGGATTGACTCAGTCAGGTCAGCACAACCCAGATCAGCCAATAATCAGTCACAGACTATGGATTAGCACTTATACGGATCAGACAATGGCCCGAATCCGAACTGCACGACACGGATCGGTATGGACGTAAAAGTATGCAGAATCTGCAGCAGTAATTTGGTGCCGGATCATTCAGTCACTGAAATGTAGAAGAATTCTGGAAGGGGACACTCCCAGCGCAGTTTAGACAAGGCAGAACGCCGCGTGTTAAAGAGACGAGTGGGACAAAATATGTCACGTTGTTGTTGTTGTCGTAGCGTTCCCCAGCTCAGTGAACGCCCTGGGGTTTTCCTAGTAATGCTATATATATGCAACTGCCGTACATTGACAAATACTTTCCACGATATTTCAAAACGCGCGCGCGCGCGCGTGCACACACACACACACACACACACGCACGCACGCACGCACGCACGCACGCACGCACGCACGCACGCACACACACACACACACACACACACACACACGCGCGCGCGCGCACACATACATACACACACAGGCACTCACGCACGCCTCACGCGCACACACTACACACTGATACACAGTGACACGCACCAACGCACGCCGCACGCTCGCGCGCGCGCACGCACGCACGCACACACACACACACATACCGTGGCGGGCGCACGCACGCACGCGGAACACACACACACACACGCACGCACACACACACACACACACATTTGCACTGTAAACACACACGTGCTCACAAAAAAAGAGAGATAAAGAATGACAGAAACTTGAAGTCAGTAAATAGTGTAATAAATACACGAAATAATAATCACCATAATTATCATAATGGTTACTGTGACCATTACTGCCATCATCACACTGATTTGTCAGCCGGGGAGGACAACACAATAATAAACAGTAAAATATTGTTACGAACTACTCAGTAACTTGATCAGCAACTGTAACTTGATCACCATCACCACCAAAATGGATTGTTTTTTTTTTATCACCACTACCGTCATCATTACAGTGATATGCGACAATGAGGACAACATTCACTTTAGCAGCTCAAGCATTTCACGAGAAGCTCAGACCGTCAAAGACATGTTACGAAATTCCTAGAAATACAAAAGCAGTACGAACTGAGTTCTACAACTTGCTTATAAATCTTAGTCACAGGCACCTACCCACTGAATACCTTGTCTTCTTTCTTGGTGCTTTACGTCCACGGAGGCGAGATGGCCTATTAGGGACGGGGACAGAGTGGGAAGGGGCCGACAGAGTGAAGGCTCGACCGCGGAAACCGCCCGAAAAAGACAGGAGAGACCGTGGACCGCCGTCAGAACAATGGAAGTGTTAGGGCGGTGTCCCCTCGCCATTGCCCAGCGACTCAGTTGTGCACCGCGCAATTGCTGTTTCAACTGCTGTGCCTGGCCAGAGTCTCAAAGACAATGTCCGTCGCACTGCTGTTGACGAACAACTTGGACAACTCAAGCAAAGGAAGTCCAATTTTTTAGCCCAGCTCCACCTCCCTACTCATGATCTCTTCTGGGCTAAGCTGAGGGTCCAGCTCCACCTCCCTCCTCTAAGATCTCTTGATCTTTTGATCTCGCCTGGTTCCCTGGGAATACCTTGTTCTTACCGTGAACTTAAATAAGCGTAAGTCCATGGGTCTTACCGTGGAGTGGATCACGCCGGAAGAACTGACACAGGTGATGCCTGTGGCTGAGCTAACGCAAGGTAGAGAAGCTATGCAGGCTGCTGATCTGTGCCGGTACGTCCTTCAGGTGATGCTTAATGTCCTCGGATGTCGGTTGACACATTAGGGACAAGCTGAGACCAATGCGTGAGCATGGTTCAGTATTGCTTTACGTCCACGGAAACCATGAGGCTCGTTAGAACGGACAGCCCAGTACGGTCACCTCGACTCTCACACAGCTCCTGAACTATGAGTGCCGGTACGAATGGATACTGTATATTCAGTATAGGCACTAAGGGACTTCCAGATCCAGTCCTGGTACGGCTCCTCCATACCTCTCTGAATTACTTCATCTGTACTCTCCTTCTCTCCCTCTTCTCTCAGCCTCATATACTGGGATCTTCTGTGTTTCGAGGATGGGCAGGAGAACCCTGGGGAAAAGATCGTTTTAGTACATTGGACCTGTCTTCTGGAACTCTCTTCCTCTCTCTGACGGGGGTGCGGGAATAGGATGAGAATAGTGATAATTATACTTAAGAAGAAGAAGGGAAATTTGTAAAGTGCCTACCCTCCGGCCCAAAGCGCTGAATAATTATAATATAACACACATAATGTACTTCGAGATGAAAAACATATGTTACCAGCAATTTAACAAAAAGATAATACATAGTGTAGACACTGATTTAAAAAAAAAAAAAAAAAAAAGGGGGGGGGGGGGGGAGCAAGCAACTATGTGAAACACACACGCACACACACACACACACACACTCACACTCACACACACACACACACACACACACACACACACACACACACACTGTACAGAGTGATAGGGGTGAAGGACAGTGTTGCTTAACTGAAATATTCTTGCGCCTATTACATGTCGATCATATTAATGTGTGTGATAATGTTTATTTTACAGCGTATTTCCATATGAATAATTTGTTTTCTATTGAATCATTCTTGTGGTATTAACCTTGCCTGTAGGCTAGGTTGTTGCGCACTCTTAAACTGTGAAATCATTAATTTATCATGACACGCAGATTAAAAAGATTGCCGCGTATAAATTAAGTTTTGTATAGTCAGTAAGCTCGTTGTAGTGTGTGCGGGTGTCTGTGTGTGTGTGTACACTTAGAATAGTTTCTACGGACAAGAGTTTGCGCTTTATAAATATTTTTATTATTATTATTAAAACACCACCACAACAACAACAACAGCAGCAGCGACACACACACACACACACACACACACACACACCCCAACACACACACACACACACACACACACACACACACACCACACACACACACCCACCACACATAACACACACACCACACACACACACACACACCGTAAACGTGTGGCATTCACGATCATTAAAAGTAAAATTAACACAAAACTGAAAGAAGTATGACTTTTCACTTCGTTTGTTTGTGTCAATGAAAACCAACCCTTTTTGTTATGACTTGTGTGTGTGTGTGTGTGTGTGATGGGTGGGGGGGTGATATATTGACTGAGTGACTGAAAGCAAGACAACAGTGACAACAGTTTGATCTCAACAGATATAAAATTATAATCAAATAAATCCACTTCTGACGCAATGCTATGAAACAGACTACATGAGGCTCCGAAAGCACTCATTACTAGATGCCTACTGCCAAAGCTGAAAGAAAAACAACTGACAAGCCGAGGACGTGACGGTGAGACTAACACACACGCAGGCGTGCGCACGCACGCACACACACACACACACACACACACACACACACACACACACACACACACACACACACACACACACACACACACACACACACACACACACACACACGCACACACACACACACACACACACACACACACACTGTGACATACACACACACACACACACACACACACACACACACACACACACACACACACACACACACACACACACACACACACACACACCACACACACACACACACACACACACACACACACACACACTTGACTGATGACTCGGCACATACCGTACTGACACAAATACGCGTGTCTCAACCACAGTGTCAGTGAATCAGTTTCCCTTACCTGTACAACTTACGACGTAACTGAACGCCGTATTATCATATTTATAAAAATAAAATAAAAGGGAAAAAGAAAATCCAAACAAACTACAGTGATGTTACAGCTAATCACGGAACATATATCTAAATTCCTCACGTGAAATCAGTAATAAAGGAATCTTCAACATTTTGATCAAGATTAATACTTGACTGATGTCAGTAACCGACTCGATTGATAGAGATGCGTAACTTGAAATGTACGGTGAAGCAGGCCGGCGGCACCGGCTAAAATGCCGAGTTTAGTCATTTTTTATATTTTTTATTGCATCAGTTTTTTTATCTATAATTTTTAGAATCAACCGAAACAAGGGCGTTAATTGGCGTTCAAAGCCGGACGTCACTGTGACAGAAATACGATCAGCAACAAAGACTTGAGTCGCCAACGCCGCGGGTAACGCCGTGGTGTCACGAGGTACATAAATTCCACCAGATGTAGCCTACGGATAAACTCCACTAGAGGCAGAGGATGAGGTACAGACAAGACACATAAGCGGCTCCACCAAAGGTACGCAGAGGATGTACCTCTTCCATGGTGCGAGTTACGTCGATGGAAACAATCAGCCATTTTACGCACTACTTGAAGTTGTCAGTATTTACTGACTCGCATGCCACAGATAAGATATACATAAATTCCACCAAAGGTACAGAGGATGTACCTCTGGTGGAGTTTATGTACCTTGTATTTACTCTAATGTCACATGAGAGTAACCGTAGGCGATATGTCTTTGTGGTGTTTGTGTGACGTCTGTCGAGCACTAGTTAACTCCTTTGTTGATTCTGCACTGGTGCTCTGGGCCTCGTTCTGTCAGTTTCACTGCATTGTTTTTTTGTTTTGTCACGTTTTTATTGAAAAAAAGAAGTAGTAAAAACGTGCTTTGTGCGATGAACCAGTACAACATTTGCAATACCATTTAAACAAATCATTGACTGTCTGATCTAAATTATAGTAATTAATTAGCCTATTGATTATTGTTGTCACCGATCAAGCAGTGTTCAGTATATGCCAAGTAGACCCGACTGCCTGGTATCCCGCTGGTACTGTTTTATTTGTTATTCCTCTTCTGACTATTTGATTGAATTTTTCGGCCAAATGATTGAATTTTAGAGTATTAACAAACATTGATCGAACTGTGAATTTCTAGCGCCTGTAGACATCGATGACAGTGGGGTTTTTCGTTTTCGTCTGCTCTTGCCGCCAAAGAAGAAACGAAAAGATTTGACCAATGAAAATGCACGATTTAGTCACATGACGAGGTCACCATTCTTGTCCAAAACATGGAGGTCACAGTGTAGCTATCGAAGACGATGAGATGAGCTTTCGGCGTTTAATTTCTCTGTCTACTGTGGCTGATCACGAATCTACTTCACGGTAGGTTGCAGTGCTTGTTTGGCTTGCATGTATGTGGACATGTTAGCGTGAATGTGGATTATTATTGAGTGCTAGCACGGTGAGATTTGGGCTGTCATTTTGAGGATTTCTCACGGCACCTTCGCTCATCCGAAGCTTGGATTGAATAACATGCGGGATAGCTGACGGGTTTGTCGCGTTTTCTTGAGGCAGCCGGCGAATAAGAATTGATCAGTGTGTGGTATCTCGGTTGCATGCTATTTATGTCTCTGAAAATGCAGGGAGTAGGTTGTTCGGAGACGGTGAATGTCGGGGATCGATTTGATTTTGTGTAGCCGTTCGATTTCCTCCTGCTTGGATCTTCATCACACAGAAGCATGAGCGAGCCAGCGAGCGTGCGAGCGGAGAGCCGGAGTGCATTGTTGGGGTACCCCCCTCTCCTCCTTTTCACACCCTCCCATCCACAATTACAAACATTAAGCGGAGCCTCACACAGTGGAGCTCAAGATGTTTGTTGGTGTTTTTCTTTCTTGCTTCTGCTGTGCTGCTCAGCGATCCGACATTACCAACTGAAAAACGTGAAGTATTTGCCTCTCGATGTGTGCTGCAATGAGATCGGGGTCTTGTCTCCGACGGAACACAAGGGGAAGGCTAGGGTGTTTATCACCAATCCCCCTTCCCCCCAAGCCCCAAAATAGAACAAGCTGCGGCGTAGATCGCGATCTTCCGTTTCTGTAGGCTTTCACAAGAGATCTTGCTTTTGACTGAGCACTCTAGCCTACCCAGAAGTTGGCACAAAGGTGTACAGTGAATGTTGTACAAATGGAAGCAGATTTAGGCCAGACAGCTTGACCCTCTCCCCTAGTCCCACCAGCCTTTAACTTCTGCCCAGTCTTGCACAGTTGCAGCCTTAGTTAAGTACTGAATCCCAGCTTTTTTAAATATTTGTGGCATTGGGAATTTTTGTCCAAATCATGATATTTATATATTACTTATCTGTCATGGAAACTTTTATTAAAAAAGTATTTATTTATTATTATTTGTATTTGCCAAATTTGGCTATAGTATATTATGAATGTACGATGTAGATATTCTGTGTTATGTACTGTTTAGTATTACATCTAATGGTTAAATATAAATTAACTGAGCAGTTACTATAATAAATAATAATATGGTATTTGTAGAGCGCTTTCAGTTTCAGAAACTGAAGGTGCTTTACAACTTAATTAAAGAAAAACTTACACTGTGTAAGTAATCAGGCACAAATTACTGGCATAAAACTAAAAATACATTAATAAACGTACTTATTCATGAATACAAAGCATTTTGATATTGAGACTGAGAGTGACACACAGAGTGACAGACACATGATCAACTACAACTGTACAAGTGCACACACACTGCTAGGATCACACACCAAATGCCAATAATTAAAGAACACACACACACACACACACACATACAACTGAGCAGCACATCAAAAAAGAAGCTCTACTGGTTTTAACAGGTTTATTAAAGTATTAGTATTACTGGTGAAGATACAATTTGAAGAGGTCAGTTTTGAGTATGAAGACTAGTTTTGAAAAAAAGAAAATTCTGAAACAAGAATGACTGCTAGCATTCTAAAACAAGATTCAAACACATAAAAGGTTTGAAAGAACGCAGTTTGTTAAGCTCTCCATCTCATTTTTCAGTGTTTCACTCTTGTTTAAGTGTCGTTTTGTTGCTTTATAAAGGGGATCACCCCGAAAATTTGGATGTTGTGTTTTGTCCTAATAAATTGTCTTATTTTGAACCTTTTATATGTTTCGATCTAGTTTTGAAATTAAAATTGAAGGCAGCTACAACTCTATGCCATTCCTATTATTGGTGTAATCAAAGTATGTAATATTTATTATGTGATTGCATGTATATGTCAGTAAGTGTCAATGGTATATATATATATATATATATATATATATATATATATGTACATGTATGTGAACAAGTGCATGGAGCTTGTTCAGCGGGGAATAGTGCTATAGAAAAGTTATTATTATTATTTATTATCACTGCTAGTGCTACTACTGTACTAGTAGTAGTACAACTGGTACCATAGTGCTAGTCTATATAGCCAGATGAGGAAAAAGTACTTAGTACTAAGTAAGTACTGTAATAGTAGATCAGATGATTAGAAGAATAGAACCTGGGTTTAGATTCTGATTGTGAGCTGTTGTATTCCTTCCAAAATTCCATTGGCAGAATACTTAAGGACTACTAGTACTACTGCTGCTGCAGGCATGTGCATACATACATTATGTATGTGTACAGGTCTGTTTAAGGTCCTACTGCAGCTGCAGCAGTATCTAGGCAGCTGTTGAGTAAATTGAAAAAGATAAAGCATATTTTAATTATTATTATTGATGCAGAGCTAACTGTACCTAGGAAGCTATTGTGTATTGTTTAAAGAATCTCTTAGTTTTGCAGCACTCTCTTAGTCAGTGAATGTCCAGGTGGCCATTGCATGAGATGTACAGAAAATAAAATAGGATAATAAAACCTCATATGTGGGAAAATGTACTAATGCAGCAAGAATCTGTCACTGTCACTGTCAGACTGTGTAATGACAAACTACTGAACCTGCACTTTAATTCCAGTTTGTGTGACCTTAGTGATTTAGTCTTGTTTCAGGGTCATACTCATACTAGACAACTAGTCATAGGGACCTTAAATTTATAAGATAAGGTGCAGTTGTATTTCTTTGTTTGGTAGGTGTTTATTTAATTCGGCCTCTGCTCTGTGTCCCTTGTAGTAAGTCACACAAAAATGAAAGATTAAATAATAATAATAATAAATACTTAGACTTTTTAGAGTGCCTAACCCACGCAAGCCCAAAGCGCTTACATGTTCTTTACAAATACATGTCAAAATTCAACGCATACAACATGAATGCACACACACACACATGCACGCACACACACACACACACACACCAGTCGCATATCAGGGCAATGAGACCGAAGAAAAGGTTTTTAAAAAGATAAAGGTTTTCAAGGAAGATTTAAAAGATTTAAATGTGAACAAGATTGCACTCAGTCCAGTCGGTGACACAGTGTAGTTTTGTACTGCTACTAAGTACTACAAATCATAAAACTAAAGAAAAGACTATAAATGAATGAATGAAAATATATATATAGAGAGAGAGAGCATAAAAAACTTCCACACAAAAACTTGCGTGTTCACAGCGCCAGATACACACAGTGCATACATGTAAGCTCTGGCAAGCTAAAACTAATAATAATAATAATAATTCTTATAAAGCGCTATTCTTTAACCAGAGTTAAACTCACTGCGCTGTACAAACATCACAAAAACTACATTAACATACATTTCAGCAAACAAAACCTTAATTGTTGTAGTTTAAATTACCATTATTATTATACCATATAAAACTACCAAAGGACACTCATACCAAAAAGTACAAACAGCTCCTACCTACCCACCCCTTCTTAAAAGTGCAACTATACATAGCAGTTAAATGTAAAAAATATACAGAGTTACAAATAATGATAACAGAAAAAATCACACACACACACACACACACTTTAAGAAAAGGGCTCTTTGATTCTGAACTAGGAAAGTTCTGCATAAATGTTAGTTTTTGTTTTTGTTTTTTTGCACTGTCACTGTGCGACTAAAGATCATAATAAAAGTGAAGTTATACAATTACAGGTTATAGCTCAACTCCAGTTATGGGAAGTAGTGTTTTTTTTGCTGCTGTTGTTACTGTTACTGTGTTAGTGTTATTAACTTTATTGTAAACTTCTCCCTCTCCATACCCCCCCCCCCCCCCCCACAAACCCCCTCCATTGGGTACAATGAAAAACAAGTATAGGCTGCAATGTATTACATAACACATACCAGTTATAAAAGAAGATTTTGCCTTTGGATTGGTTGTGAATTCAGATTGAGATAAATTAGATAAATGTAGGTACTTTGTGAGTAAATTTAGTAATGATATTGTCATCTGTCACTTTTGTCAGTGAGCTTGCTTCAGACTGTTTTGGACCATCAGGTTAAAAAAAAGAGTTGTTTTTTTGCATTTGAATGGAACAGATCAGTAATTAATGTACATTTTGATGCAGAAACATCGAAATCTTAATACACTGCAGCACGTTGCTTCCCAATCTCCTCAACGTTGACATATAACGTCCCGTTTGAGTATTTCCCTATTATTCCCAAGGTGATCATTTTCACCCAACAAGTGCCAAGTAGGAGGGGAAGGCAGGAAAAAAAGAGTGAAAGTTCAGCCATTTACCTTGGCTCGTTGAGGAAAACATCTGTTTGTAATTTGCCAGCATTGGATTGTAATTCTAGATCTGGCACAGGGGGCTGTGGGTAAGAGGCAGCTCACGTCAAGTCTGGTTCTTGATGGGCCAAAAGACATCAGGAGAGTCTCGCTAGTGATGTATTATACTATATATCAGGGATTGCTATTGTTGGGTATGAGCATTAATTATAATATTAAGAAGTTATAATCTGAATTAAATGCATAGGTTGTTGTTTACAGGCTTGTATAAAAAGTATAAAATAAACTATATTTAAACTTAGGATATAATATATATATATATATATTTCAAACTGAGATGGTGAGGGACACTGTGTGTGTGTGTGTGTGTGTGTGTGAGAGAGAGAGAGAGAGAGAGAGAGAGAGAGAGAGAGAGAGAGAGAGAGATATCAGGGAATGGGGATTACATCTTTCAAAGGATTTGTCTGTTGGGCAGACTACAACTACAGTACTAGTTGTCCACTGATTTTTTTAATGTTAGAAGTTAGTCATACTACTTTACTTACTAGTAACAGTGAATTACTGAGTTCTTCTTTGGTAGAAAGTAAAACTTTTACTTTAAGTGCATGCTCCGTTATTGGAGTGTTTCCGTAACCCACCAAACTCTGACATGGACTGCAGGATCTTTAACATGCATAGGTCATCTTTTTGCATGCGTATACACACGGGGGACCTCAGTTTATAGTCGCACAGAATTTGACTCTGGAGAGATCTCAGGGAGGGTGCAAAGCCTAGCACATAACTGTCATGCATCTCTGTGTCATGCAAATGCAGCACAACTTACAGAACATTCACTTTTATCGGGAGCAGGTTGTATTTTTTCAGATGGGTATACTGATTTGGTAGAATTTAACTTAGACTAATATCATATTCACAGAGACATGTTTACACTGCATGTGTGTGTGTGTGTGAGACTAGTCATAGAGACATTTTTACACTCTGTGTGTGTGTGTGCGTGCATCACATGGGTTTCTGTCTGAATCCAAGAACATTGGTGGGTCTTGCTCATTCTTGTGTCATACAACTCATAGCTGAATGTCATGGTTTGAACTTTGATTTAGCTTAATCAGTTACATGAATTTCAGTGACATGAACTGTAACTTATACAGGTCTGCCTGTTTCACACAAAAATGAATATTATCTGACAAAATGTGTTTAAACTGTACTGGTTGTCAAGGTTCTTGTAGGTGTCAGTGTGCTTACTTAAGATGTTTTTTGGGGACATTTTTTATACATGTACATCATTAAGATAAATCAAGTTTGAATGAAGTCAAAGACTACATTATGTTATTTATACACTTGGACTCAATTGGAACATATAATGCACTTCGATTTATCAAAGCGGTTGTGTGCAGACATGCATGCACACACACACACACATGTATACACACACACACACACACACACACTCATGAACAGAGAGTCCTGAACTACAAGAAACTATGTGTGTGTGTGTCATTTTTTGTAATGTTTATTGAACTTGTTTGTAATAACACAGATTCAGATTAGAGATTCGTATGCTAAAGTGATGCTTACAAGTTATATTTTAATGTAGTTACTGATATTGGTATTTGACTGAGTATGATGAATGATCATACAGTAACACAGAAATGACTTACATGTATATTATTTGGCACTGGTAGTGGTACTTGTGCTTAATTATGAACAACTGAAAGAGTTTCCCTGTCATTACAGTCATATACTAGGTGGCAGTGATGCTTATACAGTTATAGTTGTATTTGTGACATACACTGGCAGTAATGCAGATAAGCTGTTTTTGATCTCACAGACATAGATTCATACACTGACAGGATAGTTATTTGTGATACATGTGACATAGATTAAGCCATTCATGCAGTGATGCTAAGAACAACAGTTTCACAATATATTTAAGTAACGCTGCCACAGTGTGAGAGATCATGAGCTTTAAACAGTTTAGCAAATATGAATATGTCAATAAGATACAAATCAATGAAGGTGAAGTTTCGTAAGTAATTGTAAGTTTTCAGTTCACATACTGTTTTAATCTTTTATTCAATAAGGATTTGCCCTTTTAATTCACACACACACACACGCTTTTAAAACCAGCAAATGAAAGCCAGTAAATCTGATGTTTTTCCTCCCCAAAGTCAATCCCCCCCACCACCCACCCGCACATGACCAGGATGTACAGACGTGCGTTTGTCTACGAAGTTTTCAAGGTACACAGAAGGGTAACCCAAATCTGTGCAACACGCTCTCCACGCCGTGGCCTACATAATCATCACGCCTTTCATTCCATCTCAATAGCAAAGACAACCTGATACACACCCTCTATGCTAACGCTTCGTTCCAAACACCACCGGCTAGTTGACTGCAAATAGGGAGGTAAAGATGGCTAACACTTTTACAGTTCGCGCCCTTCTAGCCCAAGTCTCAAAGAGTCAAACGCTACCGTTTTATATTGTGTTTGTTTCCAGAATTAATTTGTTTAATACATGGCATATTTGAGATGCAAGTGCTGAAGATATATAGATAGATAGATAAATGTTGGCTGAAAATTGCAGGTTACAGAAGAAGAAAAAAAACACACACAGACACAAAATCCCTGAAAAAACTCCACATTTCTTAAAACTTATTTTGTTTTGTAATAATGCTGATTACTATGTAAAACAAAAATGTTTAACTTAGTCTTATTAGTATTGGTAATTGCTATTTGTTCTCCATTGAGGGCAATGATCCATGTGTTACAATAGACAGGCAGGTAAAAAATAAACTGATTTTTTAATTTTATCTACAGGCAGTAAACAGTCCGAGGTAATAAGTGATATATATATATATATATATATATATATATATATATATATATATATATATATATATATATATATACCAGTACTGTAGTGTATGGCAGACTGTCAGAAGAATTTGAGAAAGTGGTAACATTTGTAGATGGTGAAAACACATTATTTGTAAATGGTTGATGACAGGTCAGTTTATGGCCCATATAATAAAACGGTCATTAATTTTAGAACCTTACCTGTCATAGCAGTGCTCCAGAAATGATGAATTGATGGTAAGGATGTTTAGTTTTTTTCTGCTGGTAGTGGTACTGAATTACAGCTTCACAAAGTCAAGGTCACAGAGTATAAAGCTTTGAACAAGACTGTGACATACCTTCTGACCTGTTGAACCTTTTGCAGCCAGAGTTGGTATTGTGGTACATCACCATGACTCCATGAGCTGCAATGTTCTGCAAAAAGTTTGATGGCTGTCTTTGTAGTTTAAGGTGAAGGTCACAGCAAGGTGAAGTTTTAATATCTAAAATATCTAAATAAAACAGACCGTCAGAAATATTAAACAGAGCAACCCCCCCCCCCCCCCCGAAATGCTGAACCTTTTGCAACAAAGCTTGGTAATGATATGTATGGTATGGTGATTATCGTGAGCCAGAGTAAGGAGCAATATTTCCTTTGCAGTTACTATTTTCAAAGTTATTCATAGTTATAGACATACTTCTATTGGACCTCTGCCTGTCTGTGTCTCTGTCTCTCTCCTTGTCCTCCTGAGCCGCCCTGTGCAGTAGATGGGATGTTACAACCCAAGGACTACATCTCTCTGTTAATGTTGCTCTTATACCTTTGGGTTGTTAGTAATACTTTGTTTAAACTGTAATCAAAAGAAGTGTAAAGTTATTCTTTTGTTGAAATGTGGAGGCTAAGGTGTGTTAAACCTGGTCCTGACCATACAACCAGGAGGTATTTTATGACTGCAGCATCAAGTTACTTACTTACTTGTCAATGAGACACTACTTTGATAGCAGACGTAGCAACAGGAGTGGAAGATTTTTACTTCTGAGAACAAATACAAACCGTTATAAAGCCTTGTTTTTACCCTCAGCTCTGTCAGTTTTTAATGAAAATTATACCAGTCATTAACTGAGTGTGCGCATGCGTCAAAATGTCTGTTGAGGATAACTTTCTAAAGGAGGGTTGGGGATGTGTGAGCCTAATGTAATGATTTTTTATTTAATTTGAGTTTTTGTGTTTTGGTTTGACAGAGAAAGCATTATTCCAGATAATTTTGGGTTTGCTATTAGTGTATGCAGATTGAGAGAAAGGGGGCTTTTGTCTAAGAGTAGGAGTGTGGAAGTGCGTGTGTCATGACTTAGAATTATTGAGATCTGTTCGTTGTGTGATCAAACAACAGCTTTAATTTCCCGCTGGGATGAATAAAGTATATTGTTATTGTTACTTACCTCATGGCTCATTTAGTGACTGCTCACAAAGACAGTGGTGTTGTGCTCTTATTTTGCTGATGCAAAACATACATGTACAGTTGTGGTTTTGTTTTGTTTTTGCACGATTCTTTAACATGACCTTGCTCCCTTCCCAACACAGTCTTCTCTGACTTGAAGGTGGTTGCCAAGTAGGCTGTAAGGCAGATCGGAATGAAACCTCTCGCCCCCCTCCCAGTCCCACCCTCTCCCCTCACACAATTTTTTTCATGATTATGTGAATAAGATCCAGGTTCCTTGTCTTGAGCTGAGGCTTCTCCATGTTGGACTTGCATCAAAGAAGAACGTTAAAATATATGAAAGGAATATGTACTTATGTATCTAAAATAATATTGTTTGCTAGGTGATAATGACAGACAATAGGTTTTGTTTGTTGAAATGTATGCTAATGTGGGTTTTGTCGTAAGTTGTTTGTATAGTGCAGTGCGTTTAACTCTGGTTAGAGAATAGAGTGTTATAATTTAACAAATATTACAGTACTGGTTGATCCCCCCCCGCCTTATTCACTCGTATGTCACAATGTGTGTGTGTGTTAGGTGCTCTCATCCTGTTATAACAGTCCAACAGTTTGGTTGCTCTTAACAGGTCTCTGCTTACCGTGAACAACTTGTCGCTGTGAATCTTACCACCGCACAGTGGTAGTAACAAATAAACGAAGAAGAGACTTTCGTATTATTGGACTCAGGTACCCGGCCGCTTAGTTTGCACCTCAGAAGGCAAAAAACGTGTAGCAGAAACGACGAACAGTGGCGACCCTTGATGTCTTTTGCTTGTCAGTCTAGTTAGTACCCGAGCGTTGGATAGGTTCGTGAGTATCGCCGTTCAGACGGCAAAGGAAACGGGTGTAATGCCCCTTTGACCGCGGCGAATATTTTGTGGGTGCCGTACCCCTTTCTTTGTTTAGCGGCCATAACCGGTGAAGGTCCCCGCACCACCATCTGAATGCTATGCCTTTGAATGACCCCTCGCTGTGATCACACCGCCTGGGGGCCAGCCTCCTCGGCTTGCACAGGTGAAAAGACCTCACCTCGTGGATGGGGCAGATCAGTGTGTGGTGGGAGAAAGGGGGGGAGGGGGGAAAGAAGAAAAAAAGAAGGCCGGAGCAACTGGCCCCGCACTGTAGCCAGGCGGCATTTGTTTACACAATGACTTCACCCCTGACAGCGCCTCAACCCCCCTCCTCTCCCTCGCTTTAGCTCGGGACTAGAAATAGAGAAGGGAGGGCTCCCGACATAGCTTTTGTCTGCGCGGTGCTCAATACATGTTTTGTTTCCCTTGTTGGCGCTTTTATCAAGCTGTTAGACGGCAACCGTTTCCCCTTTCTGTTCGAGAAGCTACCGAGCAGGGTGCGAGATTGATTGGTTCTTGTGATCGAGCTGATGAATTTATTGTCGGGGGCTGCCGGAGTACACGGTCTTGCTTGAGCTCCTAGTCCAAAGCTTGGTCTGTTTTTGTTTGTTGGTTGAAACCATACTTCCGTCAGAGTGCCATTAAAACCAGTGACTTCAGCAATTATGCTTGTAACATTACTGGCCATGTTTATTACCCATTGTCAGGTCATGGTTAATATTCCCCAATGTCAGGTCATGGTTAATATTACCCATTGTCAAGCCATGGTTATTACCCATTGTCAGGTCGTGGCCTGTCAGCTGTTTGCTGGAGAAACTGTCTTCAGTTCGTAAATTTGTATTGCAAAACCTTGTGACCAAACACGTGCAGTCTGCTAAACTCAAGTTATGAAGCTAAGTGTAAGGGAAAACTAAACATATTGTTTTAATGGTCGCATGTGTATGATGATGATAATAATAATAATACAATAAAATAAAATACAGGGCCCAACACCACAGAACCACTCACTGTATTCGTTCTTTGATTTCGCCTTTCCTCAGTGTGGCGTATGCAAAGGTTGTCAATAAAAGACGGTCTGAAAGTGCCGTTCCATTTTAATTACCAGACTCAGCGAGTCGACAGGTAGATATTTCGTTTCAACTTCAAGGAAATGGCGGCCAGCTGGGGTAAAGGGGGGGGGGGGGGGGGGGGGGTTGTTGCGGCGAGGAAGCAAGCAAACAGTGTGATCATTGCCGTGAGCCATTGTGTAGAATTCAGCCGAGGTGTTGAAGTGACGGCGAGGCAGTCAACTGTAGGGAGTAGGGCTGGCTGCTTGCAGCGTGTATAGGATTAGCAGGTACAGATAGCATTTGGGCAATGTCACTGGCTGCCGGAGCGGAGTGTGACCCAAATCTGCCCCTGGTGTGCCATACAATATTTATAATCACCTTCCCCGAGAGCTGACTGATAGCCCTCGCCAACACACTCGTGCACCTCCTCAACTCTTTTCTTCCTGGGCGCCGCGAGCGCCTCGTCACCCCCCTACCCTCTCCTCTCCTCCCCTCACTCTGTGTTCTGCTACTGTGCTTCCCTGTGAATTGAGGTCTACAATATAATGCAGTGCTGATGGCAGGCAGAGGGGGCTTGACATTGCTGCCAACACGCTTTATTAACACGAGTGACATTAGCACAAGTGGCGCGGGCTTGAAAAGGTAATCAATCTTGATCCTTATTTCACCCCTCCAGCGCCCCCGCTAAAAGATTTGTTACCTGTGATTCCCGGGTGTGGAGATAATCTATTTCTTTTCCTCCCTTGTCGTGTGTGCTGTGCTATTCACTTTTCGAGTTCCACTAACCGCTATTGAAGGTTTTATATCATAAAGTCTGTTGGGTTTTCTTTGTGCAGTACATTTCCTGGATGGGCTCCGTGTGTGTGTAGGAGAAATGGCTTTGACTAGTTTGAGGTATAAATATATATCTTTTTGTGTGTGTGTGTGTTATGCCCAAGAACTTTGAAGTGTATCTCGGGAATATGAAAAGGTTGTCGTTGTGTTATTCAGTCACAAAGCCACATACACTGATACAGACACTGAGGCAGACATGCATGTGCACATAGACACGCACACACACACACACACACACACACACACACACACAGAGCACATCTGTTGAAATAATTTCAGACCTGTATGTGTGTGTGTGCACGTAACTGTGCATGCACATCCACAAGGAGAATATGATGGAATGTATTCCCAGGATATAAATTATAATAATGAAATATTTCTAAAGCGTTAAGCGTGAATCTCTAACATAACAATAGAGCTTGGCATGCTGTACAAAGTTTGAATATAAACTACATCCACATTGAAACACCTCAAGCACAAAATGACGATAGCAATGATTACAAGCAATTCAAATCACAAAAAGTCAAACAGGCAAGACCTGCATTACACACACGTACACATAGGAGCTCACACAAATACATAAACATGCATGCATGTGGACACATACACACACACACACAGAAACAGCACATCAGTTGAAATAATTTCAGAAAACATTGGAAGGGGTGGGGAGGAGAATTTGCTAGTAATAGTACTAGTAGGTTTTAAACAAATGGGTCTTCAGAGCAGTTTCAAATTCATTGGTTGACTGAATGTGTCTAATTTCACAAGGCAGGGAATTCCAGACGGAAGGAGCAGCATAGGAAAAAGAGTGATGTCCAAATGTTTTGGTCTTAACGGAATAGGTAGCGTTCTTGAGTCAGAAGAGAAGTGGAGCCGTCTTGATGGCGCATACACATGAAGAAGACCAGATGAATAAACAGGGGCTGTATCAGAGAAAAAGGAATGACAAAGAGTTGATAATCATATTGATATGGTCATGTGATCACAGGGACATAAAAAAATTAGGTGCATACCCAATACCAGATAGAGGAGACACCAGACTGATCAGTGGTGGTCCTTGACCTATGATGGTTAGATTTGAATAGTTTTGATGACATGTAAAAACAATAATTACAAGTAGGTGGTTAGATTTGAATAGTTTTGATTACACGTAAAAACAATAATTACAAATAGGTGTGTGGTGTGTGGGGATGCTGAAGTCACACTCGGGGGGTTTGGTGTTTATTGGCTAGGGGTTTGAACCCAGAATGAGACAGCAACGCTCTCTGTGCTTTAGTCTCAGGATCATGGGGCTTCATAACAAAACAGATTGTTGGGGTGGGGTTGGTAGAAAAAGAAAGAAAATCAGATGTCCTGTGTGCTAGACTAAGTAAACATGGTGCTTAACGTCCACAGAAACCATGAGGCTCTCATTAGGGAAGGGATGTTAGACTGTAATGCTGCTTGACTACATACATGCAAACGTGATATTAAGGAAACCATAGCCAGAAAGAAAAAAAATGTTGTCATGGCAACATTCTGTGGAAATTCTGTCACTGTCAGGGATTACCGGGTTCATGGATCAATTCCCAATTGAACGATGTGTGTAATATCTGTCTGTGTAGATTGATGGAGGAGGAGAGAGAGAGAGAGAGAGAGAGAGAGAGAGAGAGAGAGAGAGAGAGTATGCCATTCAGGAAGATGCTGTTGTCAGTAGTAATACTGTTGATATTTATGCTAATTGAAAGTCCTAAGAATTATAAGTGTATTCTATAAATTCGAAACGGATACTGTCAGTGCATTTCGTCTGGGAACAGTTTTACCTGTAATTGTTGTGTATGTTTTCCATGAATCTCTTGAGTCTTACTGAACTTTGAAGGAGTTGAATGACTATTGTCCCATGCAGGTGATTTTATATATATATATATATGTGTGTGTGTTGTGGAATGACAAATATTGATGATAACACCAGAGATGCTGTGCGTTTGTGGGGGAGGGGGGGGTCGGTCAGTTGGCTGAAGGTCATGGGTACAGTGGGTCAGTTGGTTAAATGTGTTTAATGCCGAGTTGTCTCGGAAGCGTTACTGGCGGGGACCTAGATCCCAGGAGGTGGGGGAAGTAGAGACGCTACACTGTCACCACCAGAATGACTCCTGCGTTAAGTAAGATGGGCAGGATGAGAGCTGTTTTAATGTTTCATTAATTGTTATGGGGGTAATGTCACAAGACGGTGTCCACAAACCACAACCTTTGAAGAGAAAGGAGAGCCGAAGCCGAATCGAACCGATGTCCTTTTCTTACCAACGTAATAAATACTAATATCTTACCGCTGGGCCAAACCGGCCCACGAAAGCGTACAGCTGGTCAGATAACGCAGTATAATTGTATAGACCTAGTACTAGTTCAAGTCAAGGCAACTTGATGTCCAGCAAACTGGAAAGCGAGGCAGCCAGATGAGGAGGGGGTATGGGTCAGTGGCAAACTCCAAGCACTGGTTTACGACATCCTTCCTTCAACCACTGCCGTATTTAGTCACCCGATAGTCCGCGTCAAACTGCGGTGGGGGGGGGGGGGGGTGGGGTGGGGGGGGGGGGGTTCGAGGGTGTGTGGTGGTTACTGACCATTATGTAGGCTCTGCATTCCTTCACCGTGTCCGCTGACTTTACTGACCACAGCACGGTAAAGCCTAACAACCACAGGCACGTGAATGCTGTCAATTTCAGTTCGCTGATATCTCCATATATATATATATATATATATATATATATATATATATATATATATTATATCCTGTTTTTATCTCCACATGTTTTGTCAGAAATCTTTCAGCTCACTTTCTCTAGACAAAATCTTAACGACGAGGTAGGTCAGTGCGCCTGTTGTTGTAGATAAAAAGTGCCTCTCTCCCTTCTGAGAACTGCGTACAGGGTGTCACATTCAGTAGTATGTACTACATGATAAAACGGTGTAAGCAGCACAGCACACAGGCCATCGGAATCTGTGCTGTGGATATTATTACTACACGTACCAGTCTATTGCTTGATTCAGAGCTCAGGAGCCGTGCGAAAGTCGAGGTGGACGTCCTGGGCTCCCCATCCCTAATAGTCCTTATGGTCTGTTTGGACGTAAAGCAACATTGAACCTGAACCTACATTGTAGGTCCATGTTGTAAGCAGCACAGCACACAGGCCATCATGTGATGTGGATATGAATACACGTATCAGTCTATTGCTTGGCATCAGAGCTCAGGGGCTGTGTGAATGTCGATGTGGACGTCCTGGGCTCCCGTCCCTAATAAACCTACGGTTTCTGGGGACGTAAAGCAACACTTCAACATTGCTTGGCCTGGAGCTGTGTGAAAGTCGAGGTGGCCATCCAGGGCACCCCATCCCTTATGGTTTCTGGGGACGTAAAGCAACATTGAGCTTGAATTGCTTGACTTTGATGTGAATCGGCTGCATTGCAGAGTTGACATAAAATAGGTTTATGCGTACATAGTGTGCTTTTGTGAGCCGGTTTGGCCTGGCGGTAAGGAGTTAGGCTGGTAAGCAGACGGACGTCGGTTCAAGTCTCTCTTCGGCTCTCCTTTCTTTTTAGAATTTGTGCTTTATGGGCACCTGTGTTGTGACTTTGTCGCCCCACATTTAATGCACATATCAAAGATGAATCATTCTGCTGGTGCCGTTGTAATTCCCACCTCCTGGGATTTCGGTCCACGCCAGTAATAATAATAAAGAGGATTTCTAGAGCGCCCATCTACCACACAAGGTGGGAGCACAGGGCGCTTTACAATAACACTAACGACAGACAGACACACACACACACACACACACACACACACACACACACACACACACACACACACACACACACACACACACACACACACACAGTACCTGTCCGGAGAGGAAGTCGGCGTTAAAGCAAGCCTACCATCAATGATGTGCTTCAACTTCAAGGATGTGGCAAGTACCAGTCCATGCGAGAGGACACTTCCTCACGTCGGGGGGAGGGGGGGGGGGGGGGAGGGGGGGAGAGATATCGAAACGCTTTGAATTAGATCAACACGAAGCTGAGAAGAACAACAGCAACAAAAAGAGGTTCATTTGGTAATGATTTTACTTCTGAGACCACGCGCGGGCGCGCGTACTGCAATGCACAGACGCTTTAGTCGGTGATTTATAGTGTAGAATTCTGCCAAGAAGTCCATCACCTCCAATCACGCTGGGAAGAGGACACGCCCACAGTTTTCACGCCAACTCCTCTAACAACCATTTACACGGCTGACCAAGTGTTGTCCCTTCCTCTAGAACTCCGACTGATCGCAGTACCTGGGGTACGTACATGCAATGCTCACGGCCGCTAAAGGGACGCGTTTCTCCCACAGTTAAAGTAAAGACTGTCCTTTGGGGAACAACTCATAGTTCAGGAGCTGTGTGAGAGTCGAGGTGGCCGTCTTGGGCTGTCCGTTCTAACGAGCCTCATGGTTTCCGTGGACGTAAAGCAATACTGAACCATGCTCACGCATTGGTTGTCCCTAATATGTCAACCGACATCCGAGGACATTAAGCATCACCTGAAGAAGAAGAATGGGGAACAACAGAGCTCAGGAGCTGTGTGAAAGTCGAGGTGGACGTCCTGGGCTCCCATCCCTAATAAACCTACGGTTTCTGTGGACGTAAAGCAACACTTCAAGCAAGGGAACATCTTTGGTTAAAGCAAGGCAGCGGCTTGGCAAGCCTCTTCCATCCGTCAGCGCCTCACGCATTTGCTGAAGGAGAATGTTGACCCGATTGATTGATTGATACCTCCGACCCGTTGATCGACATTTACGCTGACAAGATAAATTATCGGAGTGACTGTAAACAGAAGGTTGACAAGGAGCGGGTTGACTGGCGAAAGCAGTCGGGTGATAAGATAGGGCAGCTAGCCTGCTGTTTGCCTGGCGTCGTCGTGATTGACTCTCTGCGTGAGAGGCTTAACTGTGAGATGAGCTAATTCGTAACACTTGCTGACATTAAAAACAAAAGCCTCTGGAGGAAATGTTGGCTGATTGACACTTTAGCTACAGAGACTCTTCGTGGGTCACCGACGCGTTACCACTAGTTTTTGTGTTTGTTTGTAACTGAGCTGGAGTGAGTTAGTTCGTGGTGCTTACGTCTCGTCAACCGCAAGTAGGGTCACACCAGGACGAATCATACATTCCGAATTCTTTTACACCAGTTCAGAAACACTTTTTTTTAAAGAAGGGGGGGGGGGGGGGGGGGGAAGGAAAAGAAGGGATAAAAAGAAGAAGAAGAAAAAAAGGGCACGACACAGTCAACAACAAGCGGAATCGGGTCAAAAAACGGCCTTTTAAAATAGACAACGAACACATCCTAGTATATTTTATATTTCACCTGACCTCAATCGACAGTAGTGTCACATTTTCCAAGCATGAACTCCGAAACAGTGGACTCAGCTGAGGCGGGAAAAATTAGACCCCCCTCCCCCCACCTCGCCTCCTCTCCTCGCCTCCTCCCCCCTCCCATGTCAGATTCACTCATAATGTTAATGCAGTGTACACAATCTCACACGAGAGAGTGTTGCAGACCAGAGAAGGAACATTACATCATTGCACGATTTTTATTTATATGAACACTTGTCGAGCGCCTTATCTCGAGATGAGCCCTTCACACGGGTATCTTCACAATGGCAAATATAGCGCCATTCTCTGCTTCTGAGCAGACCCACTGCGCTCTAGTCGTATGCGACTCTGACTGTAGCTTTACACAGCGCGTTTTGAATATCCACCGAAGTGGTTACAGCGCTTTTTAGTTGTTACATGGCTGGTGCCACGTGAAACTGCTGCCGTCACGGTGTAAGTTTTGTGTACACCATACAAATATTACAACCATGCACCAGTTTGCAGTTTTACTTTCAGCGTTTAGTTGTAACCTGACACCAGCACTTTTGGCAGAATGACCGGGATCTTCTACGTGCTACTGCAGTAAAAAGGGAATAGGTCGGATACCAAAATAAGAATCAGCCAAGAAAGTTGACAATGATGAAGAAAAATGCAGCCGCTGATTAACTCGGATGTGTTTCCCGCGCTTTTTGGTTGGTAGAGTGAAGTGGGCGCTCACTGTGGTGACGTGGTTACCTTGCTGGTTCAGATTATTTACAGTATTAAAGATGGTTATCACCCCCACCCCCACCCCCACCTCACCTCCGCCCCCATTTATTCGCACACCCTCCATCGCAGTCAGGTTCGTGCACGAGTGTGTCTGTGTGAAAAAGGGGGTACTTCTTTCCTTTCAGCTGTAAATTTTCTTGCAGACGGTGACTCAGAGAACTTGTAACTAACACCAGCAGGCCGTTAAAAAACGATAGGAAGGATAAGTACTCGGATCTAGGGGAATGATTTTTTGTTGTTGTTTGGGGGTTGGGTGGAATTGTTTCATGGAGACTTAAGATAGTTTAAATCCATGCTCCCCTCCACCCCCCCCCCCCACCCCCACCCCCCCTTTCATGTTCTGAACTGCATTTTTTTCGCTCTTCTTCTGTTCTTTAATGCGCTTGTTTTTGTTGTTTCTTCTGTCTGAGGTAATGGAAAACATTGTGCTGACCCCCACCCCTGCACACATACACACACGCAGGTATTATTATATACCTTCCGGAACAAAAGAACAGTACGCTTACTTCAAATACACACACACCAACAAAAAACACACCAAACAAACAAAAATAATGCCTGCAGATCAGTCTCATCGTCCGACATGACGGTGTGTGTGTGGTGGGGGGGGGGGGGGGGGGGGGGGGGGGGGGGGGGGGGGGGGGCTACGTGTGGTTTTAGTTCAGCACGATTGCAAACGCAGTGTGTGTGACGGAGTAAATATGATCTGATAAACCGACCTGACCGTGTGCCCTCGGCGTTGATTTGTGAATTTGGATCCTTTCTGAGGCTGTGTCGGTCCTGGCAGTACAGATTACAGCAGTACGAAGTTAGTGGCTTTGTTACACGTCAGTTTATGACGTGATGTGGTTTTTATACGTGGGTGAAAGTGTGTGTGTTGGGGGGGGGGGGGGGGGGGGGGTACTTCTATACTTGTGTCTGTAATTCGGACAGCTGCTTAATTCTGAAACTCACCGTTTTAAGTTTTGTTTGTAGAATCTACATAAAGACTCGGACCAAAAGTGGGAAGGACAATACTGTATAACTGTTGTGTGAACATAGTTACACTATTACCAACAACAACAACAACAAAAAATGAGACTGTTAAAATGTTTTGATGTACAATGCGCCCCCGCCCCCACCTTCCTCTTGGTCAGATAGAATACTTTCGTGTTTTTGTTCCGCTTTTAGTAAATCAACACACAAGGGAGTTAATCAGCACTCAAACGACGTCACACAGACACAACAACAAAGACCCGAGTCGCCTGCGGTAACTCTCACCTGGCATGCGAGGTGTATAAATTCCACCAGAAGTGCATCATATTTTAGTAATTAGTTTCAGTTTTGTCGCGGATGCCTTTTCCCTGATGCATGTGTTATACTGCCGGACCCTCGGGGATAGGTTACCACAAGCTGACTGTTTCAACATGTGGTAGGCAATAATAATTAAAGTATCTATAGCTGTAAAGCGCAAAATCTTGTCCGCAGATCAGAGACTATTCTAAGCGCATACACGTGCGCACGTACACACACACATACACACACACACACACACACACACACACGCACGCACGCACGCACGCACGCACGCACGCACGCACGCACGCACGCACGCACGCACGCACCCGCACACACGAGTATACTGACTATACAAACTTAATTTACGCAACTTAAAACGGCCCGTAAACAGACACTTGAGACGGAAAAACATGGCAGGTCTGTAGTTTTGGGAACAGAACATGTCGCACATAACTAACAGATTCACTAAGCGTCTACGTTCAGCTCTCAGCTTGTGGGGTGGTGTGCTCGGTGTGGTCGTAAGCAGCAGGTTGCTATGTCGATGTCACGATGCGTGTAGTTCCTAATTGCTGTCGTCAGCGAGAGGGGGCTGTCCTGGCCCATCCTTCACAGGTCGTCGTCGTCTGTCGGTGATCGCCGGTACCGGCTTGGTTGCCCAGTTGTCAGTCGGAGCAGAAACACTACTGCTGTGCAGAGCTCAGGAGCTGTGTGAAAGTCGAGGTGGCCGTCGAGGTGGCCGTCGAGGTGGCCGTCCTGGGCTGCCGTCCTTAATAAGCCTACGGTTTCTGTGGACGTAAAGCAACATTTCAACAGCAACTACTGCTGTAGTATCTCTGGTCAGAGAGTTTCCAGATCTCAGGGCCGACGTTGTCGTCTCAGTCCAAATCCCGAGCATCGGTTTTTACGACATCTTCCTCGTTTGGAGGACGGGTGCGGGAAAACGAGTGTGGAATGAAACACATTTAATATTTTAAGTTAGCGTATATGTTTGGCTTGAGTTTTAAAGTTAGTCCAGGTGGTCTTTTGTCGCAGGTAGCCTGTTCAGCGAGATACTTTGTGTGTGTGTGTGTGTGTGTGTGTGTGTGTGTGTGTGTGTGTGTGTGTGTGTGTGTGTGTGTGTGTGTGTGTTTTATAATAATAATAATAATGTACATTTATCATGCGCTCATCTTCGCTCTGAGCGCTCACATCATACATATTAACCTAAATACAATATTCTATACACGTGTAGAGCACCTACCAAAACAATTTACATACGGTATTATATGGAAACACACACACACACACACTGACTGTAGCAGAAACTGGGTATTGATATTAGTTGGGGTGGAAATACTGTGAGAAGAGGAAGGTTTTCAGTTTGGCTTTGAAAGATGACAGGGTTGAGCAGTGTCTAAGGTCTTATGGGAGTGAATTCAAATGTGGGGTCCAGAGCAAGAGAAAGCACGAAAGCCATGACTCTTGCGTTTGTATTGCTGGATTACAGCATGTGGGTGTCAGAATAAGAGCGTAGCGTACGAGACGGAGTGTAGACATGTAGCAGCTGAGAAAGGTAAGCAGGACCAAAACCATTCAAAGCATTGAAACATAAGTGTGTGTGTGTGTGTGTGTGTGTGTGTGTGTGTGTGTGTTGTGTGTGTGTGTGTGTGTGTATGTATGCGCGCGCGCGTGCGTGCGTGCGTGCGTGCGTGCATATTTAAATCTGCCTAATCCAATGTCGTGTGCTTGTCAGTGTGGTCTGAGAAAGTGTGATGCAAACGAAGAGACTACTTGTTTTGTCGCTATATATTTTCCTTTTTTACACTGTCGTGGTCTGAGGAAGCGTGATGCGGAACGAAAAGACTAGCATGTTTAAACGTTGTCTTCCCTTTTCCTTTTCCCTTTCGGATCGTGTGCTTGTCAGTATGGCATGAAGAAGAGTGATGCATAACGAAGAGCCTGGCTTGTTCAAGCGTTGTTTCTCGTTTCGCAGTTTTACGTTTGGGTCAAAGCGGAATGGGTGGGGGGGTTGGGAGAAGAGAGTGAGAGAGAGAGAGAGAGAGTGTGTGACTGAGTGTGTGTGTTTGTGTGTGTGTGTGTAGTCGTTGGTTGCAGGTAGCTTTGTGTGAACGGTGTCCCAATCCTTCAGCAGACGTCGTCTATGCGGAGGCATTTCCGCGCAAACAGATCTCTTTTGTTGGCCGATGCCGCCTTGGGATGATTACCTTAGATCGCAGCCCCGGCTTTTCTGTGTGCTCAGTGAAGCGAGACCAGCGGGAGAAGACTTTTGTCACTCTTTCAGTCTTTGCCGTCTTCACCACTCGGCTCACAAGTGTTAACCTCCTCCCCCCACCCCCACCCCATCTACCTCTCCTTCCCTCGCCTCCGAGTGGGTCCCAAGTTTCGGGTGTGTTGGTTGGTTGTATGTACCTCGTGTTGAATCTGATTGAGACGATTTGCGAGGTTAGAGAGAACCAGGAGTGGAAGTGGGGTAAAGTGTGTTACTATCAGAGGCAACTTAGAACAGCGGATCGTCCTCCATTATTAATCCAATGACAACTAACCAACCCACCCGCCACCCGTTCGCCCCTGGTGGCTTTGTTTCGGCGGAACAGATGTTTGTTACTCGAGACCTATCAAAGCCATACACGCCCAAAATGTTATATTTATTACATACAGCCACCACACCCACGCACACGAATCTTTTTAAGGAACATGAAAGGCAAACGGGATGGAAGGGCTTGAAGGGACAGACAGAGAAAATTACCCTGTGGTGAGTTACCCGAAGGGAAAATTACCCTGTGGTGAAGAGAAAATTACCCGGTGGTGAGTTACCCGAAGAGAATTACCCTGACGTGAAGAGAAAATTACCCTGTGGTGAGTTACCTGAAGAGAAAATTACCATGTGGTGAGTTGCCAGAAAATTACCCTGTGGTGAGTTACCTGGAGAGAAAATGACCTTGTGGTGATGTACTTGAAGAAATTACCCCGTTGCGAATTACCTGAAGAGGAAATTATGTGATGAGTTACTTGACCTTGACTGATTGAGTCAGTGTTGCTTTACGTCCACAGAAACCATGAGGCTTATTAGGGACGGCCACCTCGACTTTCACACAACTCCTGAGCTCCTGAGCTCTGCCACAGTACTTACTTGACCATTCTTTTTTCTTTTTCTTTTCTTTCATGGTGCTTTACGTCCACAGAAACCGTATGGCTTATTAGGGACGGGTTACTTGACCAACAGGACTCTTCCCTTTTGCACAGAGGAAAGCACACATGTTATTGTTGATCGTGGAGTGCATGGTTAAGTCCGGCCAATATTACGGAACATCAGAACTAATCATTCACCTCACCTTTCGGTTTCAGGTTCCTGCTGGTGTGGACTGATCTGGGGTTGTTGTATTTTGCGAGGGAGCCTTCTAATTTAGTGTGATACCGAACTGGACAACTGACACTCCGTTTGACGAGGGCGCCAAGTCTGGGTAAGTTGACAGCTGTACTGACTGATTTGTTTGTGTACATTTACATTCATGTCCAAACAGAAAACAGTGGGCTCAGGCCAGTGGGGAATGATATTTATAGACACACGCACACTTACACACATGCACGCACAGGCTATCATCATACCTCTTTGACTAAGCAGGGTGGTAGTGTTACAGTTGTGGCCGTTTTTTTCTGTGCAGACGTCAGTGAACGTATTCATAGAGGAGAAGAGATCGGAAATAAGTGTGTCGTCGTCTCAGCCTCAGGTGATCTCGATTTCCGGGCCAAATTACGGCTGGGGACAGTTAGGAGTTACTTGTTTTGGGGTAGCACAGTACGATTAGTAGTGCATTAGGTCAAACCTGCTCTGTCGGCTAAGCTAAAGTGGGGTCTGGCAAGCCTGTGAGTGTCCCAAGCGTTGCAAGTTACGGCTGAGGACAGTTTGCCCGTTGTGGGGCTGGGGCGGCACAGTAGGCTACAAATTGTGCTTTATGTCAGTCCTGCTCTCTATTACAGTTTGTTCCTAATATGTCAACCCGACATCAGAGGACATGAAGCCCCACATCATCATCATCGTCCTGCTCTCATAGTTTAGGGGCTGTGTGAGAGTCGAGGCTGTCCGTCCTAACGTGCCTTATGGTTTCCGTGGACATAAAGCTATATTGAACCATACTCACGCAATGGTCTCAGCTTGTCCCTAATGTGACAACCGACATCCGAGGACATTAAGCAACACCTGAAGGAAGTCCTGCTCAGTCGCTTGGAGAGAGCTCAGGAGCTGTGTGAAAGTCGAGGTGGTCGTCCTGGGCTCCCCCGTCCCTAATAATATGCCTTATAGTTCCTGTGGACGTAAAGCAGCATGAAAACGGAACATTGTCAGAGCTCGGGAGCTGTGTGAAGAAAGTCGATGGGGACGTCCTGGGCTCCCCCGTCCCTAATAAGCCGTATGGTTCCTGTGGACGTAAAGCAACAGTGAAACGAAACACTTGAAGAAGGGATAGATCTGGCAAGTAGCCCCTGAGTGTTCCACCAGTGTGCCACCTCAGTCAGTCAAGGTTGAGTGAGGTTTGAAGTTGCTTTCCGCTCCTTGTGTGTGTGTGTGTGTGTGAGTCGGACGGTCATGTCCAGTGTGTGTGGTGGACCTGAGCCCTCTCGCTCTCTGTCATCTCTGCACTGAGAATCTGAAGGCCACGACCTTGACTCTCCCCCCCCCCCCCCCCCCCCCCCTTCCCTTCTGACCCCTGCGCGGTGCTCCCAACTGCCGCTTTGATACCCCACAGCAGCACGGCAGCCCCGCTATAGTGCTGACCATCCCCGCCGTGATCCCAACGCTCGCTTGTCGATTAGAAACTCTCGGACAGTAACGGTTTGCTCGCAACAGGATTGCCACTGTTTTGTTGAGGGACAGGGCAGCACCGTTATAACGCTGGTGTGCATTCCGAGGAGCATGGTGCTTTTGGTGGTGTTGATGTATGTAGGCGCAGCAGTTTGCCACCCGAAATGCTCTGCAGACTTTTTTAAAAAAAATCAAAAAAAAAATCGGATAAAGTTGGTTGGTTGAAGCGTTGCTTTACGTCTACTGAAACCGTAGGCTTATTAGGGACGGGAGCCCAGGACGGCCACCTCGACTTTCACACAGCTCCTGAGCTCTGAATTATAAAGTAAGATTGTTGGTGATCTTGTACAAAGCTCTAAATAGGAATGCGCTCAGTCCCCTCCCCCCCTCCTCCCCCGACACACACACACACACCCCACCCCCGCCCCCGACACACACACACATGCGCGCACGCGCGCCTTTCCCCCACCCCTCTTCGTCAGGTCGTTTTGACGTCAGCCGCAAGTTTACGTTGTACGCGGCCACCTTTTGGCTTTTGTCTCCTCGTTTACGTCTCCGTTTCGCCTAGATTGCCTTTCGTGGTTAGTAGACTATGGGGTTTCGGTTTTATTTCACTGTGCGGTGAATGGAAGCGACAGTGAAACCGAAATCCCCGGCTGGTGAGACGGGCTGGAGGGCTTAAATCTGTTCAGTTCAGTTCAGGTCGACCGTGTCATGCGTGTGTTACTGCCTGTTGTCACCTAATTGCACGGACAAACCCTGCAAGGGCAGGGCAGTTTGTGCTTGTCTTTAGCACCTGCGGAAAAGGCAACGCTCAGTGGCTAACATGCCTCATAAATATCAGGGGGCGCGGGGGGAAGGGGGGGGGGGGGGGGGGGGGGGGGGGCAACACACAAGCGGAGTGGGACGGCTATGCGCCACCCTTTAGTCATAACAAAGCGTGTACCTATCACAGTATCAGGTTCTAGGCGGCTTGACAGACTCGGCTTCCTACCCTGCCTTGTGACGACTGCCGTTCTCCGTGGTACAAAGGAAAGACACGCTAAACCCGCCCGGCTTGAGCTTGGTTCAACAAAGGAATTTGAAGAAAGCTGCAAATGGTTGTGTCCGGCACTTGACCTGAAACTCATCGTGGCCTATTTCTGTGTACACAGTCCATTTTTACCGTCTTCAGTGTTTTGGTGAAGTAGGATATAAAAGTACTTTAAACGAAGAATGAAATGGCTGACTGACAGGCGTGTAAGTTAATGACCCGTCACTTATTTACTCATAACAGCATAAGCAGTTGATGAAAAGACTGTTAGTGTTAGAAGAAGAAGAAAAGAAAAAAAGAGAGGAGTTTATGTACATGGAAAGGCTAACTAACACGCACATGTACAAGCGCTTGTACCTGTGTAAACATGTACATGCTGATGCATTCCCCCCCCCCCCCCCCCCCCACAAACCAAAAAACACAGCAACAACAAACAAAGCAAGCAAGCAGACAACAAACCAGCAGCAACAATAGAATTACAAATTAAGAATCCTTGATTCTCCCAAGGACATTGGGGTTGGAAGTAATTTGTTTTTTTTAGGCCCAATCAACCAGGACATTTACATCAGGGCGACCACTGGGGCAAAATAAAATATAATCACATAACAGGTAAAAGTCTGGTCCATGGTGTTTGAAGAAGTTTTGAAAAAAGAAGAAAAAGAATTGAATGCCCAGAAAGGCATCAGTTAAATGACAGAATTGCTGGCAGTTCACGTAGAATGTAAAGCTATAGATGTTATGGCTTGCCCTATGACTTCAAACCACATTTGTATTTTTGGGAGTAGGACAATAATTATACACCTCCAGGCAGTTTCACCATCTGACAGATGGAAACTGGCCCAGGCAATTCACCAAGGACGAGCAAGTATGTGTTGTGTGATATTCTTTGCAATGAATTGCGTGCACGCGCGCACACACATACAACACACACACACACATGCATGCATATACACACATGCATGCATGCACACACACACACACACACCACACACACACACACACACACACACACCCATGCACACACACATACACAGTGCGTACACATGCACGCACATACACACATATATGCACGTACACACACATGCATGCACATACACAAATGCACCCACACACACACACACACACTCACACACACACACACACACACACTCATACACACACCTCATACACACACACACACATACACATAGGCTGCAGGGCCACTGGGTGAGGGCAGCTGGTGGTAACTTGCCCAAGTTTATTATTTTTTCAGCGGTGAATGTAAAGTTACAGATGTTATGGTCTGGTAGTGAAATGTCTGCGCTCCATATTTGTTGCACCCATGGGGCCTCACCGGAGGAATCACGGTCACATAGTTTTTATCTCATTTGCCAGGAACTAGCAGTTATGCATTTTTTTATATTTTTAAAACTAAGGGCATCTTATATACTTTGAACAGCCAATTTGAATTACATAGCTTATATATTTTCACTGTTGCTTTTGTCTTCTTTAGACCCTCGCCATGATGTGGCCCACACAATTGGGTGTTAACTAAAAACCATCTACCTCCATATTCCCCCCCCCCCCCCCCACACACACACCATTGTTGACTCTTAATTGAAAAGTATAGCTTTTTCGTTTCTACTGCATCACTGTCAGCAGCAGTCCCCGCCTTGACAAGCGGAACTAGTGTTTGTTTCACAATTTGCACGGCTCATCACGCTGTAGAGGTGGCGCGGCACGTTCGTGTCGAAGGTCGTGAAGTTGGTTGTAGCAAGGTGCCTGCTTGTCAATATTGAGAGAGGGCCCAGAGTGGACCGAAACTGTGTGTGTCTCTCTCTGTGGCGCTTGCCTAAAGCCGAGCTTCACGCTTTGAGGAACACCTACAAATACTCCTTTTCTGCCGGGAGAAGGGAAGAGGAGGGAGGGGAGAGAGGGAGTAGAGAGAGATTGAGAGGGGGGGCGGGGGGGGGAGTACCAAGGGGAGTCCCGAGTTGTTTTTCATACACACCGTGAGCCCGATATGAACTGTTCCCCGCACTAAGGGAGTCATGTAGCGTGTTTGTCTTCCCTCGGCTTTTCATAATGGGCTTGGGCCATTCACAGGGCGAGAAATCCGACAATACAACGGGGTGCCTATGAATAAAGCGCAGCCGTGGTTGAGAGTTTAGCGAGGGGCCATGGCCGTGTAGTGTACAAACTACAAGGTGTAGTCAGTGTGAGCGAGGAAGTTGCGGAGTGCAGCCGAGGGTGTAAAGACGAGAGTGAGAGGGGGGGAATGAAGAAGAAGAGCCGAGCGCGGGGCCCCCGTATCGTTTCGTTGTGTGCGTCTGTGGCCCAACCCCGGGTTATTGCCTTGTCAGTGCTTCCCTCCTTTCCTCCCTCACTCCCCTTCTGTGTACAAGAATCGCGCTCCTTCTGGCCCGCGCCGCCATGTTGATTTTTGCATGCAATCATTCAAGACTAGGGGAAGGGGGGAGGAGAGCCCCCGGTTGAGGTGCACTGATACTGGAAATGGCAGCTTGGCTCTCGGCCGTGTGTAAACTGTGCTTTGGGGGAGCGAAACACACAAGCAATGAGTGCGATTTGTCTCCCTTGGACCGGATTACCTGCCCATCGCTGCCAGCACAGCTGAGCCTCGTGTGTTGTTACACGCCGTCGGTTCCAGACCCACCTTGTTGATTCTTTTGAGCTGTCAGTTTACACCGTTTATCCAGAGGCTGGACAGCCTCAGCACCTCCCCAAAAGTGAAACTGTGGTGCCTTTGTGATAAGACGAGAAACAGAAGTTGGAACGTGACATCCTTTAAAAAAATTTAATTTTAATTTAAAAAAAATAATTGTGGTGGGATTGTGTTAAAAAGTGTACATTGTATAGATGTGTAATTTCCACTGATTTTGTGGTGGTTGCGGTGGTGCTGGAATTGAGAGAGAGAGAGAGAGAGAGTACCCAGGCTTCGCACACGCTCTTACTACCACTGACCGTGACCAGCAAAGGTGACTGTGGCGGATTAACGAGTGACTAACATCACGGGATTAACATTGCGGCCTGTGCCGCTGGATTTTTGCCGGGCCGGAGTCGGAGACGAGCACTTTTAGCGAGGGAGTGAAAGAGTAGGGGGTCGCGCGAGACTGAGGGAGAGAGAAAGAGAAGGTGAGCCAGTGTACGCCGACATGTGTCCTAGTTTTGTTAGGGTAGCTCAGTCCCGCTGCCAGTTAGCCTGTTATGATTCATTTGTATGGATTGGCGAAAACAGTGAATCAGCGGCGGCTCAGGGCATCACGTAGCTAGCTAGCTCCTGCAGTTACAATGGGGAAGGCAGGTTTGGCAACAACAGCACAGCGCCTCTTGTCAACCAAATAGAATCAGAAGTCGGCTAAGCCAACTAACTAACCAACCACCTGGGTCGAACAGATCCAGCCATTTCAGGTTATTATTATTAGTCCATGTTCAGTATTAGCACTCCATGTTCAGTACTGTTAGGGTTATTATGCTATGTCCAGAGAGTTATTATGCCATGTCCAGTGGCTGCAACTGCAAAATATGATAATCATAGACATAGTTAAAAAAAAGTAAAGTTGGATAATCGTAGTTAAAAATAACTTGTATTCTATTTCTATGTAAAGCGTACACTTTCAACACAGTTTACCAGTGCTTAATTATAAGTTGTGTACTGTATAATTACTATAAAGCAGATACTTTCAACACAGATTGCCAGTGCTTAATTTATAAGTTATGTACTATATAAAGCAAATACTTTTCAACACATAGTTTACCACTACCAGTGCTTAGTTAATAAGTTCTTTTGCTAAAGTTTGTTAGAAAGAGACCTGAGACACATGGGTCAAATTGAAAACTTTAAAACTAATCAGAGCAACATGCATCAGCTGCATGGGATGATGAACAGGGTAATCTATAGATGTGAGCAGGTTTGGCCTAGCAGTTAGGCATCAGGTTGGTAGGTGGACTGATGTGGGTTCAGTTCCCTGCTTTTGGCTGTCCTTTCTGTTCAAAAATTGTGGTTTATGGACACTGCCTTGTGACTGCCCTTCACAATATTTAATGAAACAAACCTTGAAATGGATGTCATTGTTGCCCTTTGCAATATTTAATGAAACAAACCTTGAAATGGGTCTCATTGTTACTGCAGGTGACTGCTCTTCGCATTATTTAATGAAACAAACCTTAAAAGGGATCTCTTCATTGCCCATTTTAATGCAGGAATCATGCTGGTAGTGACAGTGTGGGTATAGTTAATGAAACAAACCTTGAAACGGCTCTCATCAGTGCCCATCTTAATACAGGAATCATGCTGGTAGTGACAGTGTAGCACGGGGTATAGTTAATGAAACAAACCTTGAAACGGCTCTCATCAGTGCCCATCTTAATACAGGAATCATGCTGGTAGTGACAGTGTAGCACGGGGTATAGTTAATGAAACAAACCTTGAAACGGCTCTCATCAGTGCCCATCTTAATGCAGGAATCATGCTGGTAGTGACAGTGTAGTGCAAGGTACAGTGTAGTGCAAGGTATAGTTCCCCTCTCCCCACCTCCTGGGATCTCGGTCCCTGCCACTACCTCTCTGGAGACAACTCTGTGTTAAAGAAGTCTTCTTATAAAGAACAAGCAAGGCAGTCTATTTTATTCCACAGGCCCACATGAGAACCTTCATTAGCAAGACTATAGTAGCCATGTCAGTTCTAATGCAAGGAAAAACTTGCCCAAAAATATGGACACATTATTGTTTGGGAAAGAATATATATATATATATATATATATATATATATATATATATATATATATATATATATAGGTGAGAGGACCCTCTGAAAGAGCAAATAAATAAAATAAATAAAAAGGGGTGGGAATGATGGATTATGTATAATTAATATCTCATGGTTTTTGAAGTTGCACTATTTTGCCAGGTATGTTTATTATCAGTGAAAACATGTAGCATCACCATTGCAGTGTTCCTATTTTGCCAGTGGTGTTTTACTGTCGATACAGAAATTGCCAGTTCCCCTCTGCTGAGAACCCAGAACTGTGAAATATCCTGTCTTTTGGGTTTGACTTTTAGCTCAGAATAAAGCTTTGTGTGCTGTGGCTATTAGTAGTATTAGTAGGCTATTTCCTTTCTGCCTTCCTTATTCAGGGAGCTTAATTTTTCTGGCACTTGTTTGCTGTTGCCTGTGTTGTGTTCAGCGAAATAGAAGGAGAGAATTGATTTTCAGTGCCCAGTCAACCATGTCAGTTATATCTGGGCAAATTGTGTCCAGAACTGGGAGCCAGCTTATAGTGCTTGATTTGACTACATGTTTTGAACTGGTGTTGAAATTTTTTGAAATTTTGACCCTGGGCCAGGGATGTTAAATTCAGTTCCAGGAACTAACTAACCCTCTCTCTGTATCTCTCTGTCTCACTCTGGCCGTCTGTCTCTGTCTCTGTCTCTGTCTCTCTCTCTCCTGCAAACATGGAGTCGGGAGTGATGTGAGCCATGAACTGTGAATCCAACTTTTAGGTGTGGTTTGATGAATTTTGTTATGCTCTGAATGATGGCCTTCAGGGTTGACTGGGCGACAGCAATAGGGAAATAAATGACAGATGCAGGGGCTAAGTGTTTTACTGGCAGAGTTGCAGTTGCACAAGTTGTATTTTTCTGTTGTTTTCAGCCTGTTATGTCCTCATGTGGTTTTGGACTACCTGTATCAGTATCACTGTCTAGATTCAAGAGGTTTATTTGTCAAAACTTGGACTACCTGTATTAGTTTCACTGTCTATATATATTCAAGAGGTTTATTTGTCCAAACTTGGACTACCTGTATCAGTATCACTGTCTATATTCAAGAGGTTTATTTGTCAAAACTTGTTGAGTGACAAAAGTATTGAAATATATACATTTATCATTATCGTAGTATATCTTAATTCACATCTGATGTAAATCTTTTTTTTCTTTTTTTTCCCCTTCTTTTTCTGATGTGACTCTTACTCAGCATTATTTGGAAGTTATGTTGTGAGGACAAAATTGAAGAGTAAAGAGTTTATTTACCCTGTTTAGGTTCTTTGACTTTTGAGCTATGTTTCAGTTACAAACAATAGCATCAATACCGATAGTTTTAAACTTTTATACCATACTGACCATACAGTGCCTAACTCAGTAACTGCCTTACTATGCACACACACACACACACACACACACACACACACACACTTGTAATTTTTGTATACCTGCACATTATGCATGGAGAGAGAGAGAGAGAGAGAGAGAGAGAGAGAGAGAGAGAGAGAGAGAGAGAGAGAGAGAGAGAGAGCAATTGTGTGTTTGTTGTGTGTGTGTGTGTGTGTGTGTGGGGAGGGAGAGAGAGAGAGAGAGAGAGAGAGAGAGAGAGAGAGAGAGATGGCGAGGGGGTGGGGGTATCCATTTTTAATGCACAGACAGAGAAGAGAGGGCGAGTGTGTGTGTACGTGTCACAATGTGTGTTCGTGTGTGCATGTATATTGTGTGTAGGTGTGTGTTAACACCCACCATATTTATGTTGCACTGATGGTTCATGCTTAATACTCATAGTCATAATGTGAAGTTACTAGTCCAAGGGACAAACAGCTGTAGCAGTAGCAGGAGAATTATTAGTGAGAACTGCTTGTGAAGTTGTGACTAGGAGTGTCTACAGTACAGACAATAATCAATAGTAAACCAGGTCGACACACTCACACTGCATAGCTTATGGCCCTCCCTTCATGCGGTTTGCAGCCTTTTAATTAATTCATGCATTTCACTCTGCCATGAGCAAATAAGCCCTTATCAATCGATTGTGAATCCTTAGAAACGGGAATGAGAGAGAAACGGGAATGAGAGAGAGAGAGAGAGTATTGATGTTAGTCATAACTAGTTGCCCATTTGAAGATTTTGTGTTGATCTACTGCTTACATACATGTACATAAGCTTGCAAGAAAATATTTTACACAGTGTATATATTTAGGGCATACAACTTTATTAATAGATGACTTTTGGGGGCTATATTTTGCATTTGTATCTTTTATTCTTACACAGATACCATGCTTTTAAAAAACAACAACAATTAATTGGGCATGTTTGTGATTTGATCAGTTTTATATAAATTTTATACTCGATATATCTCCGGGAATCTGCCTAGAAGTGGAAGTAGTGTCTTTCCCAGTTGTAAAAAAGTAAGTGAAATGTAAATATTGGGATGTGACAATTATGGACAGGTTTGGTTTGGTTGTATTTGCTGTTGGTTGTGTTGTGAGTAGTCTTAACTGTGACTGTGGGCTGGCTTTTTACACTTTTTTGGTGACCTGTGTTTTGACCTGGTATGGGGTAACTAATAATATATGTTGTGTGTGTGTGTGTGTGTGTGTGTGTGTGTGTGTGTGTGTGTGTGTGTGGTCCCAAGGTGACCCTTAGCGATTAATTGGAACTAAAAACTAACTGGTAATGTGGTATATTATTAGACTGATTGATCATATTACAGATATATATATATATAACTAGAGTGCTGTTCTTTGCTTCTGAGCAGACTAACTGTACTCAGGTAGCATGCAATGCTAAATGAGTGACTGTACTTTACACAGCACAATTTGTGTGTGTGTGTGTGATATGTCCACCAAAGTTGTGTAGAACAGTTCTGGTTGGTGCCAGGTGAAACTGATGTGATTTCCGTGCACGTTCTGTGTACACCATACAGCCATGCACCAGTTCACAGTTTTATTTGAAGCCACATACATGGGGTGCATGTGTGTTTTAGCTGTAACCTTCCCCTCGCACTTTTGGCAGAATAACTGGGATCATTTGCAAGCTGCCGCGGTAACATAGGGGTGGAACAGGTACTGAAATAAGACTCAGAGTCAGCACGAAAAGTTCATTGAGGAGAAGAAATTCTCCCCCTGCTCCTGCCAGGGAATGACCTTGCGATCGCCAGTGGGGCGTTCTGTCATTGAGCTGTCCCTGCTGTTGACCTTTTAGACTTGATTGCAGCTGCTGTTGACTGTTGTACATACATGTACAGAACCGTGATGCAGCTTTTTACTTGTAAGTTAGTCAGTTAGCGTCTTGTCCTTTGAGCTGGTATAAAACTAAGAGTTTTGATGGTGTGATTCGTCCTGCGGTGGCCCGGTGCAGTAACTAGATCATTAGATGGGATGTTAAAATCCTGGAACAGAGTTGTTGTTTTTGTGTGTGTGGCTTTTGTTTAATTAGTGTGTGTGTGTGTGTGTGTGTGTGTGTGTGTGTGTGTGTGTGTGTGTGTGTGTGTGTGACTGTATATAAATTACCATTTTAATGAGGAGACTGTTTTAGTATGCTATATGATTATTTTTTTTCTCTTCCCATGGATGTTTTGTTCACTCTGCAAATTGACATTCCTCCTCCTCCTTCAGTTAGTTCACACTGATATAACAGTACTGGTTGACTGGGCATAAAACACCAAGTTACTTACTTCAATCGGGTTTAACCATTTTGTGATTTTCTGTGGCGCCCTTTCCCTTCCAGATGCTTGTTTGTTAAGTTTACAAGTATGATATGTACCCATTTAATCATATATATATAATTTCATATTATAAAAACTCTTTAGATGTGATTTGCCCTGATATAACTGTACTGGTTGACTGGGTGTAAGACACCAAGTTACTTACTTTTGATGTGGTTTTTGCTTGTTAAGTATGGCACTGTATTGGTGTATGTAGCCAAGTCTGCATGCCCTCAGTATCCCCCCACCCCCTTTGAAAGTCAGTTTGTTGGGTGCATAGCAAATGGTTGATTTGGTATTGACTGGAAATGGGCGGGCTTTGGTGACAACATGTTATTTGTAGACAATCATCATCGGTCTTTACTGTGTGTCACTGTTATGATCTAATCTAGTTGTATTTATTGGTAATATATGTTTCTTCTTCAACACCACCTTTCTCTGTAAAGTGACCCCAGTTGATCAAGTTAATTATTTTGTTTAAAAAAAAAGAAGTTAAAAAGATATATGCTAATTTAATATCACAGTGCAAAACATATCATCATATGTGCAAATTTTCTGGGTAAGCCCCTTTTTCAAAACAATAGAACAATAGTTAGTAAATAAGAAATGTACTTGTCTGGTTGTGGTATGTTGAAGGCATTCATTTATCACGGTTTAACTGTTGTTTCGTCGTTTTGAAAAATGGAGCTTACACCAAAAAAGTGCACATATTTTGTATTGTCATGATGCATAGTAAATTAGTGTTTCCTTTAACTGTTTAATTGTTTTGGTAGGACTATGCTCTACATGTGTATAGAATATCATATTTAGGTTAATATGTATCATGTGAGCGCTCACAGCGTTGATGAGCGCATGATAAATGTACATTATTATTATTAACATTACATGCTAGCATCTTATTAGAATGCTTGCAGTATAGCACTGGCAGTGGTCCTTGTTTCAATTTTTTTGATTATTTAGTTAGTCACCCCCTTCACCTTCTACACTTAACAGGTTTGTGGTTGCTTAGAAATCAGATATTAATGACAGAAATGTAGATTATCTGTCAGTCTGCATCACTGTGTGCTCTTACTTACTACTGTCGATGTGGTGCGGTTGACTTGCCGTTAAAAAGCAATTTCATGTGAGATCTTGCGAGAATGAGGATGCCATGCAATATGCATTACACCTTTGTTTAACACAGATGTGTGAGAACCATTCCTTGTGGACTTTGTGACCCTTTCCCAAAGGGACTTTTACCTGATGCATTTCTCAGCAGGAGGTTTTAGCACTTGTTGTCTATTTGGCGGTTTTTGATCTGTTGATTTATGTGTATTAAAACTTCTTTTGTTAGCACAAATATTTGTTCTTTATTATGCACAAGCTCGAAGCGATATACATGCATGTTACGCGGTCCGAATGTTAAATCTCTCTGTCTAGTGTCTGTCTCTTCTCTCTCTCTTGCTCACTCTGTCTGTCTGTCTCTTTTCTCTCTCTCTCTCTCTCTCTCTCTCTCTCTCTCTCTCTCTCTGTCTCTGTCTCTGTCTCTCTCTCTCTCTCTCTCTCTGTTTCTTCTTCTTCTCTCTCTCTCTCTCTCTCGATCTCTCTGTTTCTTCTTCTTCTTCTTCTTCTCTCTCTCTCTCTCTCTCTGTTTCTTCTTTCTTCTTCTCTCTCTTCTCTCTCTCTCTCTCTCTCTCTCTCTCTCTCTCTCTCTCTGTGTCTGTCTGTAGGGATGGAGGTTACAAATGTTGTGTTTCCGCCCCACCCTGTCTGTTTAGCCAAGGTTGCAATGCACATCAGCCCCGATAAGAGGGCTATGACTTTCCACACCTCGGGATGGGTGGGTGGTGGTCGTGATGGGGGGGGGGGGGGGGTAATACAACCTGCTGGATCTGAATCAGGTGAGTGAGAGAAACTTTCTCCGACACAGATCAGCTGCCGCAGGAATGAATGACACGGGACACGTTCGGCGTGTGTGTGTGTGTGAGAGAGAGAGATTTGGGGGTCCTGTCAGTGTCAACCGCGCAAGGTCACATCAGGACGGGAGGAGAGAGAGAGAGAGAGAGAGAGAGAGAGAGAGAGAGAGAGAGAGAGAGAGAGACTGACTGAACTTTAATACTCAAGGATACAGATTTTAGGTCCTGTTAACCTTACTCTGGATGGAGAGAGAGAGAGAGAGAGAGAGAGAGAGAGAGAGAGAGAGAGAGAGAGAGAGAGATATTTTTAGGTCATGTCACCCACACAGGGTCACTCTGGATGGATGGAGAGAGAGAGAGAGAGAGAGAGAGAGAGAGAGAGAGAGAGAGAGAGAGAGAGAGAACGAACGAATGGTTTATTGAAGTAGGCCATCTGCCCGTGTCAAATTGGGAGCAATCGGGGAAGTAATGCAGTACATGGATACACAAAATCAATATCTATCCATATACATATTGACAATAACCAAGCACGCATGCACGCACGCACGCACGCACAATTTGGAAACACGCACGCGCACACAAAAACACAGACTTCATATGCATAATCAAATATGAAACGTGCTTAAGGAGTGGCATCCAAGGTATTAAGTGATCAAGGGACCGCAGACGATATCAATTCGAATGCCTTAGAGATAAAGATAGCAAGTGGTAAGGTCTGCCTTGTATCTGCTAGTAAAATTGCCATTTTAAACGCAGATGGATGGAGATAGAACTTTTCAAGCAAGTAGGTAGAGAGAGAGAGAGAGAGAGAGAGAGAGAGAGAGAGAGAGAGAGAGAGAGAGAGAGAGAGAGAACTTTAATACTCAAGGATACAGATTTTAGGTCCTGTTAACCGTACAGGGTCACTGGATGGAGAGAGAGAGAGAGAGAGAGAGAGAGAGAGAGAGAGAGAGAGAGAGAGAGAGAGAGAGAGAGATTTAGGTCATGTTACCCACACAGGGTCACTCTGGGGGGAGGGAGAGAGAGAGAGAGAGAGATATATCTTCGGGGACAAAACATCAGCACGACGCAAGTGTACTGTATGTCTCATTGATTCAGAACAGCCCATTGCTGAGGAAAGAGTAAGACGGTAACAGATTTTTAACGCACGAGGTCACGATCTTGTGGTACAGCTGCGCGAAGGAAGTTAATGATGTGTGCACTGCGTAACTCGGATGACACGTTGCTAACAGTACTGCAGTCATATTGATTCTGGCACACACCATCAAGGCAGCACAGGCGAAGGTTCGGATATCTCTAACTCTTGTTCTTCCCCCCTTTTTTTAAATTAATTTATTTTATTTTATTGTGTTTGTGAACACTTAGGTTGTGTCATGTGCTGTTCTGTTGGTTTGATGCTTCACAGGTGTCTGATGGATAGCGAGCGAAGCACCCTATGTAATGCGTGCATTATTGCAAAACGAAGTGGAAGTGTCTATAGCAGAAAACTTCTCTTTGTACTGTTGCTCTTTTATTGTCTGGTTCGAGGGTTGTTTGATCATCTTCTGACTTTCGTCTAGAGGCAGCCCGGTGGGCGGTTGACGGGATTTTAAAATCCAAGAACTAACCGACTTTATAAAGTTTACTTTCTATTAGTTTATTGCTGTTATTGTTAGTAGTAGTAGCACCGCAAATTTTCAAAAGCCTTTCCCGTAAAATTTATAATATCAACAGGTACGATTTTCTGGCAGGGAGTACCATTGTCATCTTATGTCATCAAGATTATGGAGCTACATAATCTGAGACGCACGTTCGCACACACACACACACACACACACACACACACACACACACACACACACACACACACACACACACACACACACATATAACACACAGAGAGGGGTGGGGGGAGGGAGGGGGAGTGTGTTGTACCAACCATTGTCATTTTACGTCATCAAGATTATAGAGCTACATATATATCTGAGAGAGTCCCGCCCCCCTTTTCCCCTTTCTTCTTCTTCTTCTTTAACATATTCAGCAGCACTTACTGTGACGTGAAGCTAACGTAATCAGAGACGAGACATCCTCTTATTTTTTGGTGGTCTTGCACTTAATCAGTATTTATCTGAGAACAGCAAAACGAACGCTTACCCCTGTGTTTGATTTGAAATGACCGAGTCTTCGCGGCAACAACTGTGGGACACTAAGTTGATTTTGTTGTTGTTGACTCTCTCTTTTTCTTTTCTTTTTCTGGCTTGACAGTAGAGCTTATGTTGGTGCGTTTCGGTTTATGATGGAAAGTGATGAGTCGCGGTCAGCTGAGACTGCCAGTGTAATTCTCTGTTACTTATTGATGAACTAAATAATGTGTCAAGTCGACTGGCGACGGGTTGAAATAAAGTGGTACGCCCCGTTATCTCTGTCAGTGTGTCACAACACGTCACTACTTCAGTGCCAATAAACTGTTGTGTACTTGCCACGTGCCTGTGCAGCAATTACCTTGTGCTGGGGTCACACTCACGGCGGTGGGCGGCGAAACCATAGGAGATACGACAGCGTAGGTAATGTTGTTTAGTCTCTGATGACCAGACCTCTGCCCCGTTAAGTACTCCCAAAGCTCGCCATTGAGAAATAATCCAGTACCGCAGCAGTTACCGTAAGTCTGCAGCCGGTTCTTGGGGTAACCAGGGACCCAGTTCCAGCTCTTAGTGCGATAAAGTATCAATCAACTCGCGGTGAGAATTAATTAATAGTTTGTTCGTTTTTTTGTTTTGTTTTGTTATGTCATCTTTCTTTCCTACCGTGATCAGGACAATATTTTGCTAGAATGCCAGAACAGAAATAACCTGAATTAAATAACAGTTAAAAATCGCATTGATTCATGCCACTTATTTAAAATTAAAATAAAAAATCCATTGTTCAGTCTCAGTTCACTGAGGAAGGTTTCAAGAAAACCGAAACGTTTCAACAGAGTGGGGTGTTACTGTTTTTCTTATTTTACTGTACACTTTTTTAGGTTTGAAAGGGATTTGGAGGAGGGCGTGGGGGATGAAGTTAAGTAAACCGGTTACGCAGAACAAATCGTTAAAGGAGAATGCTTGCATTCAGTAGACGAAGCATGCAAGGCTATTCTAACTTAGCCAACCAATGGAGAGAGAGATGGGGGGGGGGGGGGGGGGTGAGTTTTGATAGCTCTGGGTTCTGCGTCCACGGTACATGACCGTGGGTTTGCGATGAGAAGGCCCTCCATAGTTAGGGAGAAAGCAAGAAAACAAAACAGACAATACCACCAGAAACATCTTGCCCGTTTTTCTCTTTTTTTCTTTTGGTCAACCAGATGCCATTTTAATCGGTAATTTGAGAGCTGTTGAGAAGTGTCACCCGTGTATGGCTGGCTTCAAGAAAGATTCGGGCTAAACCTAACCACAGAGATACGTAACACAAGCACAACAACAAAGACCTGAGTCGCCTACGGTAACTCTTACCTGGCATGCGTGTAAATACGAGGTACATGAACTCCACCAGAGGAACAAGGATGTACATCTGGTGGCATTTATATACCTTGTATTTATACCTCTGATGGAGTTCATGTATCCTGTATTTACACATGCCAGGTGAAAGTTACCGTAGGCCACTCACGTCTTTGTTGTTGTACTTGTGTTACGTATTTCGAGCGCAAATTAACTCCCTTGTGTGTTGATTCTGTACGAGCGCTCTGGGCCTCGTTCTGTTTCAGATTTCTAACCACAGAGAGTTAGAATTCATGTGGGTTGATAGCATTTTGAAAACAACAAAAAAGACGGGCACATTCCCGTTTTTTTTTTTTTTGGGGGGGGGGGGGGGGGGGTTGTTGGTTGTTGTGGTCTCCTCCTACTCCTGGTACAGAAACAGTCGTACGGGAGAAGAGGAGTGAAGTTATCGTGGGATGTGAAATTCAATACTGACTTCTCTGTCAGTCAACGAAAACGGGGGCAAAGCTAGGAAATCATACACATTGACAAGGGCTCCAAGACTAGTTGCTTGCAGCACAAATTTGACACCAGCCGTGTAGGCGGAGCTAGTGCTAGACTTGGGGGTGGAGTGGGGGGGGGGCGGGCGGTGTAGGGCGTTTGGGGGGGGGGGGAGAGAGAGGCATCAGAGGGAGAATTGATAGAGAAGGGGAAAAAAATGTAGGTCATACGACATTGCCTCATCCGCCTCTTCCTCCCCTTCAGCAGATTTGCAGTAATAAAAAAAAAAAGAGAGAAAAAAAGAAGAAGCTGAAAATAGCAGCAGTGAATATCGAACAGTGTGTAATTTTGCCAGCCCGGCCACTTAGAACTCCGTCATTATCACGCAACTGCGCTGAACAAGACGTACTTTTGGAAGGAACATCTAGGCCACGTTGAGGTGGTGGAGAAGAAAACGCTCTCTTTCCTCTCTGCTCAGCCTGAGGCTGTTAGCTGTACGTATCTTCTTTTCGTCCGCTGCAATATTGGGTGATTATTGATTTGGACGACTGTGAGCAGACTTTTTTGGGTTGTTGTTCGCGGCTATTCAAGTAGGTGATGGTGTGTGTTTTCAGTTCAGTGGTGTGTGTGTGTGTGTGTGTATGTGTGTGTATGTGCTGGAAGTTTGTCAGTACTTTTTCTTCTTTTCAGTTTGAGAGCAGCCGTCGGAAAACTTAGTTAAAGGCATCGTTTGTGGCTGAAAGAAAGCAGCGGAACAGGAATAATAAGTTGAACGCTGAATGTTTTATTGATTAGGCCCATTTCAATGGAGGTTTGCACATGTCAGAATCTCCTAAGGTGAATTCTACTTATGTACATTGCATCCCGTCTGTGCGAAATACGCAAAAGTTAGAGAACAATACGTACCCAAGAAATATTTCATTAGCCCTTCAAGTTAGCACTCCTGCTTGCTGCAACAAGTACGGAATAATAAGTATCTGTGTCAGACTGAAAATAATATCTGTTAAGGATGGTGGTGGTGGTGGAGGAGGGGGGGGGGGAGTGTGGACGTGAGTGAGTGTGTGTGTGTGTGTGCTCGCGTGCCTGCGCGTTTAATGATTTTGACTTGAGTGTGCCGTGATCAATATTCTTTTTGTCCGGCTTAAGCTGTTAGACAGCCCATAGGAAAAAAAATTGGACAGTGATCTTTCTTCTTCTTTCTTTTTCTCTCTCTCAGCAGTCGAAGAGTTATGTAAACCAGATTGTTTTTGCGCGGGACCCTGGTATGTATTTAACGGTGATAACTGACACGTGTTGAGAGAGACTCAGCGAAATAGATTTTCTGTTTGTCCTTTTATGGAGACCACCGCATATCAGTGAGATTTTTCGCTTGTGCACAATTGCTTCCACTGCGGATACACCTGTGGTGGAGTTTATGTATCTTGTATTTACTCGCATGACAGATGAGTTACCGCGATAGGCGACTTGGGTCTGTTGTTGGGTTTGCACGACGTCTTTCGAGCGCTAATTAACTCCCTTGTTTGTGGATTGAGCTTTCACCGAGGTTCGCAGAGCACTTTTTGTACCAGTCTCCATTGACATTGTCCCTGATCAGACGTCAAGGTGGCAGCAGCGTCAGGAAGATTAGCCTGAAAGTTGTGGCTTTTGGAGAGGTTTCTATGAAGGCCAAAACGTGCGTGGTGTTCGAAGAAGAAGAAGAGAAGACCTCACGGCTTCGTAGTAGCAATGGCCGTCGGTTATTGCCTGTGAAAAAAACACACCCAGCAACCCCGTCAGCAGTAATGAATAGTGGATAACAACAGCAAGGTTAACACTTAGGGCTGATATTCCCCCCCCCCACCCCCCCTCTCTCTCTCTCTCTCTCCCCGCCCCTCCTCCGATTGGCCTGAATCCAATTAAGGAATCTGGTTACCATGGTGGCTTCTCCCCCACAAACTGTCTACCCACTTGTCCACATTTACATCCCTAACTTCTTCTCCAAGTGTTTGTGGGTGGACTGGAAGGGAAGGCAGAGAACGTATTTGTGTTGTTTCACAGGCGATTGGAGCCTAATCACACGGAAAGCTCACACTTATTATCCCAGGCCACTGGTGAACCCAGAGGCTCGTGGAATGAACAGCCATCGTTTGTGAGCTAGTTAGCATTGCCATCGTTTAAAATTGCTGTCCGAACCTCTCCAGCACAGCGGTCACTGACCACGTGGGTGAGCCGAGTTGCAGGATTTTTACAAGTACTGTTCAGATGGTGAAGTACGAGTAGAGAGAGAGAGAGAGAGAGAGAGAGAGAGAGAGAGAGAGAGAGAGAATACGAATACGAGAGAGAGAGCTGCATTGATTATCCATCCGAGTGTCGCAAATGCAGCGAGTGTGTATCACGAAACTTTAGACAACTGTCAAAATAGTATACCAGATACGTATGTAAACTGAAATGTGTGCGATACGACTTCTTTTTTTCTCTTATTCTTTTTCTCACAAAGAACTGATCAGGTTATAAAGTGTTAAAAAAAGAAGGGTCTCCAGAATAATGAAAGATAACAAAAATCAAAAACTGACCCCACAGAAACCGAAACCATAAGGCTTATTAGGGATTCCTGCATTAAGATGGGCAGCGATGAGAGCCATTTTAATGTTTCAGTAGGAAGTGATGAACAAAGTCAAAAGACAGTGTCCACAAACCACAACCTTTTTGAAGAGAACGGAGAGCCGAAGCGGTATCGAACCGAGGTCCTTCCGCTTACCAGCCTAACGCCTTACCGCTAGGCCAAACCGGCTCACAGGGGAAAAAGTTGAGAAAGAACGCCTTTTATAGTTTCAGTGGTATATGACTAGACACCGCCAACTTCCGGCAAGTATACCGTCTTCCAAGGTTCCAAGCATCGAACGAACAGTTAGGTCACTCCAGAGCAATGGAAAAATAGACGTAACAAGTATGGAAGGTGAATTTATGGGCGTTATAAAATAAACAGAAAAAAGGAAGAACAGGAATTGGGTTCACACATGTGTAATACACACACACACACACACACACACACACACACACACACACACACACACACACACACACACCTCTTAAAAAAAAAAAAAAATCGGACTAAAGAAATGGCTATTTCCAGTGGCTGTTGCAGAGAAGTCACGGTACACATACAAGTCAAACTGAAGCGACATGCTTTAAAAATATACAAAGATTTGCACTGAAGAAATTGCTATTTCCAGTTGCTGGTGCCGAGAATTCACGGTACACGTACAAGTCAGACTGAAGTGACATGTCCCACACAAATTCTGACTGAAGAAATAGCTTTTTCCAGTGGCTGTTGCCGAGAAGTCACGGTACACGTACAAGTCGGACTGAAGTAACATGTCCAACAAAAATTCTGACTGAAGAAATTGCTATTTCCAGTGGGTGTTGCCGAGAAGTCACGGTACACGTACAAGTCAGACTGAAGTAACATGTCCAACAAATGTTCTGACTGAAGAAATTACTATTTCTAGTGGCTGTTGCCGAGAAGTCACGATACACGAACAAGTCAGACTGAAGTAACATGTCCAACAAATGTTTTGACTGAAGAAATAGCTTTTTTCCAGAGGCTGTTGCCGAGAAGTAACATGCTTAAAAAATATACAAAAATTTGCACTGAAGAAATACCTATTTCCAGTGGCTGTTGCCGAGAAGTCACGGTACACGTAGTTGTATGTAAGTCAGACTGAAGTAACCAACAAAAATTCCGACTGAAGAAATAGCTTTTTCCAGTGGCTGTTGCCGAGAAGTCACGGTACACGTACAAGTCAGACCGAAGTGTTGATTCTCTGCCCAACTGCTCTGATCGGCCTGACCTCGAGCGGCGGGTGCGCATACCTCGCGGTTAGTGCGCCGTCATTCTCCCCACCCGTGCGCCAGAAGGATTCTGGTATTGATACATTGATCCCGGCCAGCGGTGCCCCTGTTTGCCCAGACTTATCATCTCAGCAGCAGGCGCACCTCTTTATAGCGCCAGCCTCTTCAGTTTATATGATATGTATTTTGTTGTGTTGCGAGCAGAGATCGCGGGGAAAGTGTGCACCATGTGAGGGAGGCACAGCCGCTTGCTGTCTTCATTCTGTAGTCAGCTGCTGCAGGCACATGACCGAGTGGTATGCCAGGTTTACTGCCCCTGCCCCCCCAACCTCCCCCTTCCCCCTCCCCGATCAGAGTAAGTAACTTGGTGTTTTACGCCCAGTCAGTCCGTATGAGACCTACACATACAGAAGGGTTAAAAAACAAACAACAACAAACCACCACCACCACCACCAACAACAACACACGCACGCACGCACGCATACATGCATGCATTCATGCATGCACGCACACACGACTTGACTTTGTGTACCTTCAGTTTTTACACGCACCCACAAAAACCCACCACCACCAACAACAACAAAAAACACGCTGATTTTATTTACAGAAAACAAAAAGGCGCGCAAAAATTCTCGTGGAAAACACCTTTATTTTCAAGCAACAACAGGCGGGGGCAGATAATAATTATACCCCAACAAACGGTGGTAAATTTGGTGTCAGTTAGTGCTGGAGTTTTCAAATGATGAATTGATTTGTGCCGAGTGTTCACGGGCTGGGGCGCTCTCGCTGACGCATGGGCCCAGCTGTTGTGTGAGTTAGCGCACTTGTGTGTGTGTGTGTACGCAAGTGCATAACACGGACACATTTGCACAGACACGCTGCGGCTAGGAGACATTTTGGGGGCGGGTAGGGGGGAGAGAGAGAGGGGGGGGGGGGGGGTAGGCACGAATGCATGTCGGACAACCTAAACTTTATGAGAGAGAGAGAGGAGAGAGAGAGAGAGAGAGAGAGAGAGAGAGACAGAGCGAGAGAGAGAGAGAGAGGCTTCTGCTTCCGAACAGACCCACTGTATTCTAGTCGTATGAGACTGTAAAGGAATGAATCTAGCCTTTTGAAATACCCGCCGGTGGCTACAGCGCTGTTTAGTTACATGGCTGGTGCCGCGTGAAACTGTGGATGCACATTTGTGTTACTGTTTCTGTTTGTGCCAGCTTTTACTTGCTTGATGCCTTGGTGATAGTCGCCAGCACATTCATGCACAACGAAAGTAAATTCCTGTACACGGGTTTTGGTTTTGTTTGTTTGTAGTGCCAGTGATCACCACTGATCGACAGTGATCACCGGTGATTAGCCGTGAGCGCAACCGTGCACAAAAAGTACATTTCTGTTCGCCTCATTGTTGATCGTCAGTCACGGTGCTTACGTACCCAAAAGTCGATTTTTCACAAGGCTAGTGTCGAAAAATAAGTACATTCCGTCAAGCCTTTTTGTTGGAGTGGTGGTAATGATTTGTGTTTTTTTATATTTTAAATTAGACTAAATTAGTGCTTTTTTTAATCGTGTCGTTTTGCGTCATCATCATTATCACATGGATCTCATTACTCGTGTGACTTGTTTCACCAGGTATCAGTCCTTGTCGTTTGCTTAAAAAATAAGAAAAAAGACTAGCTTACTATTATTGTATTAACAATAAGATGTGAATATCACACAAGCACGCACGCATAGTTATTTAACTAGTGGTGTGGGTTGTGTGTTAATAACTAATTGAAATCAACCGCAAAGAGGTTGAAACCTGTTTGCGGTTGATTTTAGTTGGTTATTAACACGCTCTTATTTTGTACAGCATCTTATTTTGACAGCGCAGCGAGTTTGTGTACACCAGAGAATAGCGCTATACAAAAGTTATCTATTATTATTATTGTACGATGGGCTTCAGCGATTTCATATTCTATGGTCAGTTGACTAACTTATTTGCATCTCAGAACCATCGATGAATGTGAAGACTGTTTTGTGGTCGCTTCGCGCCTGTCTGCCTGCACACGTGCCAGCTGTTGGCCACGTAACATCAGGAGGTTGTTATTTACACGCAGTAGGTTTGTTTGTTTTTTTCGCCGACGAGAGGCTTAGGCTAGGGGTAATCGGAAATGCGAGCTGCATAAAAACTCTCTGTCTCTGGCAGACTCTTGTCTCTCTCTCCCCCCCCCCCCCCCCCTTTTGTGTGTGTGTGTGTGTGGTGTGTGTGTGTGTGTGTGTGTGCGTGCGTGCGTGCGTGCGTGCGCGCGCGCGCGCGTGTGTGTGTGTGTGTGTGTGTGTGTGTGTGTGTGTGTGTGTGTGTGTTGTTCTCTTTCTGTCTCTCTCTCCCCACCCCCCACCCCCCTCCCCCCTCTCTCTCCGCCCCGCCTCTACATCTGTCTGACTCTCTCTCGTTGTGTGTCATTAACGCGTATTTATTTAACTGATATAGTTACGGTAACTGCATCATTTTTGTTGAGTGCTATATAATTATGTATGTATAATTCTGTTGCACTGTGGGCTTTCATTGGCTTTAGATATTGCCGTGTGCCAGCGGTTTGAACACGCCTAAAAATAACGACACTGTGTAACACGGTGCTTTAACGTCCACAGACATGATAAGGCTTATTAGGGGCGGTTGGTGGGGGGGGGGGGGGGGGGGGGGGGGAGGGGAGGTATATACCTATCGCTACACTGTCACCACCAGAATGACTTCTGTATTAAGGGTGGGCCGCTGGGCAGCGTTGAGAACCATTTTAATGTTTCCTTGTGAGGGACAAAGTCACAAGATAGTGTCCACAGACCGCAACTTTTGAAGAGGAAAGGAGAGCCGAAGCGGAATCGAGCCGAGGCCCTTCTGCTTACCAGCCTAACGCCTTACCTCTAGGCCAAACCGGCTCACGACTGCGTCTAAAGTGAACCTACGTACACTGAAAGTTGAAACCCTGAAACCCCTGTCAGGGGTAGCAAAATCTAGAACGCATCGTCTGTATGGAGCGCTTGTGTAATGTACTCTATACACGTAATAGTATGTAATAATTAAAATGTGTGTGTTCTAGACGGGGATGGGAAAAGGGTGGTTGCTAGTAGAGCTCTAGCAGTGGTGTTTGACCGGTTACGCTTACAGTAACAACTGACTGACTGGTTTCCGCGAACCACTTTTGCCACCTTGTAGTTGACATCATTATTAGGGACAAGTTGTGACCAATGCCGAAGCACGGTTCAATAATTTGTTACGTCCACGTTAACCAGAAGGCTCGTTAGGACGGACAGCTCAGGACGGCCACCTCGACTCTCACACAGCTCCTGAACTATGGCCACCTTGTAGCGCCACACCGGTTTGAGAAAATGTCTAGCGCGATCACAGACTCCAAGCACTGGTTTATGACATCCTTCAACCACTGCCGTATTTAGTTATGCCATAGGGTCCAGAAAACTGTCCGCTAACGAGCAGTTTTTCGTTGGTGTTCAAACGGTAGTAAGTTTGTTACAAACAACTCAAATAAAACAAGGCGTGTCATTTATAGCCGCCAATAAAGTTTACACCAGCACAAATAAAACCTCAATCGTTTGAATCGAGAATTGTGAGCCGGTTTGGCCTAGCGGTAAGGCGTTAGGTTGGTAAGCGGAAGGACCTCGGTTCGATACCGCTTCGGCTCTCCTTTCTCTTCAGAAAGGTTGTGGTTTGTGGACACTGTCTTGTGACTTTGTCCATCACTTCCTACTGAAACATTAAAATGGCTCTCATCGCTGCCCATCTTAATGCAGAAGTCATTCTGGTGGTGACAGTGTAGCGATAGGTATATAATCTCCCTGTCCCCCCAAATCCATACCCCCCTTCCCCCCCTTCTCCCCGTCCCTAATAAGCCGTACGGTTTCTGTGGACGTTAAGCACCATGTTTACTATCGAGACCGACCTCTTTTTTCTTCTTTTTTCTTTTTAAATCCGGGGTGGATGCTTCTCTTGTTTACGTGCGTGCTTGGGCGCTAGGTTGCTTCTACAGTCTTATCAGTATCCGAACCTTTCGGAGGCCGCTGACCGCGTCGGTGGACAGCTCCGCGGAGATAAAGAGTGCCCCTTTAGTGGCATAACTAAATCTGGCAGAGTTTGGAGGAAGGTGCCGGAAAGCGGTGCTCGGAGTGTGATTAGTACCCGAACCTTCCGGAGGGTGCTGACCGCGTCGGTGGATGGCTGCGCGGAGATAAAGAGTGCCCCTTCTGGCAGAGTTTGGAGGAAGGTGCCGGAAAGCGATGCTCGCGATCACTGCATGTGATAGTACGTAACATTGAATGGACAGTAGGCGGCCCGTGCGCCATCATCAGCACAGCCCTCGAAGCCCGTTCAGCCGGGCGCCACTTCTGACGAGGCCTAATTATGTGTGGGTTCATTGCTGCTGAAGCTGTTGATGCTGTGCACTTTTACTACAGTGGACTGTCGCATGGTGTTCATCGCGAGACACGGCGAGAGATAATTATCTTGTGTGGGGGGTAATTAAGGTTACTACTGTGCTATTGCCGTTTTGCTGGCTTTGTTCGTCGAGCACAGAGCTGTTGCTGTTTGAAAAAGGTTGCCCGGGACTGGTTCGGTTCCGTGCACACTTGCGTGAGCCGATTTTGCCCAGAGGTAAGGTTAGTTAGGCTGGTAAGCGGACGGCGGCGGTTCGATCCCCTGCTTCGACTGTCCTTTCTCTTCAGAAATTTTGCATTGTGTCAGTTGTGGTTGCTGTCGTGTGACTTTGCCCCTTACAATTCTTAAGACATTAATAAGGCTGTCCTAGCTGCCAGAGCTCAGGAGCTGTGTGAAAGTCGAGGTGGGCTCCCCGTTCCTGATAGTCCGTATGGTCTTTGTGGACGTAAAGCAACATTGAATTTGAACTTGTTGGCTTCAGAGCTCAGGAGCTGTGTGAAAGTAGATTGCCGTCCGGGCCCCCGTCCTAATTATAGAGTCTTAATGTGGTCTCTTGGAGTAAACACATGAATTTGAACTTGTTGGCTTCAGAGCTCAGGAGCTGTGTGAAAGTAGAGGTTGCCGTCCTGGGCTCCCCGTCCCTAATAGTCCTTATGGTCTCTATGGACGTAAAGCAACATTGAATTTGAACTTGTTGGCTTCAGAGCTCAGGAGCTGTGTGAAAGTAGAGGTTGCCGTCCTGGGCTCCCCGTCCCTAATTAGTAGCAGTCCTTAATGTGGTCTCTATGGACGTAAAGCAACATTGAATTTGAATTGTTGGCTTCAGAGCTCAGGAGCTGTGTGAAAGTAGAGGTTCCGTCCTGGGCTCCCCGTCCCTAATTAGTAGCAGTCCTTAATGTGGTCTCTATGGACGTAAAGCAACATTGAAGTTGAACTTGTCGGCTTCAGAGTTCAGGAGCTGCGTGAAAGTAGAGGTGGCCGTCTTCGGCTCCCCGTCCCTGTGTGGACGTAAATCAACGTTGAACTTGAACTGGTTCTATCAGAGCTTAGGAGCTGGGTGAAATTCGAGGTGGCCATCCCGGGCCACTAATAGTCCTTAAATAATTAGGGCCTCTGTGCTGACGTAAAGCAGCACTGAACTTGAACTCCTAGCTGCCCGTCTCAGTGCAGAATCATTCTTGTGGTGACAGTGTGGCGTAGTGAGGCATAGTCCGGAGAGGCACTGGCGGGGACCGCGGTCCCAGGAAGTTGGGCAGTGAGACCATACCTGACGCTACGCTGTCACCACCAGAATGATTTCTGCATTACGATGGGCAGCGACGTGAGCCACTTCATTGTTTCGTTAAACGGCGAGGGGCAAAGTCACAAGACGGTGTCCACAAACCACCACTTTTGAAAAGAAAGAGCCGAAGCTTGGAATCGAACCGACGTCGTCCGCTTACCGGCCTAACGCCTCCTTACCGCTTGGCCGAACCGGCTCACATGGCCCGTTTCTTGGTTGGTTCGATGGTTAGACTTAATTGTTTAACGCCGAGTTGTCTCCCAAGAGGTACTTGCGCGGACCGAGGTCCCAGGAGGTGGCGGGCAGAAGGAGACTATACCTAACACGCTACACTGTCACCATCACATTGTTCAGGAGCTGTGTGAGAAGTCGAGGTGGCCGTCCTGGGCTGTCCGTCCTAACGAGCCTTCTGGTTTCCGTGGACGTAAAGCTATATTGAACCATGCTTCGGCATTGGTCACAGCTTGTCCCTAATATGTCAACTGACATCTGAGGACATTAAGCATCACTTCATCATCACCACCAGAATGAGAGCCGGTTTGGCCTAGCGGTAAGGCGGTAGGCTGGTAAGTAGAAGTGCCTCAGCTCGATGCCGCTTCGGCTCTTCTTTCTCTTCAAAAAGGTTGTGTTTGTGGATACTGTCTCGTGACTTTGTCCCTCACAATTAATGAAACATTAAAATGGCTCTCATCGCTGCCGATCTTAATGCAGGAGTCATTCCGGTGGTGATAGTATAGCGATAGGTATGTAATCTCCCTCTTCCCCCATCTTCGCCCGTCCCTAATAAGCCTTACGGTTTATGTGGACGTAAATCACCATGAAAGAAGAGAAAGGTGAGCCGGAGCAGGGAATCGAACGGGCGTGGTTAACGCCCAGTCAAACATTACGATAGGCAGCGGTTATATCAGGGCGGTGTGTGTGTGTGTGTGTGTGTGTGTGTGTGTGTGTGTGTGTGTGTGTGTGTGTGTGTGTGAGAGAGAGAGAGAGAGAGAGAGAGAGAGAGAGAGAGAGAGAGAGAGAGAGAGAGAAGACCCCCCCCCAAAAAAAAAAAAAAACAGAAAAAAGGGAACAGTGTCCAGTGCCTGTTGTGCCCGTGAGCTGAGCAGCATCCTACTACTGTCAGTGCAAATCCAGGTTTAGTGTTCCTCAGCCTGCCCCTCCTGTGACTCGCAAGGCAGTTCAGTGATGTAGCCGCGGGCCAGCAGATGTTACCCGCGGTGTCCGCTGGTCAGTGTGAGAAAGAGGGCAGAGACGAGTCACGGGCCGACAGGTGGAAATTTATGGCCTTTGTTGTGAGACTACGCATACATCCCCGACAACCGCTCAACATCCGCTTGCCTTTGACCTGTGGTGGGTGGCGGTGTTGGTGGCTGTGGCAGCAGCGTGGCTTGCTTGGCCTTTTGCTTTCGCCCTTCTCCCCGCGAACCTTGTACGCTCTTTTAACGGGGGTAATATTGAAGGGACTGACCAACTCTTCGAAAATTTGTGTTTGATGTTCGTGTAAGGGTATGCTTTGCTTCATGTTCGTGTAGGGACTGGTTTTGTGGATTGATTGGAGAAAGTATAATATATATATGATATATAGTTTATTATATATATATATATATATATATATATATATATATATATATATGAGAAGAGTTTTGAGATGTGCATTTGCTTATGACAGAGTTTGGTTGTCCTGAGCTGACCCTTTGCGATTGGCAGGACGTTAAAATCAACTAACTAACTAACCTTTCGCCCGGTGCTTTCTCCTCGGTGGTCAGTGTCTCGTTCCTTACACCCTGTCCCGTCTGCCTGGTCTTCCTCTGCTTCAAATGTTGTTTTACAGCGCTCAGGAGCTGTGTAAAAGTCGAGGTGGCCGTCTTGGGCTCCCCGTCCATACTAGTCCTTATGGCCTCTGTGGACGTAAAGCAACATTAAAAAAAGATATTGCGAGAGCTCAGTAGCTGTGTGAAAATTGAGGTGCCCGTCCTGGGCTTCCCGTCGCTAACAGTCCGTACGGTCTCTGTGGACCTAAAGCAATATTAAAACTCGCTGTCTCAGAGCTCAGGAACTGTGTGAAAGTCTGGTAGTCTTTACGGTCTCTGTGGACGTACAGCAACATTTGAAGAGGAAGTACCACAGAGCTCAGGAGCTGTGTGAAAGTCGAGGTGGACGTCCTGGGCTCCCGTCCATAATAGTCCTTATGGTTTCTGTGGACCTAAAGCAAGGTAGGTAGTGTTGCTTAATGTCCTCAGATGTCAGTTGACATATTAGGGACAAGCTGAGACCAATGCCGAAGCATGGTTCAATATAGCTTTACGTCCACGGAAACCAGAAGGCTCGTTAGGACGGACAGCCCAGGACGGCCACCTCGACTCTCACACAGCTCCTGAACTATGACCTAAAGCAACATTGAACTTGAACATTTAACGTCTACAAAGACCGTACAGACTGTTAGGGACGCCCATGACGTCCACCTCGACTTTCACGCAGCTTTTCCTGAGCTCTCGCACGGTCTGTTCCCCGTTGGCTTCTTCATAGAAGTTTTAAAGGAATGAATGGGTAGTCCGTCTAGCGTGTTGGTCATTGCGACACATGGTGTAGGCTGTCGTGAAAACTGGTGTGAACGTAGACTTGGCTTTGTGTACCTTCAGTTTTACACACACGCACACACGCGCGCGCATGCACACACACACGCACGCACGCACGCACGCGCGCGCGCACGCATGCACAGACGCACGCATGCACATTTTAGTTGTGTGTGTGTGTGTGTGTGTGTGTGTGTGTGTGAGAGAGAGAGAGAGAGAGAGAGAGAGGAGAGAGAGAGAGAGAGAGAGAGAGAGAGAGCTGCAGACTGGAGGTAGGGATTCAGGGCAGTAGATAGTCTATTCTTACACCCTGTCGAGAAGGAGAGAGACACTGGTTTCTCCTTGCACTTTGTTTTTACGAACACATGTATACATTATGTATTATATGTATATATCTTGTTTTGAGGAGTGGCTTATACGCTCACTGTCGATCAATTGCGCTGCACTCGGGCGCAGCTCAACTATGCTTAGCAAGAGCCGAGACTGGTCGATGGTTTTTGTAGCCTGAGATGTCACGCGGTACCGAGAAACCTGACGGTGTCGTACTCAGAAGTCGAAAGTCTTTGATTCGCTGACGGCCTCGCAGTAATGGTTGTATTATTTATAGGTAGGACTGAATGCTATTTGTTTTCGAGCTGTGCTAGCCACGATTGGCATTTGGAGTTGTTTTGTGCTTGGGCGGTGTCCATAAAATATTTCACTTCTAAGAGAGAAAGAGTTGTATTTCGGTCGGAGTTGTAGGGTGATTGCAGTGGTGGAAGTCTGTTAGCTAACGTTTATTTTCGTTTATCCCAGTCGAAATGCTGGATGTATTAAATATGGAAATTCAGTATTTCCAGATTTCTGTCGATCAGAATGTCAGTGTGGTTTAATTAGAAAAGGGTGTTACTATTGTGGGAACAAATCATACTAGGAAAACAATTTCGACGTTTATAAAACGTGCAGCGTTTGTTGCTTGGTCATCCAGAATGTCGTCACATGCAGCGTTTGTTCCTTGGCCATCGGCATCCTGAATGTCGTCACTTGCAGCGTTTGTGTCTTGGCCATTCTGAATGTCGTCATATGCAGCGTTCGTTTCTTGGCCAACCTGAATGTCATCAAGACCTTGCTTGCTTACGCAAGTGCATGCAATCCTAGTCAGTTCTGAGAGTTAAAAGAAAGAAAGAAAGAAACAAAAAGAAGAAATCGAAACTGTCGCCGTATGTTCTCGACTCCAAGTGTTTTTTTTTGTTTTTTGTTTTGTTTTTATTGAACCAGGGGAATGAATTCAACCGCGGTGTGTTATCAGTGTGCACGTACTTATTATTCATTTGTGTTCTGGACGTATTGCGTCCGTTATCTGTCTCATTGTGACCCCATTTTTTCCCTTCTCTGTGTGTGCAGATGAGTGATGTTTTGACGGAGGGTGTGTGTGTGCTGCACGTGCCGCTTATGCCGGATTTGTACCGTTTGTGACATGGGGCCCTGTTGCCCGCCACTCAGCAGCTCCATCAATACTCGGTGAGTGAGACGGTGTACACCTGTGAACCTCCTGTGAATCCTTCCAGACGTGTCCTACATGGTTATCCCCCCGCCCCCACCCCCCACCCCCACCCACACACGCACGCAGTCACACATACGCACGGACGCGCGCGCGCGCGCACGCACACGGAGAGAGAGAGAGAGAGAGAGAGAGAGAGAGAGAGAGAGAGAGAGAGAGAGAGAGAGAGAGAGAGCAAAACATACCCCCCCCCCCACCCCACACACACACAAAATTACACACACACACACACACACACACACACACACACACACACACACACACACACACACAAACAAACAAACAAACAACACCCACCCACCCCAGCTAGCAATCACTAAAATGTTTCCATGAGCGCAAACCTGCGAGTATGTCTGTGACCTGTGACTGTGTCTGTGAAGGCAAGCAAGTTCGAGCATTAGTCGATGTGTGTGTGTGGATCCATTGATTGTGTCTGTGAAGGCAAGCAAGTTCGAGCATTCGTCGATGTGTGTGTGGATCCACTGACAGTGTCTGTGAAGGCAAGCAAGTTCGAGCATTCGTCGATGTGTGTGTGGATCCATTGACTGTGTCTGTGAAGGCAAGCAAGTTCGAGCATTAGTCGATGTGTGTGTGGATCCATTGACTGTGTCTGTGAAGGCAAGCAAGTTCGAGCATTAGTCGATGTGTGTGTGGATCCACTGACTGTGTCTGTGAAGGCAAGCAAGTTCGAGCATTAGTCGATGTGTGTGTGGATCCACTGACTGTGTCTGTGAAGGCAAGCAAGTTCGTGTGTGGATCCAATGTAGCATGCGTATTGAGCTTGAAAGTGGAAGCTGTTCAAAGCTCCTAGACAGTCAAGAGTTGAGTTTTTGTTACTGGCAATGAAGCGCTGCAGATCTGATTAGTCACTGTAATGGGCACGCAAGCACGTGTTTAATGAAATGAAAATGACGCTGGTCGGAGGGACGTGGCTTGTGCCGTTATTACGCTTATGCGCGTGCACAGTACGTCATGATCTGGGACAGGTGTTCGCCCGTGGACTTGGGGCCCACTTGGACCCACGTGCATTTTGATCTGGACACCGTCAGCTGTGGGTACAATGCGGAGAGGTCATTCCTAATAATTGTGTCAAGTGTTTTCTACCTATGAGTCTTCTGTGTGCGTGCGTGCGTGCGGGTGCGTGTGTGGGTGCGTGCGCGCGCGCCCCGGTGCGTGTGCGTGTATACGTGTGTGCGCGCGCGCGTGTCAATATGTGTGTCTGTGTGTCATTGGCCGCGCGCGCGTGTGTGAGCGAGCGCTACCGTTCTCTCACTGTGTGCGTACTTGCGCTGCGTGTGTTATGTACGGTATGACTGTGTGTGTATTTCTGTAACTAAGTGTAAGGGACAAGCGGTTCCAGCGTGTCCCTGAAGTGCCCAGCTCAGCGGCTAGCTGCCCACACAACTTGCCCCTTGTATTGATCACTTCACGCTGTCTCTTTTCCCCCCAGCCTAGCAGAAACACGGCATTGAAAGAAACGTGGGGGGTGACGTGTGTAAGGAAAATGGTGGGTGGGAGGCGGGATAGGGGGTTGAAGTCTTGCATGCCCTCTCAGTGTTTTTTATTCGGAATGTGTTTGAGAGGAACCAATAAACTGACTTCCCCGTCGTGTTCACGGGTTTCACCGATGTCAGTGAAACGAGAGAACCGACACTGTTCGGTAAAGTTGGAACAAGGTCAGTCGCCTCTACAGCTATCACAGTCAGCGAAAGTGTGAAAAACAACATCACACACAGAACGCAGTATACGCGCGCGCGCGCGCACGCACGCACGCACGCTCTCTGTGTGTGTCTCTCTCTCTGTGACTCTCACGCGCGCGCACGCACGCACGCACGCACGCACGCACGCACGCACGCACGCACGCACGCACGCACGCACTCACTCACTCACTCACTCACTCACTCACTCTCTCTCTCTCTCTCTCTCTCTCTCACCACACACACACACACACACACACACACACACACACACACACACACACACACACACACACACACACACACACACACACACACCCACAGCACCACCGCATTGATTCGAAGACAAAAACAGCACATGTCCCGCTCAGTTACGTTGCCCCCACCCCAAAGCCCCTGAACACACACTTTCACTTGCACGAGAGAGGTTATTAAGACATTACACACCATCAAAATATTAGGATTTGTTGTGCTGCAATATACACTTATCTCTTGTGTAGCCCCCCACACACACATACACATACAGAGTAGGCTAATTGTGGATTGTCATTGTCGTGCTGTTGACGTTGCCATGACACTGACCACTCGAGTCTGCAGCCAGGAATGATTATCTTTCAGTGAATGAAAACGCTTTTGCTTGTTTGATCTTTCGTCTGTAGTGTTTACCGGCGGGAGACGTATTATATATATATGTATGTGTGACACTTCAGTCCGGTGTATTTTTTTAAATTTTTGTGTGTGGAGCAAAATCTCTTATCTTTCGCTTTCTTGCTGAACTCGGTCTGATTCTGCTGGGCCACGCATGCTTGTGGGGTGTCTGTCCTGCCCTTGCTGATCGGTACACACACGCGCACAGACACAACCCCTCTTCCCCATCCCCCTACCCCCCCACCCCCCCACCCACACACACACACACCAGGAAAGCCCAGCCCTGTCTGTTCTGTTTCCCCCCTCTGTTTGCCCCCCACCCCTGTTTTTCCCCGCCGCTTCCCAAAGCCCCCTTCCCCCCCCCCTCCCCCCCCCCACAACACACACACACACACACACACACACACACACACCCCCCCCTCCCCCCCTCCCCAGAGAGGGGGAGAGAGAAGAGGTGATTATCGATTAAAACAAATGTCAGGAATGTAATTTGGAGAATGAATGAAATGAAAAAGACCCTTTGAAAAGGGATTTACGTTTTGTTGGGTTGACGAAACCCACTCTCTTCTTTTTTCCCCCCCAAACCCCCCCCCTTTTTTTTTTCTTTCTTTCTTTTCTTTTCTTCTTCTTCTTTCTTCTTTCTTTTTACTTTCTGACACCCAAATCGAATAGGCCTATGTTTTGCAATACCGAGGCGGGTTTTATTTTTTCCTCCGCCTCTACAAATCGAATGTCAAATGCTTCAGTGTACTGTAGAAGGTAGGTAGGTAGTTAGCTGGTCAGGCCTGGGCTTGTTTTGGAATTAGTCCCGTAAAAAGTTTCTCTTCCATTTTTTTTTGGTTTTTTTTTTTTTTGCTTTTTTGGGTTTTTTTTTTTTTTTTCCCGGAAGGGGTTTCTTTTCCCTTGGGTTTGGGGTTTTTTTTTTTTTTTTTTTTTTTTTTTTTTAGTTTTTGTGTAGCTGTGTGCGTCGCTCGTGTTGGAAACCGCGCAGTGGTGTGTCTGACGTAACGCTGCGGAGGCGGGACTTAACCTTTGAGCCACACAGTCGGAACATGTTAAGGCCTGAGTGACACGGTTTGCCCAGAAAACACGCACGCACATACACACACGCACGCACGCTCACGCGCGCACACACACACGCGCGGGCGCGCGCATACACGCACACACACACACACACAAGTAAGCACACACGTGCGTGCGCGCACACACACACACACGCGCGCGCGCACGCATACACACACACACACACAAAATGCACGCGCGCGCGACACACACACACACACCGAACAATTAACAAAAAACAAAAACAACAACAACAACAACCACGAAAGGGACGACGATGTTTGGTTGTGCCGTGTGTTTCGGTATTTCTGCAGCGTCGGCACGGCAGATCACAGCACGAAACAGCGGCGCAACATCTTGTGCACAACATTTTCTTCCGCCGTGTGGAACAAAACAAAAAGCATTCACGCCTCAACTTCAAGTCGTTTGTGTTGTCTCGTTCCGCCCCCCCCCCCCCTTTTCCCCCCGCCCCCGCCCCGCCCCCCCTTTTTTTTTTTGCTCCTTTTGGGGTGTTTTTGCTTCTTCTTCTTCTTCTTCTCCTTCTTCTTCTTCTTCTTTGTGTGTTTTTGTGTGTGTGTTTTTGTTTTGTTTGTTTTGTTTGTGTTTTTCTTTTGTTCTCCGGAACGGTGGAAGTCAGCCGTGTTCTCTTCGGATTGTCTGATCCCGTTTTGCATCAGCCTGAATGCGGAAACAGGTTTGAGTCGTTCGCCCTCGTCGGCATGGCCGAGCGGGATGAATCGTAAAACAGGCGTAGCCTGTCCCCTGGGGACGGCTGCTGTTCACACCGCGTTGTAGGCCGGCGTAATGAGGCGGGGTGTCTGCTAAAACAAAAACAACGTTGGGGGGGGGGGGGAGGGACTAGGAAGATTGTTACCCCCCCCCCTTCTCTCTCCCTCCCCCCCCCCCCTCCCTCCCTCTCACTCCTTTACTCTCTCTCTCCCCCCCCTCCTCCCCCCCGAAGCCCCCCCCCCCTCTCTTTGTAATTTTGTCAGACAAATTCACCAATAAAAAATGGGCTTCCCGATCTAAATATAACACCCCCAAAAGTTAATTACTTGCTTTTCTTCTTTTTTGTTTTTTGTGGTGTTCCCCCCCCCCCCCCACCCACACCCCCCCACCCCCCTCCCCCTAAACTTCGACGGGAAAAAAAAAAAGAAAGAGAGAGAGAAAAAAGAAGAAGACATATTGCGTCTGCGTACTTTCTATACTTTGTACTTCTGCGATTTTGAGTCGTGAGATTGTGAGTGAACACATACCGGAATTAATGATACGAATTTCACCGGAGATGCTTTAATTGGTTGATCTCGGTATTTGATTGCGTTCATTTAGAGCTTGGTCGCTGTGGCTGTTTTTATTTAAAAATTATTTACGGGCAAATATGAAGGGGGGGGGGGGGGGGGGGGAGGGGGCGGGTCATTTTTTCTTTCTTTTTTCTTGAAGTGTGTGTGTGTAGGGGCTATTATCAATTATGCAGTCATGTTGCGGGCCCGCGCCTGTCAAAACAAGAGAACGTCAATACACTTTGACGCGTGTGACATATCGTGGTTGTTCACTGCGGTGACGAAGGTACGAAGAGGCTGACAAGTGTCGCGGGTTGACGTGAACTGTTCCAGCAGCCGCTGCACACACACACACACACACACACACACACACACCACACACACACACACACACACACACACGCGCGCGCGCGCGTGCACGCACGCGCACACGCACGCACGTGGTGAAGCAGGGCTTTTGCTTTCACCAGCTGGTCCAGTTTAAAACCGTCGTAGATGTCAGACGTAGTGGAATTTTCTTTTCTTCTTTTTTCTTCTTCTTGGGGGTGGGGTGGGGGAGGTGGCATTGTGCAGGTGTGTGTGTGTGTGTGTGTGTGTGTGTGTGTGTGTGTGTGTTGTGTGTGTGTGTGTGTGTGTTGTGTGTGTGTGTGTGTGGGTGTGTGTGTGTGGAGGAGAGAGAGAGAGAGAGAGAGAGAGAGAGAGAGAGAGAGAGGGGTGCTAGTACGCAAGAAAGGTGAAGCGATATATCAAGAAGGCTGACTTCGTGGGTACCAAGTCAGTACCACGTCAGTGAAATCGATGTAACACCAGAAAAAGAAGAAGGGCTCGCATCGACTGTCTCCGTCTTCTTACACTGCTGCATGCGATGTCACAGCTCAAGTATTTTGCAGTGCGCATGGTTCACAGCCGAAGAGAGCGAAACATTAGGGCAGTGACAGAATGACAGTTGTTCGACACTGCAGAGCCGTACAACCAAACCAGTCAGAGCTAACAAGGCCGAGGGCATTTAATTATTAGCGGGTGTTGCAGCCTTGGGGCTAATCTAAGCGTTGAGACTTGGAGCCACCAATACGACAGTGGGTCCTCTGGAGGTGGCGATATTATATTACCGCCGGGCGAGTGGGCGTGGGCGTCTGGACAGAGCGATTGCATGCCGTCGTGGCAGCGTGTAATCTGGCACAGTTGCAGAATCACATAGCAAGTAATAGACTGAGTAATAGACACACATACACACAAAAAAGCTGTTAGATGTCAGTGGATTGTACAGACGGTTGACTGCAGAGCCACCGAGGCAGGGTCTGTTGAATGAATGGAACGGTAAACACAGAAATGGCTGGTAGATGAAGAGAGCGTTGTGTTCTGCAGAACCAGCGGGGTGAGTGAATACCCACATAGTGTGTTACAGAATCACACTAGAAAACGACTGAACAATGAACGCAGAACATGGCTGTTGGATGTCGCGAACATCACACGCGGTCTGTCCATTGTGAGAAAAGCCATTTAAAGCCACCTCGTTCTGCAGAATCACAGAACCCTTGAGTTGAGAGTGAGCAAGGCCATTGAATGTCATCTCATGCTGCAGAATCACAGAGCCTTTGAATGCCATCTCATGCTGCAGAACCACAGAGCCTTTGAATGCCATCTCATGCTGCAGAATCACAGAACTATTGAATGCCATCGCGTGCTGCAGAATTACAGAACCCCTGAAAGTGAGCAGGGCCATTGAATGTCATCTCATGGTGCGGAATCACAGAACCATTGAATGCCCTGCCATCTCTTGCCGCAGAGTCATAGAACCCTTGAGAGTGAGCAGGGCCATTGAATGTCATCTCATGCTGCAGAATCACAGAACCCCTTGAGTTGAGAGTGAGAAGGCCACTGATTGAATGCCGTCTCATGCTGCAGAATCACAGAACCCCTTGAGTTGAGAGTGAGAAGGGCCACTGATTGAATGTCATCTCATGCTGCAGAATCACAGAACCCCTTGAGTTGAGAGTGAGAAGGCCACTGATTGAATGCCGTCTCATGCTGCAGAATCACAGAACCCCTTGAGTTGAGAGTGAGAAGGCCACTGATTGAATGCCGTCTCATGCTGCAGAATCACAGAACCCCTTGAGTTGAGAGTGAGAAGGCCACTGATTGAATGCCGTCTCATGCTGCAGAATCACAGAACCCCTTGAGTTGAGAGTGAGAAGGGCCACTGATTGAATGCTGTCTCATGCTGCAGAATCGCAGGGCCTTTGACCTGAGAGTGAGCGGGGGCCATTGATTGTCATCTGATGCTGCAGAATCACCGAACCATTGAATGCCATCTCATGCTGCAGAATCACCGAACCCCTTGAGCTGAGACTGAGCAGTGCCATTGAATACCATCTCATGCTGCAGAATCACCGAACCATTGAATGCCACCTCATGTTGCAGAATCACAGAGCCTTTGAGTTGAGAGTGAGCAGGGCCATTGAATGCCATCTCATGCTGCAGAATCACAGAGCCTTTGAGTTGAGAGTGAGCAGGGCCATTGAATGCCATCTCATGCTGCAGAATCACAGAGCCTTTGAGTTGAGAGTGAGCAGGGCCATTGAATGTCATGTCATCTCTTGTAGTAGAATCACGCAGCTCGCAAGAAAGTGTTGGTGTTGCCGAATCGTCAGAATTTGCAGGGTCGCAAAGAAAGAGAAAGTGAGGAACAATTGTTGGTGTTCCCGAATTGTCAGAATTTGCAGGGTCGCAAAGAAAGAGAAAGTGAGGAAACATTTTTGGTATTGCCGAATCGTCAGAATTTGCAGGGTCGCAAAGAAAGAGAAAGTGAGGAAACATTTTTGGTATTGCCGAATCGTCAGAAATTGCAGGGTCGCAAAGAAAGAGAAAGTGAGGAATTTTTTTGGTATTGCCGAATCGTCGGTGTAAAATAATGCGGGGTCGCAAAGAAAAAGTGAGGAAATTTGTTTGGTATTGCCGAATCGTCGGTGTAAAATAATGCGGGGTCGCAATGAAAGAGAAAGTGAGGATTTTTTTTTGGTATTGCCGAATCGTCGGTGTAAAATAATGCGGGGTCGCAAAGAAAGAGAAAGTGAGGAATCTTTTTTGGTATTGCCGAATTGTCGGTGTAAAATAATGCGGGGTCGCAAAGAAAGAGAAGGTGAGGATTTTTTTTTTTTTGGTATTGCCGAATCCTCGGTGTAAAATAATGCGGGGTCGCAAAGAAAGAGAAGTGTTGGTGTCGCCGAATCGTCAATGTAGGGTCGCAAAGAAAGTGTTGTTGCCGAATCGTCAGTGTTTACGTCACGCCAGTACTAACCATAGGCGCTCCCGGTGGTGGTGGTAGTAGTAGTAGTAGTAGTAGTAGTAGTAATAGTAGTAGCAGCAGCTCTTAACGGCTGTGCACAGCTGTCGCACTCGCCACCGCACCAGTCGGCCTGTGTGCTCTACTGACATCGACCACGTCGTCACCGAACGCTGGCGGAGATATACCAAAGATAGCGATAGACACATCTACGTATCATACACGAACGCCGTAATCAGATTATCACACGCTGACTGAGCAGCTGTGGATTCTGCCGCGAAACGGCTTAATGCTGACCAGCTGGAGGTAACCTGAGCCGACACTGGCAAAGACCGGGCAACGGGAGGGCGAGATATTCGCCCGGGGGTGCAAGCCATGCCGTCGTTGTGATGTTCTGCTCGTGAAAACTGTATACATTATCACGCTTAGGTGATGGTTAACGCCCAGAGCTAAGCTGTGTGAAAGTCGAGGTGGACGTCTTGGGCTCCGCGTCCCTAGTAGTCCTATAATAATTTATGGTCTCTGTGGGACGTAGAGCAACATCAGAGGAAGAAGTGTTACCGCGGTGGCTTCGTTGTGTCCCGCAGGGGTGCGAAGTCTTTCGTTTCGCGAGGGTAAGCCAGCAGCCGCGAGAGCAGTGTCTCCTGACCTGTCATGTACTGAGGTTTCGTTTCGCGAGGGTAAGCCAGCAGCCGCTGGAGCAGTGTCTCCTGACCTGTCGTGTACTGAGGCTTCGTTTCGCGAGGGTAAACCAGCAGCCGTGAGAGCAGTGTCTCCTGACCTGTCGTGTACTGAGGCATCCTTCGCGCACTGGAGGTGGTCGTCCGTTTTTTTTCTTGTGCCCCAATGCTTCAGTTCTTGGCGCGTGATCCTCTCATCCACTTTCGGCTTGACAGAAATCCCAGCGTGGAGGACCTCCTGGAGACCGACCACACTCGCAGCCTTCTTCCAAACAAACCACCGGACTGACCACTGGAGGCAGAGCTATACGAATGCAGAAAGACGAACAAGGCAGAACTCCAGGGACCCTCCCTCCAACACTGCTTGCTGTTGCCTGAATTTCAACGACCGTGTCTGTCCACTGTGTGTGTAGTAACGTGACATATCTGGTCAGTGTAACCCGTCTCCACAAGTTTTCTTTCAGAGCTCAGGGGCTGTGTGAAAGTCGAAGTGGCCGTCCTGGGCTCCCCGACCCTAATAAGCCTTACGGTTTCTGTGGACGTAAAACAACGCGAAGCCACAAGTCCCGGGAAACGGATGAAATAAACCGCAATTTCTGAACATGTTCATCACTTGTGTTGATGCAGTGTGAAGACGTCTGTATGTCCGTTTGTCTATCTCTCTCTGTCCCCCCCCCTCTCTCTCTCTTTGTCTCTGTCTCTGTCTCTGTCTCTCCTTGTCTCTGTCTCTCTCCCTCCCCCCGGCGGTTCCTACTCTTTCAGCTTTTCCTGTCATCATGGCTGGGAAGGGGGGGGGGGGGGGGGGGGGGGGGGGAGAGCGAGAGAGAAGGGTAGTTGGGGGGGGGGGGGTAATTGGTTCTTGGATTTTAACGTCGCGTCTGCCGCACAAAGAGGGGGGGTGGGAGTGGGGTGGGGGACAGATTTTGACGTCCCGTCAGCCAGAGAGAGAGAGAGAGAGAGAGAGAGAGAGAGAGAGGAAGAAGAGAGAGAGAGAGAGAGAATTTTAACGCCCAGGAAGTCGTGAAGGTCACAGGGCGAAACGGAAGTCATCAAACCATATGTGAACGACCACTATTTACTGCTTACGGCTCATGTCACGTATTGTTGGAAGAGAGTAAGGGAAAAAATGAAGTTGAATGAACCGGTAGAAAATAAGCTTAATTCCTTGCACTGAAACAGGGAATGTGGGGTGGAGGGTGTGTGTGTGTGTGTGTGTGTGTGTGTGCTGCGTGTTGTGTATTTGTGTGTGTGTGTGTGCGTGCGTGTTGTGTATTTGTGTGTGTGTGTGTGTGTGTGTGTGTGTGTTGTGTGTGTGTGTGTGTGTGAGAGAGAGAGAGAGAGAGAGAGAGAGAGAGAGAGAGAGAGAGAGAGAGAGAGAGAGAGAGCCATGACGGATTAATAATCTACGTTTAGGCACGTCTTGTCTTACAAATATGTCGTGTTCATTTCTTCTTCGCCAGCCAGCAACAGACTGACAAGACGCACTCACTCTCATGGATTAGCACTGTTAAATGCGCGTGCGTAAGTAGTCGTGTCTAAAAATGCGTCGTATTTTAAATTATTTCTTCCTTCTTTTTTCTTCTTTTTTTCTTCTTTCTTTCTCCCATTCCCTTTCGTTTTGTTGTGAATGCCGGGTAAGAAAATGTCAGGCAGGCAGCGGCAAGACATCGCGGCGTAGTCATAGTGGGCTTGTTATGAATACCTGAACGATCAACCCGGTCTTTCAGCCGGAGTCTTTTCACCCCGCCGTCCCCCTGTCTGACAGGCGACAGGCGACGGCGAGGCAGCCGCGTGGCGCAGTAAATACACACGTATAACCTTTGCAGACAAAAGCTCCCGGAGATCAGTGGCTGATTAAGTTTCATCGGAATGCACGCGCAGATCGTTACGTCCTGGCCGAGCCTGTTGAAGCGTGGGGAGGGCGGGAGGGAGGGAAGGAGGGAGGGAGGGAGGGAGGAGACAAGGTGAGACGGACGGATCCACCACCACCAACCAGTCGGTCACGATGGCCGCCCGCTTCCGTTTTCTGCTGTGTACGTAATCAGGGTCCCCGTCATTCGTTTCGTTTCGTTATGCCGTCGTGGAGTGTGGCGTGGCGTGGCGTGGTGTGGCGTGGCGGCGAGCTTAGCTTTTGCCTGGCTTGCTTGCTTGCTTGCTTCTGAGCTGTATGCTCACCATTCTTCTTCTAATGTTGCTGTACGTCCACAGAGACCAGATTAAGGACTATTAGGGACGGGGAGCCCAGGACGTCCACCTCGACTTTCGCACAGCTCCTGAGCTCTGAGAGAGAGAGAGAGAGAGGGAGAGAGAGAGAGAGAGAGAGAGAGAGAGAGAGAGAGAGAGAGTTTCAGTGCTGCTTTACGTTCACAGAGACCATATTATAAGGACTGTTAGGGACAGGGCGTCCACCTCGACTTTCACACAGCTCCTGAACTCTAAGCGGAGGGAGAGTTTCTGTGGTGCTTTACATTCACAGAGACCATAAGGACTATTAAGGACGGGAAGCCCAGGACGGCCACTTCGACTTTCACATAGCTCCTGAGCTGTGTGTGTGTGTGTGTGTGTGTGTGTGTGTGTGTGTGTGTGTGTGTGTGTGTGTGTGTGTGTGTGTGTGTGTGTGTGTGTGTGCCATACCGGTTGAACTTGCCATGTTTTGTGATTACCAGGGCCCATTGTAAAAACACACACACAATCCCCCAAAAAAACAACAACAACAACAAACAAACAAACACCCAACTTCTCCAAGATCTGAAAGAAGATCAGCTAATAATTGCATTTCAAATAAGAAGAAGGGGGTGGGGGTGGGGGGGGGGATAGTGTCAAGAGAAACCGACCACAATTTCATGAAAATAACGAAATGCTGCCATACACGGCGCGAACGAGAAAATTTTCGGGGGGCGGGGGGAAGCCGCCGACGAGAACGACACCCTTCCCACCGGTCCATCAGACGTAACGAAGGGGCGTGTAGGGGGGAGGGGGGGGGGAGAGAGGAGGACACGATGGCTGCAGGAGAGAGAGAGAGGGAGAGAGAGAGAGAGAGAGAGAGAGAGAGAGAGAGAGAGAGGAGAGAGAGAGAGTGGAAGGAGGACGACGACGACACGATGGCTGCAGGAATGGATCGTCGAGGCTGAGGCCGTTTCCTTTTTCCAGCGCTGAAAATACTGTATAGCTCCGGCGCCTGTCTCGTTTTCCGCCCACCACCGCTAGCGCTTGCTTCCCCTGGATCAAGGCGGGCAGGCAGGCATTGAATCAGCCATTGCAATGAAAAGGGTAGGGAGGAAGGACAGGGCAGGGCGCTGGTAAGCAGCAGGGCCAGGCCAGGGATGGTATGGTGGGGACGGCAGAAAACAGAGGTGGGGATGTGGGGGTGGGGGGTGGGGGGGGGGGTAGGAAGGGAGGGAGGGTTAGGGTAGAGGGGGTGGCAAGGGAAGTGGCCGGTGGCAAAGTGATCAACACAGGCAGAAAAGACAGTCGTGCTTTATTACAATATTGATCCGTCTATTAGAGCCTGTCAGCCCCTCGCCCAGCCCACCGCCTCTCGCCGCTAGTGCTGCAGGCGCGAAATAATACTATTTGCTCACAATCTTCCTCCCTGGCGTGTTTTCCATAAACAGCCAGCCAGCACGCTCTTTGTAACGAGATTGGGGCTCCTGCTTTTTTCTGGTCAAGCGTGGGCTCACCGCGGACTCGCTCGCCACCTCGCCGCGGAGGAAGAGTCGGACAAGGCCCGGAGGAGGAGTAGTACAGGAGGATCTAGGAGGAGGAGGAGGGGGAGGAGCTGGTCAACCAGTCAGCTATCAGGTAAAGGTGACGGCCGTTTCCGCGGACCTACCTCCTCGTGTGCGCGGTGACTGTGTGGTGACTAGTGATAATGTGTGACACTTAGGCGACGGTGGCTGGAAGGGTGGTGGTGGTGGGGATGGGGGGTGGGGGTAGTTGGGTTGGGGGGTGGGGGGGGGGGGGGAGCTTAGCTTAGCTTAGCTCCGCTCTGGGTGGTGTTCGACTCGGGGCGTTCTGTTGGAGAGCGGGGCGATGGAGACGATGTGTTTGACTTTGAGAGAAAAGAGCTGACTTTGAAGAGGAGGCGAGCGGGTCTGGCGTAGCGGTAAGGCGTTGTTCGGCTGGTAAGCAGAGGGACCTCGGTTCGATCCCGCTGCGGCTCTTCTTCCTCTCTCTTGAAAAGTTGTGGCCTGTGGACGCTGTCTTTGTGACTTTGCCCCTGACAGTTAATGAAACATTAGTGTGGCTCGCATCGTTGCCTGTCTTGACCTGAGGCAGAAATCACTCTGGTGGTTACAGTGCACGTTACGGTTTAGTCTCTCTCTTCCCCCACCTCCCCCCCCCCCTTCCCCACCAGTACCTCTTCGGAGGCACCTTGGCGTTAAACTAGTTTAGCCAACCAGAATTTAAAGATTAGGTTGTGGACAAGACGGGACAAGAGGGCGTGTTACATTCTGGCGGGTAGCGCTAGTGGCAGTGCCGTTGACGAGATGTATCTTGAGATCCCCCGCGAAGCGATCCTCGGAGCTCAGGAGCTGTGTGAAAGTCGAGGTGGCCGTCCTGGGCTCCCCGTCCCTAATAGTCCTTATGGTCTCTGTGGACGTAAAGCAACATCGAACTGTCAGGGGAGATCAGAGCTCAGGAGCTGTGTGAAAGACGAGGTGGCCGTCCTGGGCTCCCCGTCCCTAACAGTCCTGATGGTCTCTGTGGACGTAACGCAACATTAGAAGACGAAAATGATCATGCGAAGGGGTTATGCGGGGCTCATGATGGGGCAAAATACCGCTGTTTGAAGCTGTTTTATGGAGTTCGTTTGTGAACACACTTGCGCGTTTTCTACGTTTTCGGGCCAGTTGCACCTTCGCTTCGTTTCCCCTTTAAATTTAAAAATAATTGAGACACTCGCGAAAGCTGCTCTGTACGTGCCGGTGTATGTGGGTTTACATACTGTAGGTGTACATACTTGTAGCATGTCGGATGTATATGGGTCCCCCCCCCCCCCCCCCCCCCCGACCCCCCACCCCATGTTTTTTTGTTTTTGTGCGTCGTCCTCCCGTCGTGTTGTTTAATAACAGCTATATGCCGCAACTACAGATGTTTTCACTCTGCTACAGTGCACGCTAGATTCTTCATGTTAGCAAACAGCTAGCTTAAAGGGGACCGAAGCGAGGAAACACCACCAGGCCTGTCAACATGAAATGGAATAAAAATGGACACATGGCAGTTTTTCGTTCGATTTCTTGTCCTGCTTGTTAAAAATCAACGGCTGAAAGTCGTGAAAACACGAGTGCTGCCATTTTGTGCCCATCAGTCTCCGTGACTGTCAGTGACGTCGTGAACAAGGCCGGAAAGTTTGGCAAAAGTATCAGACACGTCACGAGCCAACCTTTTTCTGCTCTTCCTGGGTGAAGACTGAACCAGCGTGGCTGTGCCTTGGGGAGCTCAAATTGGAAGCAGTAAAAGTACTTTTGTGTTAATAGTGATAGAGCCAGCCCCCCCCCCCCCCCCCCCCCCCCCACCTCCCCAGAAAAAAGAAGAAGAAAAAAAGAAAGAAAGAAAGAAAAAATAAGAAGCCTGCAGATGGAAATACTTGCACATTTTCTACGTTTTCGGGACAGCTTTCATCGTCGCTTCGTTTCCCCTTTGAACTGAACATGACTGTGACACTCGCGAAAGCTGTTCTGTACTAAAGTGTGTCGGCTTACGATGTACTGCTGTACTGCTGTAACATGTATGTCGGATGAGAAGTAAAGAGTGGACTCCTCGGAGTGAACGTCTTCCGGTTCACAGGCTCAGGATTTTTTGTGTGTGTGTTACTGAACACTGTCCTTCTCAGTGAATTTATGAAGTTAGTTCTTGGATTTTAACGTCCCGTCAGTCACGTTGTCGCGTCAGGACGAGAATTTATGCAGATATGTAAACTTCACGCACGCACGCACGCACGCACACACACACATTCACACACTGATGGTCTGAGTGACATTTTTGGTTGTTATACTTTTTTTACTCCCCAAACTGTAAGCAGACGACTCGTAAAGAAGCATTCACCTAGATTTCACTGTGGTTCGACTAGGAACAGCTGTACACAGTTCCTGAAACATTTTGAGACTATCGAGATCACACATGGATTTAAAGTGCCAGTTTTATTTCGCCCGACCTCAGCACGAAGTCCAATCGGAGATAATTACCCCCTACTATCCTGCGAGAGAGAGAGAGAGAGAGAGAGAGAGAGAGAGAGAGACTGCTCCGGCAAATGGCCAAGATCCAGTTGGAAGTGAGCTTCGTTTTGTTCTTTCAGATGGGTCCTGTGGACGCATAAATTAAGGTCCCCTCGGCTGAGAACCCAGAGCTATCCAGGAATTTCTCTGAACGCCTGGAGTAGGTCAGAACATTCTGATTTCTGCCTTTCAAGTTCCTTCAACCTCATTTTGCCCCATATCCTCTCAACCTCAAGTGTTGTGTGCCATGAACCGAACTGTGGATTGACTTGTTCTTCAGTGTTGCTTTTCGTCCACAGAAACCATCAATCTTATTAAAGAAAGGGAGCCCAGGACGGCCACCTCGACTTTCACACAGCTCCTGAGCTCTGAGGACAGACTTTATCCTTCTCTCATGGTGCTTAACGTCCACAGAAACCATACGGCTTATTAGGGACGGGCGAAGGTGGGGGAAGTGGGATATTATATACCTATCGCTACACTGTCGCCGCCAGAATGACTCCTGCATTAAGATGAGCAGCGACGAGAGCCATTTTAATGTTTCATTAATTGTGAGGGACAAAATCACAAGACGGTGTCCGCAAAGGACAGACTTAAACATTGCGATGTTTTTTGTTTTTATTTCACCAGGTTTGACCTTCGCGGTTGTCTGCGCGTTAAATATCTTAAGCAAGCAAGCAAGCAACCAACCAATAATATACCAGCCGACAGCAGAGCTGACTGTGACATCACTGTCGAGTGTTGGTCACCTCGTCGTTGGCTGGTGGTGGTGGTGGTGGAGGTGGGGTGGGGTGGGGGGGGTGGGCACTCTGCGATGACTTCACTGTCGAGTGTTGGTCACCTCGTCGTTGGCTGGTGGTGGTGGTGGAGGTGGTGCGGGTAGGTGGGCACTCTGCGATGACTTCACTGTCGAGTGTTGGTCACCTCGTCGTTGGCTGCTGTTGCTGGTGGAGGTGGGGTGGGGTGGGTGGGCAATCTGCGATGACTTCACTGTCGAGTATTGGTCACCTCGTCGTTGGCTGCTGTGCTGGTGGAGGTGGGGTTGGGTGGGTGGGCAATCTGCGATGACCACTGTCGAGTGTTGGTCACCTCGTCGTTGGCTGCTGTTGCTGGTGGAGGTGGGGGGGGGGGTGGGCAATCTGCGATGACTTCAGACTAATCACCGCGTCAGGGTTTCACGCAGAAGCAAAAGGAGAGGAAAGAACCGAGCGAGCGCCGTGGCTTGAAGACACGCTGCTTTCGATTCTCAAGAGGCCCAAGTGACAAGGCCTCGACAGTAAAGAGGAGATGGAGGAGAACCACATCGGAGGAGAGCGGGAGTGAGGGGGGGAGGGGGGGGGGGGGGTTGGAGGAGGGGTTGGCGGTGAATACAGTGTGCAGAGCTTTGCTGTCGTTACAGGATGTGAGTAGATCTCCCCTTTCTTTCTCGTCTTTGGCGCGGCGTGAATACAATTACAATATGCTTGCTGTGGTTTATAAGAGGTGGTAGGCCCTCCCCAACACCCCCCACCCCCACCCCACCCCCCATCCCCACCCCCAGCCCCCGTCCTTTGTTCTTATGCGTGGTGGCGGGTTTCAATCCCCAGAGCGACCCTGGCAGGCTTCAGGGAAAATTTGGGAGAAACGTCGGTGGAAGGTTTTGCATAAAGTGAAGAGATGCTGTGGAAAAGTGGTGTGGTGTGGAACCACAGACATGGGATATTGTTCCACGTCTACAGACGTCTGTGTGTAGAACACGGAAGGACTTGGGGGTAGGGGGGTGGGGGTGGGTAACTAGTAGGTAGCTTGGTGTTTTACGCTCAGTCAACCAGTACGGTGGTAGGGGTGGGGGTGGGGGATGTTAATATGCACGTTTTCAGATTTGTAAACCTTGCATGACCGTTCACCGTTGGTAACTGGAGTATAATGGATTCAGGAAAGGATTTGTGTGTGTGTGTGTGTGTGTGTGTGTGTGTGTGTGTGTGTGTGTGTGTGTGTGTGTGTGTGTGTGACGGAGTCTAAACAAATTGTTGAATGTCGTCAGCAATCACAAAGAACTGTGATTAGTAACAAGATCGGCGTGCGTGGACATTTCGGATCTCATCACTATCATCTCCAGACGGTTGAACTCCATGGGATCAGCAGTAATCAATGTGACACGTTCGGCCGGTGACAGTGGGTGGCGCAAGGCGGTGTGGTGTGGTGTGTGTGTGTGTGTGGCGCATAGGTCGTGTGTGTGTGTGTGTGTGTGTGTGTGTGTGTGTGTTGTGTGTGTGTGTGTGAGAGGAGAGAGGAGAGAGAAGAGAGAGAGAGAGAAAGAGAGAGAGAGAGAGGGAGGGAATGGGGGGGGGGGGGGGGGCTGTATCACTGTATGGTGGAGGCGAAGGCAGAAGTAGGGCACCAGTAGGACGCTCTGGCGACAGCTAGTGCGGTGTGTGTGTGTGTGAGAGAGAGAGAGGGAATGGTGGGGTGGTGGTGGCGGCAGGGGGGGGGGGGGGGGGAGGATGCTGTAGCACTGTGTGGTGTGGGAGGAGGCGAAAGCAGAAGTGGGGCACCAGTAGGACTCTCTGGCGCTCTGGCGACGGCTACTGCAGCCGTAAATGTCTGAGATTATTGACATCACATCTCCCTCTCTGTAGGCCCCCCCCCCCCCCACCTCTCATTCACTCCCCCCCTCCCCTCCCCTCCCGCTGTCTTCTGTCAGTGGTCTTGCACCAAGGCTGTTGCAGAGGTGGGGTTTAATCATCTGGTGTCTGCTATTTTGTGGTGTGGTTCTCTAGAGTCTGACGGTGACAGGAAGGGATTGGCTTGCTCTGCGCAGAACGCCCATGCAGGAGAGAACATTATGATTATTATTGGAAGATTAGTCAGATAGTGACTGCCCTGCGGGGAAAGTTTCCTTCTGTTGTTTCACCGCTGTTCAAATGTCTCCTCCTCTGATCTGGACCCCCCCCCCCCCCCCCCCCCCCCCCCAGCTCACACCCACACCCACACACGTTTTGAGTTTTGAGGCAGAGACGAGATGGGGAATGAATCAGCATCACTGGCTTATAAATGAACATGAAAGACAGGAAAGTGGCTCAGAGATGTGTGTGTGTGTGTGTGTGTGTGTGTGTGTGTGTGTGTGTGTGTGTGTGTGTGTGGCTCGTACCGTTAATGTGCGCATAAAATATTAAAAAGCGCGGATGCCCGTTCCGGCTGAGCCGATGGTGCGCCAGCTGCAACGTTGACGGCTTTCGTGGGGTCTTGTGTTCTTCCATGACGGAGAGAAGCATCAGCGACTCTCTTTTAAGTAAACGTGGTGCTTAACGTCCACAGAAATCATAAGGCGTATTAGGGACGGGACCCCCCACCGAAACCATAAGGCTTATTAGACGCCCCCCCCCCCCCCCGCCCCCCCCACCTCCCACCCCTTAAAAAAATGTTTTTTAATTTTATTCAGGCGTTACACAAAACTGAACATGACATGCACAAAGCAGGGCGGACGATAACTCGACGACCCTTCCGTCTCATCTCGACTCGCCTCATCTCACCGCGCAGAGCTGAAGTTTGTTGTGTGTGTGTGTGTGTGTGTGTGTGTGTGTGTGTGTGTGTGTTTGGGGGGGGGGGGGGGGAGAGGAAGAAGCGTGCACAGAGATTAACGACAGATTAGAATGATGGTGTGGATAGCTGAGTGTCGGGAGGCTGCCACGGAGGAGGGGCAGAGATCCCCGCGTGTTGGGGGAAGAGAGGTACTGGTATTCCGGGTGGTAGCAGAATCAGGGACAGTAGGTGCTGTCTCTGGTACGGAAGTCGGTCCAAGCTGCGACTTTATTGACTGCGATCGGAATCTGGTAGTTTGTGCCCCTTTCGTCTTTGATTAAAAATGTTTTTCTCGAATTTCACAGTAGGAGCAGATGCCAGCGAGAGAGAAACTGGTCTTCCGGGTGGTAGAATCAGGGACAGTAGATACTGTCTCTGCTACGGAAGTGGGTCCAAGCTACGACTTTATTGACTGCGATCGAAGTCTGGTAGTTGTGCCTCTTTCGTCTTTGATTAAAAAAGAAAAAAGAAAAAGAAAAAAAAGTTTTTAAATCGAATTTCACAGTAGGAACAGATACCAGCGAAAGAGGTACTGGTCTTCCGGGTGGTAGAATCAGGAACAGTAGATACTGTCTCTGCTACGGAAGTCGGTCCAAGCTACGACTTTATTCACTGCGATCAGAGTCTGGTAGTTTGTGCCCCTTTCGTCTTTGAAAAACAAACAATAACACAAACCGAATTATGCAGTAGGAACAGATACCAACGAGAGAGGTACTGGTCTTCCGAGAGGTAGAATCAGGGACAGTAGATACTGTCTCTGCTACGGAAGTCGGTCCAAGCTACGACTTTATTGACTGCGGTCGAAGTCTGGTAGTTTGTGCCTCTTTCGTCTGATGAAAAAACAACAACAACAACCAATAACAAGTTGAACAACCGAATTTCACAGTAGGCGCAGATACTGGTAGCTTGTTGAGGGAGAGTTTCTGGTCTTCCTGGTGATAGATAGAACCAGGGACAGCAGATACTGGTAGCTTGTTGAGGGAGAGTTTCTGGTCTTCCTGGTGATAGAACCAAGGACAGCAGATACTGGTAGGTTGTTGAGGGAGAGTTTCTGGTCTTCCTGGTGATAGATAGAACCAGGGACAGCAGATACTGGTAGGTTGTTGAGGGAGAGTTTCTGGTCTTCCTGGTGATAGAACCAAGGACAGCAGATACTGGTAGGTTGTTGAGGGAGAGTTTCTGGTCTTCTTGGTGATAGAACCAAGGACAGCAGATACTGGTAGGTTGTTGAGGGAGAGTTTCTGGTCTTCCTGGTGATAGAACCAAGGACAGCAGATACTGGTAGCTTGTTGAGGGAGAGTTTCTGGTCTTCCTGGTGATAGAACCAAGGACAGCAGATACTGGTAGCTTGTTGAGGGAGAGTTTCTGGTCTTCCTGTTGATAGAACCAAGGACAGCAGATACTGTCTCCGGTACAGAAGTCGGCCCAAGCTGTGACTCTATTGACTGCGATTAAAGTCTGGTCGTTTGTGCTTCTTTCGTCTTTGATTTGAATTATTATTATCGCCCTGATATAACCGTCATGGTTGACCTGGCGTTAAACGAATTTCCTTCCTACTATTATTGTTTTGTGTACATTTAAAAAAATTAATCAATCTAAAAACAAATAAAACAAAATATTCGAGTTTCACAATTTTGCATGGGTATTTATTTCTATGAACACCTGTTGAGCTCCTCATCACATGAGCAGTAAGCGCTTCACAATGGCAACTGTAGCTCAATTCTGTGTGTCTGCGCCCGAGTCGTATGCGACTGAACGAGTTTTGAATATCCACCAAAGCGGTTACAGCGCTGTTTGGTTGTTACGTGGCTGGTGCTACGTGAAACTGCTGCCGTCTCGGCGCAAGTTCTGTGTACACCATACGACCATGCACCTTCTTTCTTTTCTTTCATGGTGCTTTACATCCACAGAAACCATAAGGCTTATTAGGGACGGGCCCTGCACCAGTTTACAGTGTCACTTTATTCGAAGCCACATACGTAGGATGCAAGTGTAGTTTAACTGTAACCCGCCACCTGCACTTACGGCAGAATTACCGGGATCATTTACGTGCTACTGCGGTATCCTAGGGGTGGAACGCATACCGAAATAAGAGTCAGCACAATACTGCGGAAAAGTATCTTCTTCTTTCTTCTTCTTCTCTGTGCCCGCCTGTCGGTCTGTCTCCCCAAACACAAAGTTACTTACTTCCTGCCTCCCTCCCCCCTCCACAATTTCTCTCCCTCTTCTCTCTGTCTCCCTCTCTTTGTAAAGTAAACGTCTCCTTGTAAAGTAAACGTCTCCTCTTTTCCCCCTCTCTCTCCCTCTAGCTCTCTCCCCCTCTCTCTGTGTGAGCACGCCTTGTTTTGTGTGGAAATTCTCATGTATAACGTTTCATTCACTCATTGATGCCTATATGTATATAAATAATGCCTGTAATTTGATATATATTGATCAGTAGCTTAGCAAGGACTAGTTGCTAGACAGGTTTTTGACTGAACCTAAACTACAATCCTTGTAAAATAAAGTTTTTGGAGTTCGAGTTCTCTCTCTCTCTCACCCCCTCCCTCCTTCCCCCCTCTTTCTCTGTCTCCCTCTGTCTCTCTCCCTTTGTGCAAAGTAAACGTCTCTTCTTCTCTCTCTCTCTCTCCCCCCCCCCCCCCCCCCCCCCCCCCCAACACCCCCACCCACGTGTATGAGCGAGCACACAACGACGGGCTTCTCATATTGTTAATCTTGTCGTAAGAGAGCTGTCCAAAGTGAACCCCAAGCGAAGATGCAAGCTGGCGCGAAAGTGTGGAGAATATGCACAAATTTCCATTTGCAGGCCCCGTATAGATCTAGTTGTTCTGTCAATATTGGAGTTCCTCGGAGCACGTATTACTAATGAAGAGCAGAAAAAGGGTTGGCTCGTGACGTAATAGACGCGTGCCACACACATGTGGCCTGGGCCTTGTTAATGACGTCACTGACACGCACTGCTGGACACGAAACGGCAGCGTTCACGGTAATGTATTTGCGGCTTTTAGACGTCTATTTCATTTAAAAACTCGGGGGGGGGGGGGGGGGGCAACTAGACATAAATCGATTGGAAAAAAGAAAGAAAAAAGGTCTGATGTTTTACATTTATTTGATAAATTCCATTCCTATCAGTGTTTCTTCGCTCGGGCCCATTATGATCATTAAGCAAAGCAACCCCCCTTGCGTTGAAGAAGAAGGCATCTCTCTCCTCCCCCCCCCCCCCCCCCCCCCCCCCATCTTTTTCCGCTGACCCACATTATCCATAGTCAAGTAGAGATTTAGATGAATGGGGGAAAAAAAGCTTTTGCACTCTGTTTGTCCGTGCACAGCGGTATGGAGACATGTTATGCGCTAGCCATCTGTTTAGAGCTGCTGTGCCAACAACAGTTCGGGTCGGGGGAGACTTCAGAGGAAGTGGGGGGGGGGGGGGGGGGGGGTGATTTAGAGGGCGACAGGTCCAGTGTAGATTTAGGCGTAAACAGCGCGCTTATCGACCTTCCGTCTCTCCACGCCGCGATGATTTACAGGGTGAAGACGCAAACTGCGGCGGCCGGGCCAGTTGACAGCGTTTCACCTTATTTTATGCTGTTAAACTTTCGTCACATAATTGATTCGGGGGTGTTGAGGGAGCAGAGAGGGATGAGGGTATCGATAGCCCGCCTTGAGTCACCTTACAGCCGTGATGAGAAAGAGAGAGAGGGGCGAGCAATAACATCGTGTGGCGCGGCGGATGGGGGGCGGCCGCTGACACAGGCGTCGGACTTTCAGAGTTTGGAGAGATGGTCCTTCTGTTGAGATTTATTGGTCTTTCGGTTTCGATTTTGGAAGGGTGACCTGTCTAGATTCTGGAGGGGTGGTCCTTTTGTTGAGATTTATTGGTCTTTCGGTTTAGATTTTGGAAGGGTGACCTGTCTGTTTAGATTCTGGAGGTATGGTCCTTCTGTTGAGATTTATTGGTCTTTCGGTTTAGATTTTGGAAGGGTGACCTGTCTGTTTAGATTCTGGAGGTATGGTCCTTCTGTTGAGATTTATTGGTCTTTCGGTTTAGATTTTGGAAGGGTGACCTGTCTGTTTAGATTCTGGAGGTATGGTCCTTCTGTTGAGATTTAGGGGTCTTTCTGTTTAGATTTTGGAAGGGTGACCCATCTGTTTAGATTCTGGAGGGATGGTCCTTCTGTTTAGATTTTGGAAGGGTGACCTGTCTGTTTAGATTCTGGTGAGATGGTCCTTCTGGGGATGGCGGGGCGGCTTTCTGTTTAGAGTTTGAAAGGGTGACCTGTCTGTTTAGATTCTGGAGGGATGGTCCTTCTGTTTAGGGCGGTTGGGGTGGCCGCTGACGTAGCGTTTGACTTGACGTTAGATTTTGGAGATATGATTCTTCAGTTTAGATTTGGGGAAGGGGGTGGGGCGTCTGTCTATTTAGATTTTGGAGGGTGGCCTGTCTGTTCAGATTTGGAGGGAATCATCCCGTTTAAATTGGGATGGGGTGGCAGTGGTGGTGCGGGTCTTTCTAGTTATATATTTCGAGGGGTGATCAGTCTGTTCAGACTGTGGAGAGATGATCCATATAATCATTTAAATTTTGGAGGTGTGAGCTTTCTGTCTAGATTTTGGAGGGGCGATAGACTCTGTTTAGATTTTGAGGAGTTACCTCTCTGTTTAGATTTCCGCGGGGTGATAGACTTTCTGTTTAGGTTTTGGAGAAGAGACCTTTCTCCTTAGTCACAGGTGGTTTCTCTTGATGCTGATTCTGACTGTTGTAACTTGTGTCATCAGGACCAGTCGGGTTTCGGTTAGTACCGTGGACACAAACTTAACCCCGACCCGTCTGTAGACGATGATGTCGACTGTGAAACGATTAGATACTATACGTTTTGAGCGCCTTGTCCTTTACCTTGTTTCTTTTCCGTCTGCACCGTCGAGCAGGAAGCTTGTGCAGCCTTCTTGAAGGTCCAGCTGTCCCAGTTAACTGTGCCAGAGCTTAGGGGCTGTGTGAATGAGTGGAGGTGGCCGTCCTGAACACTGAACTTGAAAACTGACAGAGCTGCCGAGCTGTGTGAAAGTCAAGTGGCCGTCCTGGGCTCCCCCCGTCCCTAGTAGTCCGTATGGTCTCTGTGGACGTAAAGCAACACTGAGCTTGAAAACTGACAGAGCTGCCGAGCTGTGTGAAAGACGAGGTGGCCGTCCTGGGCTCCCCGTCCCAAATAGTCCTTATGGTCTCTGCGGACGTAAAGCAGCACTGAGCTTGAACACTTGACAGTCAGAGCTCAGGAGCTGTGTGGAAGTCGAGGTGGCCGTCCTGGGCCCCCCGTCCCTAATAGTCCCTGTGGTGCCTGTGGACGGGAAAGCAGCATTGAACTTAAACGGCTAGAACGAAGCGGAACCAGTGTTGAGCCGGTTTGGCCTAGCGGTAACTGTAAGGCCACGTCGGTTCGATACCCTGCTTCGGCTCTCCCGTCTCTTCAAAAGTTGTCGTTTATGGACACCGTCTTGTGACTTTGCTCCTTACAATTAACGAAGCATTGAAATGGCTCACGTCGCTACCCATCGTAATGCAGAAATCGTCCAGGTGCTGACAGCGTAGCGTTAGGTATAGTCTCTCCACCCCTCACCCTCCACCCCTCCCACCGCCCCCACCTCCCATGGATCTCGGTCCCCGCCAGCACCTCTTCGGAGACGACTCGGTGTTAACTAAGTGTAACGAACGTAAAGCAGCTTGCATAGCTTGTTGAGCTCAGACTTTGGAACGGTAAGCTTCACAGAGTGGAGAGCTTTGCCAAACAAGGGACGCAGAGTGCTTGAAGCTTGGCACAGAGTGGAGAGCTTTGCCAAACAAGGGACGCAGAGTGCTTGAAGCTTGGCACAGAGTGACTCGGTGAGATTTCGCTGCTAGCCTTTCTTTTAACCATAACACTTTTTCGTCCAGGAAAAAAATGCATTTTTGTGATCGTTTGTTCACGCACGCACGCACGCACGCACGCACGCACGCACGCCCACGCACGCACGCACACACACACACACACACACACACACACACACACACACACACCGGCTTACTCGTTTCGCAAGACTGTTATTCGCTTTCTTTTTGCGGGTGATTTTGGTGACTTGTGTTTTGGACTGGTGTTGAAGGATTTTTTTTGAATGTGTCATATGCCCTCAGGTGACCCTGGTCGCGTGACCTCAAGGGGTGGGGGGTGGGGCTTTTAAAATCCAAGAACCAACATACCTCCGGCGCCTGTCGTTGGTCGGCTATGGTGTGTGTGTGTGTGTGTGTGTGTGCCCCAGCTTCTGGCCAGTGACGACATCTGGCGCGGTGGCAACAAACCAAGTTGCAGAAGACTTTTCAAGTAGATTAATATTTAAGGCGGCGCTTTATTGTGTCAGCTGTCGGGGCGGCATTGTGCAAGCGTATGAAGTGTATTATCAAGGGCGATGTTTCGCTTCGCTCCGGAGCACGCGCGTTTTGTGTTATTCACTCCGCACCACCAGCAACTCAGATTAGCTTCTCTCTCTCTCTCTCTCTCTCTCTCTTGGATGCACGCGTCATAGTGTAATATCGAACTGGTGATATTTTGGCTCCTGGTAAAACAAGGACTGTTGCCAGATAAAGAAAATGCAGTCGTTTGTCTTATTGTGTAAATTTTAAAAAGTTAAATGATAGTCAGACTTTAGTGTGTGTGTGTGTGGTGTGTGTGTGTGTGTGTGTGTGTGTGTGTGTGTGTGTGTGTGTGAATGGATGTGTGTGTGTGTGTGCGAGAGAGAAGAGGGAAGGAATTGGGGGGGGGGAAGAAAGGGGGGCCCAACCCCCAAGAGGCGGGATCCAGGAGGTTGGTGTTCATAGCAGGCACTGCTGCTAGTTGGTCAGCCACCAAGAAAGTACCTCCCTTAACTGCTGAAGTTAACTAGCTGGATCGTTTTGTCTGAAGCAGTTAGAGTGATTGTGTTTATTTTTTGGGCGGGTACAAATTTGTTATAAAAACGGGTCAAAACTGTTGCCCATAGTCGCTAACTTTCCCCCCAGGTGATACGAGTTAATTAGTGGCAGCAGCAGAGTCATATTGCCCATCGTACATGGAACAAATGAGGTATGGGGGGAGATGGTGGTGGTGGGGGGGGGGGGCTTGAAGAAAACGACAGCTGTACTCGTAGTCTAGGCTGTAATCTCTGCATTGTTTGAGGCAACTTCTCATACTTCTGGTGTACACCGCAATGTGGCCGACACGGAAGAGATAAGGGCATATTTTATATATATATATATATATATATATATATATATATATATATTTCCTGGTGTGTGTGGCTGCTCTTCAACCCGGGCACGTCAAAATCAATAACTTACTTACTTACCGCCGTATGCCATATCACAATAGAAAGCTCCTGTGTGTCGGATCTCCACCAGCGCGTAAAGAGTGTGTGTGTGTGTGTGTGTGTGTGTGTGTGTGTGTGTGTGTGTGTGTGCGCGCGCGTGGTGTGTGCGCGCGCGTGCGTGCGTGCGTGCGTGGTGCGTGTGTGTTGTGTGTGTGTGTGTGTGTTGTGTGTGGTGTGTGTGTGTGTGTGTGTGTGTGTGTGTGGTGTGTGTGTGTGTTGTGTGTGTGAGTGTGCTGGTGCCGTGCGTGTAGTGAGTGGTGTGTGTGTGTGTGTGTGTGTGTTGTGTGGTGGTGTTGTTGTGTGTGTGCCGTGTGTGGCGTGTTGTGAGTGAGTGAGTGAGTGAGTGCGTGCGTGCGTGCGTGCGTGCGTGCGTGCGTGCGTGCGTGCGTGTGAGTGAGTGCGTGCGTGGGTGTTCGTGCGTGTAGGGCCGTGCCCCCACCTCCCCCCCCCCCCACCCCCCCCACCCCCACCCCCACCCCGCCTGTTCAAAACAGAACAGGGATTAAACCGGCTGATTTCTGTCGTCAGTGTGACCGCCGCTGTCGGAGGCGTTTTGTTCGACGGCCGCTTTTGATAGACCCTGGGCGGCGGGCGAGTATTGTCATGCTGATGATGCCGCCCTGCGTGCTATTGTGCGCTGCCGGCTGGCAGGCGTTGGCCATACCCAGGCCCGGGAAATGCGACCAGGGAATCCGCTTGTCGTCGTTTTGTGTGTGTGTGTGTGTGTGTGGCAGTGGTAGTGCTTGTGGCAGTCGCAGTCGCTCACAGTCACAGGTGCGATGTCGTCAGTTTGACACTCGCCAGGACAGTGACCTGTGCAATTGAATTGATAGGTGTGTCGCCCTCCCCACCCCCACCCTCTGTTTCCCTCCCTTCCCCCCCCCCCTTCTTTTTTCTTCCCGTCCTTATTCTTCGCGGGGTGGGGGGGGGGGGAGGTGGGAGGGGGGGGGGGGTTGAGGTGGAATGAGTGAGGAGGTGGTGGGTGACTCTGTAGGATTGTGTTAACAAGTCCCCATGAACAGGCCGTGGGGTTTGTTTTGAGGCGGAGTGGAGTGCATATGTATGGGCTTTTCCGAGTGCATAAATACCATCTTGTTGAACTGAACTGAACTGTTCCAGGAAGGAAAGGAAACAAATCAGCAGGGGCAGAAAGATGCTTGATATTTAACACCTGATTAACCAACCGTAAAATAGCATCTCGACACCCCCCTCCCCATGCCATTCTAAAAGAGGGAGGGGGGGAGAGAGGGGGTGGGAGAGAGAGAGAGAGAGAGAGAGAGAGAGAGAGAGAGAGAGAGAGAGAGAGAGAGAGAGAGAGCCTACTATTACGTAGAGGGAGAGAGGGAGAGTACCTAGCACTGTGTGGAAGAGAGAGAGAGAGAGAGAGAGAGAGAGAGAGAGAGAGAGAGAGAACTTGGATAATTCTTGGATGCGTGATACTCGGCAAGATCACTGGCATCATTTGCTTACTTGCTCTCAGTTTTGGAAATGGGTCAATGTCTGAACAAATCGATTTTTGATTTAAAGACAGAATTGGGAAAGGTAAGTTGTAAGGGTTTATAGTCGTAGCCTTGTGAGGGTTTATGATGATGTAATCTCGGTATCTGAGAAATTGCTTTGCCAACCCCGCCCCTCCCCTTCCCCTCCTCCCCGTTTGATGAAGGACTGCCAGGCTGCACCCATTTTTTGCACCCAGCCTTCCCACCTGGGGGGTTTCAAATGTGTACTCCACTCTAAACCTTGTCTCTCTTCCATCCCTCCTCCCTCCCCCCGTAGTTCCCCCCTCCTCTGTATCTCTGTACGCACTTACTAGTTTGATGGGCCAGTTTTGTGTTTTTTGCTTGTTTTTTGCGATGCCGGTGTGGACTACATGTAGGTGATGTGCACATAACCGTTTCACGCTTTGCTTCGCTTCACTGCCTCAAAGACTCTTCTGTCAGTGTCAGTTTTGCAACGCATTGTCTGGAAAATAGCACAGGAACTCCCGCTAGATTTCTCTCCACCACCACGCTTTTTTCTTCTTCTTGTTTTTTTAAACCCACACGTGGAGAAGAGTCTTTGCCCGCACCCACTACGGGGTCCTCGCTTGTCTGAGGTTTTATTCCCCGAGTAATTCAAACATTTACCGCTCCCTCTGTGTGCTTATTGTCTGTCTGTGTCCACGTGTGTGTGTGTGTGTGTGTGTGTGTGTGTGTGTGTGTGTGTGTGTGTGAGCGCGCTTGTGTGTGATGGTGTGTGTGTGTGGGGTGTGTGTGTGTGTGGTGTGTGTGTGTTGTGGTGTTCTGTTTTGCACCATTCACACACACACACACACACACACACACACACACACACACACACACACACACACACACACACCTCCGCTTCTTCTTACAGTAATACTACAATAACACAGACTGACAGCCCCAGATACCGAGAGGCATGGACTTTCTCAACCGGCTCCTGTAGTCTACTCTTAGACTACTAGACTTCGCGAGTTCGTCACCAAACACCCGTGACCCTCTTGACTCGGCCAACCGATCCGGATCGCGTCCTTGCTGACCTCCTCTCGCGCTCCCGTTGGTTTAGGTCAAAGACTAGTCCCCCCCCCCCCCCCCCAATCCCACCCCCACCCAAACAGACTCCCACCCTACCCCACGAGGAGTCGTTATCCAAACTTTGGTCCGGTTTTTTTCTCTCGCGTCAGTCCGTGCGAACAAAGCGCGAATCCGTGACCGTTAAGTCTGATCATCACAGTTCAGGAGCTGTGTGAGAGTCGAGGTGGCCGGCCTGGGCTGTCCGTCCTAACGAGCCTTCTGGTTTCCGTGGACGTAAAGCTATATTGAACCATGCTTCGGCATTGGTCTCAGCTTGTCCCTAATAATATGTCAACCGACATCCGAGGACGTTAAGCAACACAACCGAACCGTTAAGCCTCACTTAGTCACTGGCCGGTGTCTCACGCAGTCAGGGGAACGTTGCGTCAGGTGTCGTCGTGTTACTGTTATGTGTAGACGTTGCTGAAAGGCAAAGGGACTGACGGCACGCTAATAGAACGTAATGGAAGTTTTTGTAGCTCTTTGGCAACAGAGCTCAGGAGCTGTGTGTGAAAATGAAAGTCGAGGTGGCCGTCCTGGGTCCCTAATAATCCTTCATATGGTCCCTTTGGCCGTAATGCTAATAATAATAAATGCATTTCTAATGCGCCCAATCCCTCTATGATTAGACGTGTGTGAGGCTCAAAG